>JACFYI010003544.1:119848-138106 GCA_014898755.1 Handroanthus guayacan | reverse complement strand
AAAAAAAAAAAAAAAAAAATCCATTGTGTCAAGATATTATTTCTTTTTTGAATTAAAAGTCAAAAGACATTATTATGAAATTACTATCCTAGCAACTTCGTCATAAAGTTCCATCAATGTATATTAACATATTATAACATAATAGTAATACAATATGTTCACAAATATAACACGGGACTCAAGAATCTCGATCGTCATTTGGATTATCATTAATTTTTTAAACTAAAAGAATACAATAGATTGAAGAGATAATCTCAAAATCTCTTAAGAATTGTGAGAAAAGTAGCACATAATTTTGACCAATCCTTCTACAATACAAATTCTACATGCAAGATTAGGTCAACGTCAAAAGTGGCTAACAATCAATGATGAACATTTTTCGTTCAAACTTCTTGAATTTATTACCAATGGAAAGATAAAAAGTGCTTGGAGATTAAATGTGGGCTTATTCTAGGAATTAAGAATTGTTGTTATTCATAGAATTCTATTATTTTTCTTTGAATAATAATGAAATGTATAAAAGTTGAAAGTTATGCTCCAATTAATGATTGAATTTCTAGTCCACAACCATGATTTAAATTATATTTATGTAATTCAATTTATCAACCAAATGTTCTTATAAGAAAAAATAGAACATTATAAAATGTGAATGTAATAAGTCAAAATTTGAAAATTTTTTAGATTTCAAAAGATACATTTGTTATAGCCTTTCATCAGAACCGCGTAATTTCTAATATAAACATAAATTTAAATTGAATCATGTAAACTTGTACTTAGGTTTTAGCATACTCAGCTAATATCGTGTTTACATCATGTAAACACAATTATATTAAAAGTAGCCATTGTTCATAATGATAGAAACGAGTGATCATGAATTAGTCAAGGGAAAAATAAAGTTGCAAAAGTAAGGGTGCGTTTTGGTCACAATCGATAATTATGATTAATGACCCTTGATGTGATCACGTTTTCTTGGAATATTAGGCGCCCCTCCCCCCACCCCCGCAATTAATATTATAAAATAATAAACTATATAATAAGAAAAAGATTATAGAGTCCCAAATTCCCAATACGTGTCAAAGTTTATCTATTAATCATCTTCACAAGCCCGATAATGTTGAATATTTTATTGTGTGTGGTCGGTACCGTCATTTGCAAACAAAATTTAATAAACGCGTAATTAAGATTTTCAAACTCGTGGATGTATGCTGTCTTTGAGGCTTTTTTTTCAATATATAGTTTTTAATAATAAAATAATGATTTTAGATTTGTGATATAATAAGTGGCGTGTAATTATTTGACAGTGAAAAGTGGTAATTATCCTAACTTAATTTTGTATTATGCGAACAAATTAGGAACCAATAATGGAATAATTTGTATGGTCGTCGATGTAGTTAATTCCAAAAATGATGGTCCTAAAATTGATAGGTTCTTAAGGCATAATAATACTATAAAAAGGCTAAGAATTAGTGGTAATTAGTTATTTAATTTAATTGCTAAAATAGTTGAATTTGTGTGCGGTAATCATTTCAATAATGAGCATTTGAATAAATTTTGATTAAAATTAAGTGTTTTGATATTTTAATTTCATAAATTATTATTATTTTCGGACCAAATTATGGACTAGTCAAGCTTAAGAAAATGTAATGAATATATACTTCATTTCGAAGTCCGCAGGCGCCGTAATAATTTTGAGCCGAATTAATATAATTTTAAATCAAGTCAAGCATCAATGAAGGCGAGCTTTGAGTTGAATTTGGTTCATTTAAATATTTATTACAATAGAGATAAAATATATGTATTTTTTAGAGAAGCAATTACACATCAATATTATTGCAAGATCAAATACAATTCAAAGATTAAATATATAATTAAATACAATTCAAATAATATAAACTTCCATTCCGATAGACAAAAACTACCATACAGTAAATAAATACCCACACGTTATCGGTGGGACTCGAACCTTACACCTTCACTATGAAAAGATGGAGCGGTGCCACTTTATTCAAAGGGCGATGGCCAATATATATATATATGTATGTATTATGCATTTTGCAGTCTCAAATTATATTCCATTAATTCCTATTACAAATGGCGTTCACAATAGGATTTTATTGGGGTTTTTTAATTGTGGTATATCTGCAGTGTTACTTTTCATGAGAAAACTTTAAAGTATATAAATATTTTATTTTTCAAATGTTAAAAAAAAAAAAATGAAAAGAGCAAAGTTTGGTTAAACTCAATCGAATGAGCTCCTTTGAAAATTTAACTCAAATTTTGAGAAAAATATTTGAATAAATTTAAGATTTTGTATCCAAAACCCGGACTAATAAATATGATTGAGATTTGAGAACGGGCATATTTGCTCTCGGTATTTGGTGTGTGAATTAGGTGCAAACTGATTAAAGTCTGTCAACAACTGGAAAGATTGATTCTTTTCAATTGAATGCTGCGGTTCCTATTCTTTTTCCAAAATATAAAAGCAATTTTAACAATTTAGTCAAATTTCAATGGCCTAATCTTCAAATCTCTATCATAACTATCTTTTATGGTATTTCTTATTCACCTTTAATTGCGGTATTTCCATAGCTTTGTACTTTTATAAAAAATATTTAATACACTTAATATGTATTTAAGATATGAATATTTTAGAATAGAGAATCCTGATTGAATTTATCTGACCTATAATCAAATTTAGAACATTGATAATACTATAAGTAGTCATAGACGTAACCATATCTCTTTTGAATTCATTTTTGTAATATTCCAAATGCATTAACAATAGTGTGGAGGGCCAGGGCAGAGTCTTATCTCGTTTCTTTTTTGGAAATTGATTTAATTTTCATGATAGTCTGCAAGCCGTTTTTGGAATTTCAATCAATTGTGGATAATTGATGGAAATGATATTCTTGTGTGTGTGTGTTTTATCTTTATTGGGTCAATAATCTAAATTTACTTTTCCACAACTGCTTGTCGCGTCAGTTAAGGGCGCGTTTGGTTCTATTTTCATTTTTATTTTTAGTTCCATTATTTATAAAATGCGGAGAAGTAGTTATAGATTTTTTATTTGAAAATGAAAATATATTTGGATATTTTATTTGAGAATATTGAATCGGATATGTATAAGAATGAAAAATTGTTAAGATTATAATATTTATGCATCAAAAGATGTTTTTTCTTTAAAAAAGAATATATATATATATATATTTTAGTCCGTCTATAACGATATTAATTATTTTTTGTCAAATCAACTTTGAATTTAATTGATGTGATGATAGGATAATAGGATAGATGTAAAAGGAATTAAAATAAAAATGAGTGGTATTTTTAATGAAAAATAGGTAAACAAATTTTCAATTTCTAAATAAGAAAAAAAAAGTGAAAAATGCACCATAGAAATACAAACAAACGGGCTCTATAAGTCTCATTGATTTTTTAGCAATATTTTCAAATCTTCTAACCCCAAGGAAAAGTCATATTTTTCTTATTATACAAAGACTAATATGGTAGAAAAGTAGTCCCACACGTTGACGAAAACTAAATTATGGCTCTAGAATTATGAAACCTACATGTTGCCAGTCAAGCAAAGCATCATCGACCATTAACATTGAACCAATTAACATTATGTGTTATCCAATAAATGCCGGCATGCAGTTAATCTTGTATTAATTTTACAGAGGTCATTATTAACCTAACATTTATAACTCAAATAGATATTCTTTATTCAAATTCATTGATCATAGGCACTTGATTAGGTTGAAATAATTTTCTATGATTACAATAATTTATGGAATGATTTTGTTTTGAAAAACCATTTCATGAATATGTTGAAAATTGAGACTTAACATACCATACATTTTTACTTTTTTCATTATTTCGATATTAAGTAATAATAAACACCGTTGATGAATATTCAATTTATCGAATACAAAATATATATCACTAAAAACCCTATATTTGTATCATTTTTTAAAGCTAAAAATGAAAATCAAACAATAAATATGTCTATTGTTTTTGTGTGGGGAAAATGCCAAAATTTCACATTCTTGTGGTGCACTCGCGTGAATATTTCCAAAGTTGCGTGTACGACTCGACGGCGTCGTGCGGCTACCTAAATTTGCTGACTCGTGCGGCGCATGTGATTGGCTGATCCCCCGCTTTTCCAAATTTCTGCTCCAATCCAATCTCACCGCAAAGTTCACAGATCGGACGGCGGAAATAAAGCCAACAAATAGCCGAAAGATCCCTCCCTCGGTCCACGAGTCACGTGCCGCCGCACGTGTGTGCCTCTCATCACAAACAGGTGTCCGAAAAGTACCTGATCACCTCTTTATTTTATTTAGAAATAGAACCAAATCTTAATAAAAATAAACCTTTTTTGTTTTTAATATTTTTTAGTGAATAAATAATAATTAATTAATGGCCGCCTCTGTTAATCCCTATTTTACTTTTTCCCATAACCAAACAAAGAAAAAATTAATTAATTAGGATCACAGGTGTGAGAATGTCCGCCTGTGCCGGCTTTAATTTCCATTTGGGTTTAATTTATGTACTTAAAAATTGATTTTATTATTAATTCCACTTTAACTTTAACTAATACTATCATGTCGATAATCGCATTATGTAAGTGACAGTTTTTAATCACGTCTCAAGTTGATAAACTTTGCTTAAAGTCATCATTATAAAATATTTGAACGATAAATGACATAAAATTAATTTTTAGTTTAAAGATAAAAAGTATGTTTTATATAAGTTGATTTACATTATAATTTTTTTTATTTACTTCATCTATTTTTCTTTGACTCATTTTGTCAATATTGTGTCTACCGTGTCTCTATTTATTAATAGGATGTTGATGTAGTTATTTAAATAACCTTATCTTAATGATTATAAAGCCAAAAGAGTGGCTGTTTTACACATCATTATCGCAATCAACTCAAATTAATAGCCCCATGAACAAGGTAATTAAAATAGACCCTCCATTTCAAATAATAGTTTTATTTTGAATGTGTATCTAATTTTAAATTATTTCTTCTCGAATAGATTAAGATTTGCCGATTTATTTGGAACATATATCTATCTTTAAATTGTTTGTTCTCGAATAGATTAAAATTTGTTGATGAGATATTTGTCCAGATAATAAGGTGGAAGTCTCATAATTCTAGAGTTCATGAGTTTGATTACATTAGTATCTGGGCTGTTTTTCTATTATGATCTGTTGAGATGATTTGCTATTAAAATTTTTTCTTATTATGATATTGATCTTTGTGATATATTGATGTATTATTTAAATATTGTAATCACTATTCTTTGAAAAGGCCAAAAAAAAAAAAGAATAGATTAAGATTTAATTAAGTTGTAAATAGAAACTCAAATATAAAAACACATATAGCAAACTTCAAAATTTTCCTAATCATACAATTGTTTTATTACAAGTTGTTTACCCTAAAAGGCATGCTCCTATGTTTTGATACATGGAAATCCCTAAAATAACCCACAAAAAAATCAAAAAGTACTTTACAAATTCATGTCCCATTAATCAAGAATGGTGACATTGTTCGATAATAATCCCTTAAAAAAATGAAGATAATCTTTTTTGATGAAAAAGTAATAATAAAAAAGGAGAAAAATGTTAAACATAGGCACGTGCACACATCAACTTTAGGGTACATAGAATAATTAACAAATTGGCTAAAAAATAAAAATTATTTGTAGAAAATAATAAGAAAACAAACTTCAAAACCAAGCAATTCCACTATAAGATTCTGGCGTGCACTATCCTCTTAACAATTAATCTCGAGGCACCATCTAACCAATCCCCTCCTCCCACGTGTCCACCACTTGTCTAAAGACTCTTGGTCATGTGAATCATTATTGGGTGTTGAGAAAGTTTAGTGGACTAATTACATGTTGTGTAATTATTATAATAATTTTTCATTTTTCTGATTGACAACACTTGTCCCGTTTGCTACAATATGTGATGTTCATATGAAAGTTGCAAAAAAGCGAAATTTATTTGTGCTATTCTTTTTCCATCTTTATTCCTAGTCATCGCAGTTGACTGAGTCGTCATATATATGGTTAAATCTCTCGTAAAACATTGTGTGTAGTATATATGGATATTTTTTTTCTTTTTAGAGAAACAACTAATGTATCCAGACTTTATATAAAATTTCACATTAATAGTATTCGAAAATCAGTCATTAACTAAAAAAACACTTTGAGAAAACTCTTATACAATAGAAAACTAAAATATTACAATTCATAAGAAAAAAACAAGCCAATACATGCTAGTGGAGATTCAAACTGGTAACTTATTAGTTGTAACATCTCTCATAGCATTAGGACAAGAGCAATCAATATGCATATATATATAGTTTTCTATTTTTTTTTCAGTTTCGTATTTTAAAAGTTTTTTCTTCATTTTTCTTTATCAATATATATATTTGAAAAAATGACCAAATGATCAATTACATAATTTAACTACAAAATTATGTATGTTGATAGATATAATTAGTCATGAACTTGTAACAAAATTTGCAATTAAAAAGAGGTGAAACAATTGGGCACTCACTACCCATGTGGCATGTTACATGTATTGTTCTTTCCTAGACATAATTTGGCAACGTTAGTTTGGGAATTTGTCTGGCAGGGGCCCATTTCAACAAATAAAGCAAGTTCAAGGCCAAAATTTTCAAAAAAATGGAAATAAAGTCCGGAAGGCACATTCCCTTTTCTTGCCAATGAAATCGTACAAAACGTCATCAACATTAATTTATATTGCATCCAAGACAGACTAAATTAAGTTAAGAGTTGTCAAAGAAATTGTACTAAATAAATTATTATTCAATTTGAGTATCGTACTAATTATTGATCTTAACTAGCAGTGCAGTGCGATATATTCAAATGAGGATTTTGTAAATACAACGACTAAGAAAGAATGGGACACCCAGCCACTATTCGCTGATTGTAAAAATGGCTATTTTTAAATATTTAAAAATTGACATAATTTAATTGTGAAAGTACAAAAATACATGTTGTTTGTATGAAGGTATGTAAGTAATTATATATCTAATTAAATAATAGATACAAAGTGTGATGTATTTGAACTTGATAGGATTGCAAGTTGTAAAGGTGCTTTTGTTTGAGAAAAAAGTCAATTAGCATGAAAAGCCAAGTCCAAAGGTCAATGGAAGAGACGTATGTCCTTGCCATCTCCAGGTGAGAATTATCTTGAGAGGCATTGTTAGGCAAATGTCACATTCAAATCACCCTCTTTCTAGCTAGGAACATTTATCTTAAAATCTTCTACATTGTTTTCATTTTTTGACCCCTTCAATATTTATTGTGCATGTTTTTCTATTATTTACCTTTTTAGTAAAAAAAAAAGTAAAATGTTAAAACTGATCAACTATCCACACAATAGGTATGAAGTTAAAGAAATTAACACCGGCCAAGATTAACACACATTTGAACCAACAGTTAAAATGGCAAGCAAGACACATCATCATCACTGTCCAAGAAAAAATATTCCGATATGTCCATACATGCCAATAGCCACTCACAAGTTTATGTTATTAGAGTATAAGGTTTTGAATTATTTAGAAACTTACTTCTTTAATCCCACTTATCTAGTTGCCTTTTCATGATATAAAATATTTACTAATACGTAATACAAGACATGAATGAACTATTACGATTGATAACGAACTTGACATGTCATCACTCACATTAAAAAGTAATTCCCGCACAATTGACTTTCCATAATATTAATAAAACTATATGATTATAAGCGTTTATTTTTGAAATTCCGTCCAAATGTGAAGTACTAGTCAGCTAATAAATAAGTCATAGTGCAAAATGGCGAAATTAGCATATGCAAGAAACTTACACATTTCATTAATTAGTTGAAAAGAACATGTATAAGGTTGTGAATTTTGTGCATAGAATTCTACATGGAAGAGGGTACCTTTATGTCCTCTTCACACTTAATAAAGAAGGGAACAAAAAATCCGTGAATTTCGCCAAACCAAAGCAACCGACTTTCATTACAAAACCCAAATACAATGTCCTTTTTAGACCACCAATTCACGAAAATGACTTTACCCCTTTATTAAAGACTTTTTTAAGATAGTGATTAGAAACCAGTAATTAGGCCTTACTCAACTCCCAAAATTGATCCATCTCCTTATTAAATTTTATATATTTCCACCTTTTTTTCGATTGTTGGTAGTTATTATTTTTCTATTATTTATTCATAATGAATTATTTATTGATATATGATATAGTAAAGCCTTTTTAAAAAAAAAAAAAAATTAAACAAATTTTATTGTTAAGAAATATTGGATTAAATGAAGAAGATTTGGCGGGAGCTGGCCCAAATACAACGAATTGTGATTAGTATATTTAGCAAGAGCATTGGCTAGCCTATTTCATTCTCTGAAATCGAATGATTTTAATTTATATTTATCGAACCATAGTAACCTGTAAAATGATGATGTGTCGAATTTTCGAATATTTAAAATGAGATGGATTCCAATTTTACAATCAGAAATTATCCACCTTTCTTAATCATTTGTTGGAAAATCATAAATGGGGAATCTTTTAAATGTATGAAAGAGTTTTTGATTCGGTTTAATGGTTGATGATGAATTTTAGGGCTAGGAGAATATTTTCCATGTTCACAAATTACAACATTGTTAAAAGCAAAATTTAATTAGTATTTTACGTGTTTTTTTGTTTCCATAAATTGGGGATTTGTAATTATTATACATACAAAAATGGCAGAATTTACATATGATAAATCTTGTTATTTAAATTAACTCGTATCTAAATAATGTATCGATGTATTTTTATTTTTTCTAATGTTTTTAAACACGTGTAGATAAAACGTGTAACTAATTATGTTTTAATTTCTTTTAGTGCATATTTGTATACTTTTGGATATTTATAGCTAAGTTATATACCAAGTAACCAGTAATTCTTGTGGTAAAGGGTAAATATTTTCTTGCAATAAATTTCTATAATTTGCTGATTTCCATTACAAGCTGATATCCTCTTACTTTAATCCAAACTCATAATTAATTTCCTACCTAAATATAGAAAATTGTTTGGTTGTGACAATTAATTTTATTTATATTAAAAAAAAAAGGAAAGTAAAAGTGGCGAATGAGATCCTTCCCCAAAAAAATTGTTCCAAATTGAATAAACAAATTGTGCAAATCTAAAGCTTAAACCTAGTTGGATCATGATATCATGGAATTGTCTTCCCAAAATGTGTATAGCTACAAGTCATGTCAATTATTAGTGATTGGAACTTGGAAGAGCTACAGCATAAGCATTTTTTTCTAGCCCTTTTTCACCTTTGTGAAACAATTGGATTAGCAAAAGAGATGGTCTTTTTCTTTTTTATTTATTTATTTTTTCAAATTTATTGTCAACTACCCAATCAATAAGATTTGGAAATTTCTATTCTAGGATTTAAACATTTCAAACTTTAGAAAAAAGGGAGCAAAAAAAATGATAAAAGAAAGGCAATGTTGAAAGTTGTGCAAATGATTGTTTTTGCAACATTTTTGCATGACTTCTAGTTTTTCAAGACTAAAAATTATGTAGTGGTTTTACGAAGACTTCATGTGTATTTTTTCGTTTTTTCATAAGCGAAATGTCAAGATTAGATATATACAATAATTAATAAATAAAATTAATTTCAAACAAACTTTTCACAAGTTAAAAAAACAGCCGCACATATCGGTGCAGATTGAACTTGTAATGACCTTTAAAGTCATGTTTTAATTTTATTTATTTTATTTTATTTTATTTTATTTTTTGTGGGTTAAGAAGTATCATGATATCCATCTTGTCACTAAGCAAACGACTTATCAACATATTTTTTTTAGGCAATCTTTTATTTTCTTTTGGAATTATATTTTCTCAGCATGTCAAACACTTATAAAGTGAAGGAAGCAAAATACACGTCAATTGTCAACTATAAAGAAAACTTCAATTTCACACAAGAAAGCGAGCATTATTTATGGCTCAACAATCTAAGTCAACTAGTAATTAGTTCATATAATCACATTTGTATTACATCCTTATTTTTTCTCATACCCCTTTTTTTCTTATCCTGATTAAATGTTTTTAATATGGGATTTTTATGCAAATTAAAGGGATAACTATAAAGGGATTTTTGGGTTGCTTAAAGGATAGAGTTCTAAGAGTAGTAGAACACGAAAGTCATAGTGGGAAATTATTATTTCATCCAAGGTACAAAATTCCAACTTAAACCTTAAATGATTTAAGACGTATAGATTACTTATAATTAAGAATAGTACTCATATATTTGATGTCAAAAGTCCAATTTTTAAGACCTTTTTTTCTATTTTCATATAGTATTATAATAATTTTGAATATTTTATTTCAATACATGGCTTCTGTCCATTAATGTATAATTTCTTTCTAGGGCAAACCATATGTAGCATCTAAGGGAATATTAGCATAATATCATAGTAACCATATTAATCAAAATATTAGGATCTGGTTCTTTAAGAATATATGTAACAGAACTAATGTCTTGTATGTACAGTATTATTCAGATTTCATGCAGCTTTGTCTGGTTGTATTCTCCCAATTTCTCAGGAAAATAAATGTTGTACATGCATTCTCTAGTAAATCTTTTTTTTTTTCTTCTTATTCCAATATAATTGAAAGGGTAGCTGGCATATGTACACATACAACTATGAATGGTTCCAAGGTTTTGAGAAGATGTAAAAGGGGAATAATGAATAATCCCTGTAACTAAAGCATCTATTTAACTTTTTGCTTCTCACAAATGAGGCATTGATGCTAAGGCACTCATAATGTTGAAACAAACACTAATAATTGAGGAAAAAGTTATGAAGAATAAGCAAAGCATATGAGTTTGCGTGATTCGATGACTCATCAAATTTATATCCAGTACATTAATGGTTATCTAGAGGCACAATAAACTTTTTTCGTTTAAATAAAGTTATATATTTTTCAAATGAACATTAACTATGTACTTCTGATATTTAAAGTTCAGTTCACGATGATAACACATTGATCAGTAAAATTACAAGTATGTTAAAGTGTTCTAAAGTAAACTTTTGATCTTCTTGTTTTATGTCCACATTCTTTCTTTTTTTTTTTTTTTTCATCTTTGAAATGAAAAAAATGAAAAAGAATAAAATAAAAAACTATGACTATGATGTAAAAATGAACATGATGGAACTATATCACGTAGGCACATTATAGCTAGGTGCTAAACCACTTTTTCATCAAATGACAGTTCAGAGTCAATGATCCTTTTTATTACAATTTGCATTATTGAAAATTAGTATATATTTATGGAACCCCAAAACACGACGTGGATTAATGTTGGACACTGGACATTTCTTTGTGGTGCTTAATCAACTCCCCAGTAACAGTCTTGAAATGACCTTTGCTTATGACACAATAAAGCGCTTTTAAGGGTCACTTAGTACTATCTTAATTAGATGTTTTTAATTATGTCTGATGTAAGATTGAACAATGAGAATAATCCAACAACAATATATTTATAGAAGGTTTTGCCATAAAAACTAATTATAAAGAGACCGAGTATTACAAAGTGGTCGCAAATTGCGTTGCTATGCGACAATATGGAGGCTAAATGCTCGGAATAATCCATGGATTGCATAACATTTTCTAAATGTTGAAGATAGTATTTATAATGTTCACTAGGATAGATAACATTTGGGATCTTTGTCTTATAGCAGCAGGGCTCTGATGTTCCCACATGCGACAGATACGATTGTACCTTGATATCAGCCATCAGGCCTTTCAAGATGAGGCCAAGTAGATGATATTTGAACAATCAAGATATCTGGTCGTATATCGTATCGTGTGACCTTTAGATGATGACATGCTTAAGGGTTGGATGGTTCATATAACAAGTTATCTACTGTTGGGTTGGATTCTTGTCTTATGTTGTTTGGAATTGATGGGTTGAAGATAGCCAAATCCATATCAACCTCTTTTCTTTTAATTAGTTGAAAAATAAATATCTAGGTGTAACAAATGTGACACATTGCCTACAATAACTTGATTAGATGGTTATCTACTTCAATTTATGTTAGCCTAATGTAACATTAGAGTACAAATGTCTTTTGAAATTTTGGGCAAGGGTTAGACTTATAGCATTTATAGTGCAATGCATATGCTACATTATGTTGGCTGTCCAAACAATTATTTGGTCGATTTAGCATTCAATGTTATGTAAAAACTTTAGCTATATACAAAAGGGTAGTTATATGTATAATAAGTAAGGGATTATATCTACCAAATACCATAAATGAGATTAAGACATTATTTTAAATTCTAATTAATGTTATAAAGGGTGGTCATAAGTATTGTAAGTTAGCTGCAAGTTTAGGAAAACAATGGCTGCAGGGTACAGACTGTCTAGTGCAAAATATAATAAGGTTTGGGGGTGTTCACTAATAAGGGCTATATTAGGAGTAAAACTTATTTTGGTCCATGAAGTTTCATAAGAATTGCAAAATAGTCCATGTACTTTTAATTTATTTCAATTTCATCCCTCCGATCACCCTCAACAATAATTGTCGGCTGAAAATAGTAAAATGACCAAAGCATCCTTGAACAATCTTTTGTGTAAAATACTCTTTGGCCCTCTCATCTATGCAAAACATGTTTATTCACCCCTAAACTATTAATTGCAACACTTAACCACTTGAATTGAATTTTTGAAAAAAAATATTAGCCATTATACCATGATTTTTAATGTATTTTAAGTATGTTAAGTTCTTTGTAATTAATAATAAAATAATAATTATAATTTACAAAAAAAAAGTAATTAAATTAAGTCAAATTTTGTGATTAACATAATAAATTAGTATAATCAACACATAAAAATTTAAAAATTTAACGTTTATTTTAAATTTTAACTATAGCTTTTAAAATTTGAATTACTAGAATATTTTTGTATTACTTTTTCTACATTATAAATAAAATATAGTTAATTAAGAAATTTAAATTGAATCTAGAATATAAAATACTCAAAATATATTAGAGTATATATTTATGTATTTAATGTTATAAAGGATGACTTAAAGATTTAATACAAGGGTACAATTTTTACGATCACTAGTTTTAGGGACTATTTTGCAATTAATATAAAACTTTGTCATGAAAATTAATTTTACCTAGAAGATAATCGAGGGTGCTTTGGTTATTTTACTATTTTTTATAGGAATTGTTGCCAGAGAATTATCCAAGGAATGAAATTGAAACAAATTAAAAGCACATGGACTATTTTATAATTGACATGAAACTTCAGAGAACAAAATGAATTTTGCCGCTATATTAGGCATAGACAACTCTTTATTACGGTTGAATTATTGGGGTACTCCTAGGTTGTATTTTTTCTTGTTCAGAGTTTATGACTAATGCAAACTTAAATTGTCTTAAATTATGATAGAAGTTCTCAACACTTTCGTTTAAGTCTTCATTTTGGTTTTGGGACATGACGTGGTTGGTACTCTTATTTTTGTCATTTTATGAAACATGATTGATGTAAAACTTAAATTTCTTAATTAGTTGATGTTATTACAACGGAATACGCTGTAAGTTAAGCTAAATTGTCTTTATCCCCATGAACACACACTCTACTTTCATATCAACTTGTCACTCCCAATGCCTTGTGTATATACTAGGTGGCTTACGTAAATTAGGTCATCAGTTCATCATACTAACTATATAATAGGTAAGTTTTATACTGTATTTTATTTAAATTGCATCTGTAGTTTCAACACGGTCAAAAATTCAGTATGAGCTCACTTTAATTCAAAAGTTGAGTGAACCATGCCCGTATCAGTGGTAAAAATAATACTAAGATTTGATAATTATTTTTAAATATGTCTTAACTTCTCATAAGCTAAAAATATATTTTTATTTACATATTATTTTATAAAATTATTGCAAAATGTTCGTCCTATATTCTTTTGTTCTATTGAAAGTCTTTAACGATATGATGAGACATGTTGAAATGCAAAATTTGAGAACAAACATATCACAAAGATCTCCACTAATGTTCAATCAATGAAAAAGTCAGATAATAAAAAGGAAAAAAAAAAAAATAATTAATAAATAAAACAAAAAATAAAAAATAAAAAAAATTTATACCCTCGACAAATTGATTGGGCCCAAACATTGTGATTCTTAATAATCCCTAGTTGTCCGAAACCTGATGGATCCAAGCCTAATTTTAATTTTAAAAAATTTCTGCTGAAGTCCAATTGGTCCTGAGCCTAATTGGGCCTGATCCAATAAGCTGATCAAATTTAGCAATGGTACACCATGCAGTCTAAATTGTACTTTACTGAATCATCGTAAAATCTTAACTAGCTGGGAGCACTGAAGAAATCGGGCGGCGCCAAAGTCAACGAAAATGTGCAGTAGAGAAAGGGTCTCCATCGCCATTGCCATTTTGGGCCTCCTCTGCGGTGCTATCAATGGTGCGATTGCTACAGGTCCCGAATTGGGATCCACACGTGTAGTCTTTCAGGTATAGTGGTGTGTTTCTTGTTTATGAATCATTGATGATTGGCAAAAATGTGATCCTTTGTGTGTGGAAAATTAATTCATTCAGAATTCTTTTGCTATTGCAAATTAATGTGGTAGGTTGAAAGATTTGTGCTTTACTGTGACAAACTTGTTAGTGAGTAAATTTTTGATTAATTTCTTGGTTCTATGTTTCATGCATAAATATGGTCAACCGAGTAGCTTTTCTGTTTTCTAGGGAAAAGATTTTATTGGTTTTGGGAGGTTTGGGCTTTTATTAGTGTGTTTTGAATTGGGTATCTGGTTGCTGGACTGATAAAAATACAGAAGCTGTGAGGAAATACCCCATTGAATGGTATACCTTGATTCATTGTGATTTGTAGGAAGTTGGAATGAATTGAGAGATTGGGTAAGGAGGTAAGGGGATGTAATTGATGTTTGTAAATTGTTTAAATTTGAGTGTTTAGTCTGTTATTGAGACCCTTGAGATGTATTTTGATAGCTGGATTTATGAATCAACCCGCTTTAAGCACTCACTAAAATGAGAAGAAAAAGGGAACTTAATTCACAGAATGTAGTTTAGAGGCTGTGAGAATTTAGGTGATAGTACAAAATAAGTTTTTTGTAAGATCTTGATTCCAGTGGATTCATTGTTGTTTTACATATGGGTGGTGTATTGAGCCAAAACATGCACATCCATATATTGATTTGTAATTTTTTTAACGTTAATTTTCTTGGTTTTATCTTAATATGTGATATCCCATAGCAAAGACTTTCATGATACTCTGTTGGTTGAAGTAGAAAGGTGATGCATGTTATTCAGTGAGGTCTTCTGAATGGAATGGTGCTTTTTGACGTGCAGACTGATTATGGGGATGTCGAGTTTGGTTTCTATCCCAGTGTTGCACCGAAGACTGTTGAACACATTTTCAAGCTTGTTCGGTTGGGGTGCTATAACACCAATCATTTCTTCAGGGTACTGGTGGACAACTAAAATATGTGAAAATATTTAGAGTGATGAATGGTGATAATTTGAAAAAGTAGGTTACAAATACTTGTGGACTGTGCAGGTAGACAAGGGGTTTGTGGCTCAGGTGGCTGATGTTGTTGGAGGAAGAACTGCTCCATTGAATGAAGTGCAGAAGTTGGTAGCTGACAAAACTATTGTTGGTGAATTCAGTGATGTCAAACATGTGAGAGGTATTTTGTCTATGGGAAGGTAATCCCTTTTTCCCCAAAATCAAATGCGTTGATTGGATATTTCTACTCTTCTTTCTTCAAAATTGATGCGTAATATAACGAATATGAAGTTTCCTTGGAATTTCTTTAAGTTTCTTCGCAAGTTCATGAATAACTCAATGTCGTCATAGAATGATAAAACATTCACTGTAGAGCTGGTAGCCATACTTGCAATAAACTTTTCCAGTTTTCGCTCAACATACCATCTCACAACTAAACATCTGAGTATTCTTAATTCTATTCATTGGTTCAAAATATGCCCAATCATTTGCAAACACGCCTACTGTTAGAAACTGTGTTCAATGCCAAAAATTAGTAGTACTTCTAGTTCTCTCTATTTTGCACAGTCATTTCTTCAGCAAGAAATGATATAACATCTGATACAATGATAGTTGGGAATGGTAAATATCATTTGAGTTGAAAGTCTTGAGTGCTTTATCCAGGAGAATAAGTTCACAGGCTAGTTGCACAAATAGAATTTATTTTTATAACCATTTGTTTATCATCCTCACATTGCAATTATAATACACCCACATATATGTATATGTATGTAAGCATCTCAACCATGTAACATCTTTCTGTTCCTTTACAGATATTCTGATCCAGACAGTGCACAGTCATCGTTCTCAATACTCCTTGGAGATGCCCCTCACCTTGATGGACAGGTATACCGGAAAAAATTTCCGATGACTAAGAACCCTTTTTCTCCTGGCTTTGTTTGGTAAATATTTTGCAAACTGTCATATGTAGTAACATCATTTGTGGATATATTTCAGTATGCAATATTTGGTAAAGTTACCAAAGGTGATGAAACATTGAGAAAACTCGAGCAAGTTCCCACCCGCAAAGAAGGAATTTTTGTAATGGTATAGCTCGTCATTGTCTTGGATTTCTTCTATGTCTCCATTTTCTACTACTCCCTCTGTGTGTGTGTGTGTGTGTGTGTGTGTTGAAGACAATCTTAGATTCAAGTTCTTCTTTAAACCATTTTGTTTGTGATTGAGATGATATACCTTGGTTCCAAATGAAAATAGGACATTTGCTTCGTGTTTCTACCATAGTAAATGAAGCATATGCAATACATTTTTTGCAATTGCTTGAACTGATACATGATATAAGGAACATAGCGATATGAAAGATAACTATTAAAGTATCCGTTAGGTCCCTTAATTTTTTCACCTGAATCTCTATGGGATAGATGGGTAGAAAAATATGCTCCTCCTATCAAGTGCACTACAGACTTTCAACCATACTGTAAAGAATTAGTTTTATGGAGTTTTGCCAGTCTTCTGTATGCACACCAAAGTTTCCAGAAAGGTTTGAAGTGAAATGATGGTTTTACTGCAGAGTGATATTACTTCTGTAGTTAAATTCCAGTTGTAATTATTGCATTTTCATCTTGCATCAGTAATGTTATTGTCTGTAAACTAATATTTGTGCTATTTCCTTTTTCCAGCCAACTGAACGTATTACTATTTTGTCGACATACTACTATGGTAAGTTCTAACTACTTCGTAACCATGCACATACAACTTGGGTACTCGGTTTTCTTTTATCCTTGCCTTAAGATGATGATAATAATAATAAAAAGGAAAGTTTAGATGTATACTCAAATTATGATATATAAAGCACACAGATTTTGTTTGCGTTCTCTTTCATTTATAGTTCATTGATATTAGTCAGTGTATGCTCTAATGGGAAAATTTGTCAGAATGAATGAAAATCATGTAAGTTTGCACTGTGTATAGGAGTCAAGATTAAATCTGTGACTCTTTCCTACCAACTCTTCTATGGGCTCTTGATCTGTGGTTGAAAAGCTCCAAATGTTTTCTAGAAAAGTTGGTAACATTTGAAAAATTATAAAAGAAGATATATTATCAATTTTTGGATGGAGTTTGAGAATTAAAAAAAAAAAAAGAAAAGAAAAGAAAAGAAAAAGATAAAAGGGAAAAATTATAAAAATAAAAGAGAAGCTTAGATTTGTACTGAAGCTATGCAACTCAAATGAGAAAACATAAATCCCTGTTCTTCCCTCTTCTTCTATATTTATTAATAGCCATTAATAAATTCCTATTATATATCACGGAAACATGAACTTTCATGCAATTTATTTTTTCCTGATACTTTGATGATTTTTCTATTTTTATTGTTTATTTATTTTTAATCAACTGTAGCAATTGTCACCAGTTTAGTCTCAATATTATTTTAGCTTTAAGCAACTAATTAACTTAATCATTGAACAAAGATAGTGACTTTTGTATCTGTTGATTTTTTCTTTGCATTTATTGAATAACACAATTAATTCAGATTCATCTACATTCATGTGTTATAGGCAATTATGCTAATATATTTGTTTGTGTAGCTCATCAGTTTAGACTGTCTGCTTGCCAGTATCTGTTTTCCTATTCTCCCACCCTTCTCTTGCATCTCCCAACATTT
>JACFYI010003544.1:97826-109679 GCA_014898755.1 Handroanthus guayacan | reverse complement strand
TATCTTTGTGGGTATAGCATCAATTATATACAAATATTTATTTTGAAATAGAAGATTCTATTCAGTACTAACAGAAGGTACACGTGAACATGTAGAGGATCAAACCTCTCCTTCTTATCGACATCACACAATTATTTACGAACAATAATATTATGATCATGAGAAAACATAAAATTGTGGCTGCACGTGATAATTAAGTATTTCCACGTACTTAATAATGGTTTATTAATAAAAATTATATATGGTGCATATATATATGTCTATATATATATCCAGCAACCAGGGCCTGTTACGCGTTGGCAATATGCCCCATCATGATCATAGCATCATTGATATGCATCAAGATTCTAGTATACTCTTTTCAAATCATTATAGTTACGTTTCTCATTTGACTTTACAGAGAATATAGTATTTAGGAATATATATTTTTTGAATGATCGACGAGTAATATTTTTTTTCCTTTTATTCTTTAATATGTAGATTTGTTTCAACAAAATATGTGATATATAGTGCCATAGATGGTGTGATAAATCCCCTAAACTTAATATATATATATATATATCTCACTGTAAAAATATAGTGACAATATACTGATAATAAAAATTGTTACTACACTTTGATGACAAGATTTGCATTCTTACTAGATAGTTGCTATACATGTGTCACTAAGTATAATTAGTGACAATATAAATATATTTTTGTTATTATTAAATTTGTTAAAATCATTTCTCATGACAAAATATTATTTTTTATCATTTTTTTTATATAAAATTAGTGAGGTTTTACATTGTCACATACCCCCTTTTTTTTTAATGGTCATGCTATATATATATATATATATATTTGTAGTGTATACAGTAATCATAATTATATATTTATTATTTTGTGATTAATTATATAAGTCATTGACGTTATGATTGATACAAAGAATTTTAGTTAGGGAAGAAAAATAAAGTATTACTACGTATTTTAGTGGTTAGGGAAAAATATGAAAGGAAAAAAGAAAATTGAATTTCTTTATGTAAAGTTGAGGAAAATGTGCAAACTTTATTATGTCATGTATTACTCTCCAATATTTTTATGACATTTCTTCTTCCTATTGATTTTCTTTCATATATATTTTTATTAGATAATAAAACAAACTTACAATTTTATTCTTCTTAATCTCTTTTTCCTTTTCCTCATTATTTTTACTTACTAAAGTTTATGAATCAATCAAGATGACATGATATGACATGTCAAATTAAAAATACGTGTCTTTGAAAAATCCGAGTATTATATATAATCAAGATATATATGAAGCCTATTCAAAATTGTCATCTATAGATCCAGACAAAGCATTTTCTATAATATTCCTAATATACTTGTTATTATTACATATCTATTCGTAATTGCAACTTATATAAAGCATAAATTGTCTCATGACCCACTTGTACTATTACTATAGAACTCACAATACACAGCTAACACTTTGTAATCCCACAATCATTTTATACATTTAAAAACATACGCACCTATCAATTATATCTTCATTATTAGATAGACTCACGTAAAACATACAGAACTCTCGTCCTTATTAATATTCCACATTCCAATAGTTAGAGAGAATAAAATTGAATGGTTATACATATGTAGATATAAGAGTTCTTTTGCTGAAAATTCCCCTGTATAATATGTAATTAGCAAAATAAATCCTGTGAAAAATTAATTAGTAGATAAAATCTTATAAAAAAATTAATTATTTTAAGACCCCCTACCATCAATTTACATTATATATAGAGACCCATAAAATGAGATTATGCCCTTATTATTATTATTATTATTATTATTATTATTATTATTATTATTATTATTATTATTTCAATTTGCAAAATATAGGGTTTCTTTTGCCAATTTTTTAACTTAGGTCTTTTTCCCAATTTTCCCAATCAATTTTGGAGTTTCAGGAGCTTGTGGCGAACTCTCTTAATTCAATTTTTTTTTTTTTTTTTTTTTTTTTGGCGTAATCACGAGGACTTTAATGCTAACTAATTTTTTGTAGGATTTGATACCAGGAGGTCAATTGCCCTTAAAAAAACCAATCAGTTTCACAATTTTCAAGCACTTCTGATGAATTCTCTTAATTGAGTATTTTTTTTCGCTAATTAAAAATTTCACAAGAACTCCAGTACTAAATAATTTTTCATAAGATTTGGTTTTCCAGTTAACATAATATCAGGAGGTCAATTGCCCTTCAAAAACCAATCAATTTCGCAATTTCAGGCGCTTGTGACAAACTCTCTTCATGAATCTTTTCTTTTTACTAATTAAAAATTTCATGAAAATTCCAATACTAATTAATTTTTTTTTCAGAAGATTTAATTTAAATATTAAACATAGCACTAGGAGGGCCCTTACAAAAATCTCGATATGATAATAATAAATTGTGATAAGGTAGACCTGCAAATTATTAAATATACATAAAATTGTGATTGGGGAGTACAAATTCATAGCAGAAATGAAACTCCCAAGCACCCGCAGCCTCGAACTCCAAAGCAATTTTGTAGTGTTCAACAAATTAAAAAAAATCGAGGGCAGGAATCTCGCCGCGAAATAGTGAAGCATATCCCCATCACGTGCGGTCATCTACCACCCCGATGCACACAGATATCACATAGGGCTGTTCGCAAATTCTTTCAAAAAAAGAAGCGATTACATTTGATTGCACATCAATATTATTCCAAGATTAAATGTAATTCAAAGATCAGATATATGATTAAATATAATTCAAATAATTTAAATTACTATTCCAGTAGGCAAATGCTACCATTTGATAAACAAATACCTACCCGTTGGCAGTGGGACTCGAACTTTGTACCTTTACTATAAAAAAAATAGAGGTAGTGCCATTTCATCCAAAGGGCAGTGGCAAACTCACTGAACCTTTGCTACAAGACATAAACAGTCAATCCAAGTTTGTCCTATTAAAATTTCACCAGAGTTGTTACTTCCTAGTGAAATGTCTTCTATATTTTATAACTAGCTAGAGATGAGGGACCGTATCTCAAAAGTGTACGCATGCAACTTTTTAATTTCTTTTTCGTTCTTCAAAAATATTTCATAATTTTAAAATATGGATTTGTAAGGTTTTTCTTTTGCTATGGGGATATTAGTCAATATATAGGACTCATTTGGTTGGGGGGATTACATGACATTGATCTATAATTCATATTAATTGGACGTTTGGTTGTTATTTAGAGCCCATGATTAATAAGTGGTCCGATCTCTAATCCTGACTGCTATTGGATTACGGATCACATACTAGAGACTTGATCCGTAATCCAAGGATTACAGATCTTTAGGATTAATGAAGGAAAAAAACACAAAATTATCTCTAAAAAATTAAAATTAAATTAAATCAAAGTCTAATATATAATTTATGAAGGGGTAAAAAAGTAATTATAATAAAATATAAAGTCATTTATGATATTTTATCAATTATCATAAGAATTAATACTATGAACCAAACAATGAATTAGATAATATATGGGATATCTTTATTTCAAATTTATGTAAGCATACATATTATGAGATCGGATTGATACATATTCTAGAAAATAAGTCATTTATTTTATCTATCACATCAAATTCTCTCCTACAAAACAAACGAACCCTTAAAGAATATGTTCCGAGTTAGAAGAGGTTCTTGTGCCAATTTATTTGGTGAGAATGTGTGTAGATTGAGTTGTGACGAAGTAGTATTGCCCTATTGGTATTCAAGAGTGGAAGTGTCGAGATATGGCAAGTCAAGGAGGAGTCTAGACTGTAGGAGAATGTGAATGCATGGTTTAAGTGGGGGACAATGTAACATATTATGCTCAAATCAACTACAGATGGTAAATTAATGGTACCAGGCCTGTCTCATATTGGTAGAGTTGAAATGTTTGAAATAGTTTATAAGTTATTCTCATCTTAAAAACATATTTTTAGGACATAATCCTTGATCACGAATGCTAGTGAGACAATATTTCAAAACAGATGATTCTTTCATGTAAGGTTACGGATTTGAAAATCACCATGAACAAATTTATATAATGTGATATCCTTCTTTCTAAAATGTTCTTTAAATAATAAACTAGGCCCAAGATAAAACTATTTAGTATATTATATTTGAACACTTCAAATTTTTACTATTTTGCACCTCTAATTTATTTGCAACTTTAGGGCATGATATTGCAATATTTTATATGTTTATAATTGAAACGGTCATCAATCATGTAAATTTTCTCTAATATTTTAGTTTCAATACGTTTTTATATTTATTTTTTATTTTTTTAACAATCGTGATTTTCTTTTAATTAAATGATCCTGGGTTTTGTGAATTTTGTCTAATTGCTTATGGCTATTTATGTAAAATTGATGGAAGGTGTACATCTTCACTAGTTTAACAACTATAATTATTATTCAAAAGTAGTTAATTTAATTATGATTAATTAGCCTAGGAATCTTGTCAATACGTAATGCAGAGAATACTAGACAGCACGTGTTTGATCTGAACCAAAATTAATGCGCATGTAATCTAATCCTACCAAGTGGTCAACATTACCATATTTATGTGACCCTTACTATATCATATGCTTATATGCTGTGTATAAATCTACACAAACCACGAGGAATTTAAATTAACCAAGTGAAATTCATTGCATATACACATGAAATTAATTTAAACACTTTAGTTAATTAGTCACTTAATTAAGATTGTGCAAATCACATAAACCTTCTTTCATAATTCTATTTATTACCTATATTCTATAAGAGGGAATGCGCGTGGCAACAGTGCCATCGCGTGAAGCTCTTTTTTCAATTTCTTCATTTTTTCAAAATGACATCGTTAAAGGTTTTCAAGCTTTTAACTTTTTTCCTTGTTTTTTTCACAACAAAATTATTGACTTTTTGCAATTAAAAAATTAATAGCTGTGACAAAAATAATAGCCATTAATGCAAAATTAACAGCCGTGGTGGATGTTGTATCCATTAATCTAAAAAATTATGGTGGAAACATGCTACATTGAGATGGAAAACATCCACAACAGCTATATGTCGTGGTGGATTTTTTGCTTCTATTGTAGAAATCACAGACCATTGTCGTGGTAAAACCGTAACAAATGACTTTCTATCACCATTTTTTTCTATAAACATTAATTTTTAGCAGTGGTAACTGCTTAAATTTTTTGTGATCATGTCAATTGTGACTTAAGAGTAATTTATTCCAATATGATCTTGTCAAAAATTAAAATGAGTATTCTCGAAACCATATCACAAATCTTATTTCATTAAATTTATTCTATCACATAAATTGTATAATTTATGTCATTTGAGTCGACTAAGATGTATAGGCAGATATATACTAATTAAGTTATTGTACTCATAAAATATGTATATATATTTAAAAAATGACAAGATATAATAAGATAACATGGGCTTGCGTGCTGAGACTGACACAAAGAGGCCCCCCAAAATGGCTGATAAACAAACAAACTTAGCTTAACCCACTTCAACTCTGAACCCCAGTTTTTCTAGTTTGGGGAAACACTTGGAGAACGACATCAGTATGGTCTCTCCAAACAACCCCCACCCCAAAATAAAAAAATAAAAAATAAAAAAACTATATAACAATGACAAAATAAAAAGGAAAAAACTATTAGGGACTAATAATATGTATTAACTGACAATGACTCTCATTTTAATTGCTAATAATATATTTCAGATGACAATAAGCAGTGTTTTAAATCATTGCTACAAATAGCTAGTAATATTTGTATAATAACAATCTTCATTTTAATTACTAATAATATGTTTTAGATGACAATAAACAATGTTTTAAATCATCGCTACAAAGAGCTAGTAATATATGTATAATGACAATCTAGTTACGTGACTACAAATTCAATGATAATATTTTCATTGTCACTATATGCAATTATTAATTGTCAATAGTGACAACAAAAATATATTTCTGTCACTATTAAATTTATTAAAATCATCTATTATTATAAAATATAACTTTTTCTCACTTTGTATATAAAATCAGTGGATAATTTTTACATTGTAACACAATTTTTTATCTGAATCTCTCTAGACACACAAAAACAATCTTCAAAGTTGGAAAATCTCATTTTCTGTATAAAAACAGGCACAGCCCACTGCATTCTCCCATGCACTTGTCTTGATCACCTCAAACACTACTCTCATAGTGTTTTTTTTGGATATTCATATTTCTACACAACTCCCCTTATCCCTCTGTCCATAACTTGTCTCTAAACAGTTATCTTCTTCCCACTTCACTTAACTCCCATTCTCCCGCAGCTTATCCTCCTCCACAATCATAGCTTTAGCTTCTCAGCTTATAGGGTTAAAATAAGCTCTGACAATAAGCAGTCTTGCATAAATTGTTTGTAATTATAAGCTATAAGCTGACAATCATCATGTCTAGCAGAAGATCGCGTTCAAGACAGTCAGGTACTTCCAGAATAAGCGATGATCAGATCGCCGATCTAGTCTCCAAATTGCAACAACTTATCCCTGAGATCCGCAACAGGCGTTCCGACAAGGTATACATATATTTATGTGTGTCTATATATATATATATTCCCTCTATATATTTTACCTAAATATTCAAGTAGTACTATAGTTGTCTGTGTGATAATTGACCTAAACATTTTTGTGATATTAATCTTTGTGTGTGTGTGTGTGGGGTGTGGGGGTGCGGGGTGTCATTTTATTTCTTGGATAGGCTATAAATGCCCGGAAGCCCACATCTCTCATTTAATTCACAATTTGTTTTTGTGGGACTAGCTCGAATGTTTCCAAATAGTCATTTCTGTACATTCATATCAAACCAAAACGCTAAAATCCATTGAGGAAAAATCGCTGTGATATTAACTTTTTAGCTAGAGTTAGAAATTATATCCGTAACAAATATAACTTTTTAGACTAATAAAATTATGTCATGTTTTGGTTTGAGGCTTAGCTACAATCAATTTCTTAGCTAATTATTAGTTAAAATGCATTTGATTCTGATTTAGATACGAATTTGTATGTTGTAGCTGAGATGCCCTATTTTCTTGTAGTGTATGAGCGCGCATGTGAAGTGTGCGTACTAAAACTTCTTTTGCATGTTGTGCCAAAAAAATTACGTATTGTTCTTGTACAAAATTAACTTTTGTACTATGCATCATCTTTGCAATAGTATAGCTAGTTTAACTTTTGGAAGTGTATATATAAATTAATTGTGTAATAATTTCTTGATGTTAGTCATTTTTCTAAACCACGAAATTAATTTGTTACGGCCCATATAATATAGAATAAATTGAAAGAAAATATTTGTTGTGGCATGCAGGTGTCGGCCTCAAAGGTGCTTCAAGAGACCTGTAACTACATAAGGAACTTGCACCGGGAGGTTGACGATCTGAGCGATCGATTGTCGGAGCTTTTGGAATCGACGGACAGGGACAGTCCTCAAGCAGCCATAATTAGGAGTTTGTTAATGTAAAAGTATTACAACTTTTATAAGTACTTTCATGCTAGCTTTTATATATGTTTTTGCAGATCTCATTTTTAATTACTGTCTAGCTAGGGTTTGGTCACTATGTGTTAGGCCAACTTGATTAGGACCTTTTAGCTATTTGGGATGCTAATATATGTATGGTATTCCATATTTATATATAAATATTATTAATGCATTAGACTTACGCCAATTTTCGAAATGTTTTCATTATATACACATGACGTACATTTATGCATGTATGTTTGTGCTATTTCTGCTAATTAATTTTATTTTCTTCACCTCGGCTATATTAATGGCCTCTTCCGTTGCTCTATTCTATTCCTTGTTTCACCTCATTTTCGATTGCACAAATGCATGCATGTCAAATGTATATATAACATTTGTAATCTCGTATGTTTATGAAAAAAAATATATATTTTTTTACACTTATAGACATGTATTTATGATACATAATATGATATGAAACATTATTTTTAAACTAATTATATCTAAAGTTGCTAATCGGCCCAATGACAATTTGATATTAAGAAGTTTACTAAAAACGAAAGGATTAAAAAAATAAAGTGCTCAACATTTTTGGATATGCAAAGTCAAATTGGCAAGTTCTTAATTTAGTTTGAAATGAATAATTAAACTAGACATGCCATGGAGAAATTATAAAAACAGTTCAAAGATTTGATGTTAACAGATTGGGATTTCTTGTTAATTTGTTATATATATATATATATATATATAGTCCTTAAAAGCACGGTAAGGGTTTTGTTTTAGGAGACCTCGATCAAAGCAGAAGAATAGGAAAAATAAAAAATAAAAATGCATGCATGGGGCAACTCCTGCAATTTTTAAAATGTCAGTGATGATCAAAACCTGGAAAAATGATAATAGATATATTACGAGAGAAAAGAACATTATAAGTAATAATAATTAATGCCAAAGTTTTTATTATTAATGATACGTACCTGATAATAATTATTACTATATTTATATAAACTGCATTGAACAGCGACTTTTTGTCTATTTACTAGTGACAAGAATTGTATTGAAGTAGAAAATTAGTCATATATTTATATTAAAAGTAATTGTCACTTTTGATGTTAATTATTACAGCAAACGTAGAAAAAAATATCGCCATGACAAGTTTTTTGACGTATACTAATAATTTTTATACATAAATCATTAATATTAAGTAATAATAACTTATTAATACTATTAATTGTTATTAAGCTTGGGATAATGTGACAACATAAATTCTATCATTAATTATATAAGCATATTTAATTATGATAATTAATTTCATATCACTTGTCATATTCTTGCAAATAGCAAACGCAGCCAATTGTAATTAGAAGATAATTTCCTAATTGAGACTGATCTGTCACTTGCCTTGAGAGCTGGGGAAATAATTTCAATTTTGGTTCTTTTGGATATCGAGGATGCCTGAAAATGGAGGGCGACTAACAAAATGGACAAACTTTTTTTAAATTTTTGTTCTAACATTTGATTGCTTTTCAACTGAGTTAATCTGCAAATTGTGGGCTGTGATATATATAATTAATATTAGCAAGTAAATCTCACCTGTGAGGTCAAAACATGTCTAATTAGTCCCATGATCAAACTGTTCAGATCTTGACTATAATTCTCTATATATAGTATTAATAGGATAATATTATATCAGTTTAATTAATGGGATCTTTGTTTTAAGGGATAATTACCTCAAAACTCCTTAGATTTGACATGATTATTGGAACAGTACTCCTAATATTTAGAAAATTATCAATGCATTCTATATTACTAGTTCAAATGATAAATAATTACAGGTATATCAAGTCCTATAATATCACAAGTAAACCTTTAATTTGGACAATAAAGTGTAGCTATAATTATGCGTTAACTCACAGAGTGTAATTATAATTATGCATCATTTGGACTAACGTCAGTGTAGGATGTTTAATGATAATTATTCAGACCTTAGAGGATGTTTTGATAATTAAACCAAACCCCAAGATGTGTAGAGGTAATTATCCATTGTTTTAATCTTTATTCATATTAAGTGTATTTTTGACTTTTTGTTCAGTTAGCAGCCATGTGCATCCCATGTCGTTCATTTTCCCCTCAAATTATAAAATTTCCATTTCTTTATTGTTTATTTTGGTTGAAAATTCAGTACACTTGACGTTTATTTTTAACAAGAAATGTGACATAAAATATTATTTTGAAATAGAGGATCATAACCAGTAAGTTTCTCTCAAATGTGCCATTTTACCAACATTTTTCATACCAATAATTTCTTTTCGCCTTTGAAATAAATGTAAATAACTTATTTGAATTGAAACACACATATTCAAGAATGGTCACTGATCAAGAATGATGAAAAGGTATCGATCTTATATTCAGTGACATTAAAAGAAAAATCTAACAAGAGTGACCAGAAAATCGTATGATAATACAAAAATTATTATTAATTATAAGTATTAAGTGAAAATAATTTTCATTTTATCATTAATAATATACTATAGGTAATAATAATTGTTATGAAACAAAAATAACGAGAACAAATTCACACAAAAGGGGAAGAAAAAAATGCAATTTTATTAGCCTTCTTTTGAAGAGTTGGTACATAAAAACAATTTCCTTTTCCCTCCACATTCTTAGACTATTTATAGGGGATTTACATAACTTTTCAAGTCTCCTATACTTAGAAGTGACAAAATAATAAAAGGTTAATAACTAAAGAGAATTGATTACAATTTATGCCTCACATTTGATATGCCAATGCATGGTCTTTCCAAGTGCCAAAGAATTTAATTAAGCCTATTCAAGAGTTAAGGTCTTAATAATGTTAGGCCCGTTTAATGTAATAATATTTGTATTACTTATTATTATTGTCGTAATATATTATAATTTTTATATTGTCACTATATAATTTAACAGTAATTAAAAGCAATCTTTTAAATTGTAAATAATTATGAGACACATGTATAATGACAATCCAGTAATTTGTCACTATTTGGTGACAAAATTTTGTTATCACTACTATAAATGTATTACTAAGGTGTTGCTTGCAACTGATTATGAAAAATATGTATTTGATTATGAGCTGCTAAAGTTGTTTTTTAGTGTTTCTGCTTCTGTTATAAATTATCTAAAATTATTCAACAATAATATATAATGTCATGAGCTATCCCAAGACAGTTTAAGAAGTGTTGTAAGCTATTTTTAATAAAAGTGATTGATTATGATTCCAAATACTATTATTTTTCATTAACTTATAGTGAATTATTTGATGATTTTCAAACACCACCTTTGATTATAATATACTTTTCCTAACTTTTATCATAAATAAGTGATTATGCTTTTTTATAATCTATTGGAAACAACATCTAATTGTTTGTATTAACAGTATGAACACATTGTCACTATTAAGTTGTTACTATCCCTTTTTTTTTTGTTATAGAATAAAATTTGATTATAGAATAAAATTTTGACACCTTTTATATAGAATTTGTGACAATTTTTACATTGCTTGACTGCCATTCAAATTTTTTGTCACTCATATTATTATTTTCTATAGTGCATATGTTTCATTTTTTATTTTTTTGATGCAATACATGCTTTTCATATATTTTCAAAATTATCTGGTCCTTTTCAAATAATTTTTAAAATATGTGTACGTGTTGATTACACTATTTTCTTTATGATTACAAGCTTCTTACACAATTTTCTGTTTAAGAGGGTGATCCAATCACAGAAGATACCAAAGGGCCGCAAGCAGTGTTCCAAACATCTACGGCCTTCCAAGTTTTCAAAATTGGCCCAGGAAAATAAATTATAGGCCGCTCTGTTGCAAGGCCCAGGAAGTCCAAACTGTCTGAATCTTCTCCCAGTATCACACCTTGGGCCGCTCTAGTTCGGGAAATTTCGTAGCTGGAAGTCTGTAAATGGCGAGAAGAATCAAGAAAATCCACATTAAAAAACTAAATGCAAAAAGGAAAAATAAAAGGGAAAAAAAAAATGGAAATCCAAGAACGCATGAACTGATAACCTAGTGACACGGTGCCGCTTCTCAATCTGAAGCGTTTCTTCCAATTTTTTTCCCCAAAATGCGAAGAAGCTTAGGGAAAATCCCTTACCCAGTGATCGGGCGAGCGACTACCACCGCCGGCTTCTCCACTGCATCATCCGGTAATGGCGGCGGTGGCAGAGGCAGAGGCAGTGGTCGGGCTACCCCGTTTCAGTTCACCGTCGACAGTAATGAACCTGAGAACGCCAAGGGCGACGATGCATCACCACTGCCGCATGGTCATGGC
>JACFYI010003544.1:50028-88588 GCA_014898755.1 Handroanthus guayacan | reverse complement strand
TACTCTTGTCTTATTCTCTCGAACAAGGGAATGAATGTGTTACCATCATGTATTCTGGACTGAAATTTTCAGGAGCATCATATTTTGTGCTAAAATCGGAAACCATTACGTATTTCAGTGAATTGTAGCAAATACTTGTTAATTTGGGTCTTGACCTAAATGATCTTGAACGAAAAATCAGTTAAGAAATTATGTGTTTAAGACTTTTAGTTACTAGTCCAATTTCAGCGGCCATGAAAGCAACACTACATGAAAAAGTGAAAATAAATAATGGTTCATGGAGAGTGAACAACATGATTCATCAGTTTACAGGAAAGCGCTTGTATTGTGTCTTGCTAACTTGTCTTTTTTGTTGTTTAATTTAAGACCTTGCTGCATCCATCATTTCAGTGCACTTGTAGCAGTTGTATTAGTCAAAATATTGAAGTAATCACAAAGCACTTAATGCTTGTGAATCTCCTTTTGTCCAGTTATTATATAAATTCCTTATACTTTTGATATAGGTCCTCCATTCTTCTTTTTGTCTTCACATATTTCATTTGACTATCTGTTGCTTAAAAGCATTAACATGGTTTAATGTATTCTCAACTAGTTGTGCTCGTTTAAACATTTCTGGCTTCTGCAGTGCTTTTTCAATAATAGAGTTGGCGTTGCTACTGGATATCTATTAATGTGCCTATGCATAAGACTTCATTTGTTTATGTTTGTGCATCGTGTTCTCCTCTTTTGCTGACTTTCTTTCTGTTTCTGTGCAGACGCTTGGCATAGGGCATGAGTTTTCTTCATTTATATGGCTATGTGGTCCCATAACAGGCCTTGTGGTACGAAATAACATCATTTTGTTGCAACTTTATAGCTTTGTTTGACTTATGTCCTAATGTAGCCAAAGAAGCTTCTTTGAAGTTGTTCCCATGATCTTTGTTGATTGTGGGCAAACAAATAGGCAGTTTCATGTATGTTTCTTAACATCTGATTAATTTGAGAATCTGGTTACAAAAACCCTTTCCATGTTGCTTACAATGTGTATTCTCCTCTTTGAAAGTCAATCTATCTTGAGGTGTTGAGTTTATCATTGAAAGTCTGCATGAAATGATTTTGAGGTTAACAATGAGGATTTCTTCTGCCTTCCCATGTCGACCAGTCTAAGGAATTGCTCTTGTGTTGCTGTGGTATGTCAAGATGCAGAAACACCATTGATGCAAGAATTTGGACTTGGCCCTCTTCTTCTTTTTGTTAGTAAAATTTGTCTTGGCATAATTGATCTTGTTGCCTGCTTTATGACACCTTGACAATAGAAATGAAGCCCTTGTAGTTCTTATACTGGACTCAACCTATGCCACTTTATGCTCTTATCTTCCTATAATATAACCACCATATAATGCATTAGGCTTATTTAAGTGTTTCATAAGTCATATGGACCCTCAATCCCTTTGTGTGATGATACTTTATGCTATAGTGGTTGCTTCCATTGAAATAGTACTTATAGAAGTTCTATATTTCTCTAATATTTTTCTCGTGCCTAATTTTTCATGTTGGATCTCAAAAGATGAGATATCTCCTATTGGTGGGCAGTGGACATCAGTTCCAAGTTCCAATGCCCTGTCGCTTTTCTACTCTGATCTTTAGATAAAACAAAACCTTCTGCTGGAGATGTATTGAAGTGACATAACCAAATATTTATTATTGCTTTCTGTATATTAGTCTTTTAATAGATAATTTGAATTGCACTGTTCCTGGACGACTAATATATTTTGGATTCCGTTTCTAGATTATTCAAACATAATATGATGTTGGGAGGAGTGAGGACATTGGTTTGCCTATTTTGAGATTACGTGGTCTTGTAGAAAGAATGGACGCTTACTGTCTATTGGTGTTTATCGTGTTATTCTGGATTAATAGGAAGAGAAATTGAGGGTAAAATTTTCCAATACATTAAACTGTCACAGTGGCATATTCAACTTCCTGGTTGTTCATTGTGAGTCTAAATTTTGAAGAAGGAAAAATTTAGAATGATGAATTTATATTCTATTTTACCCAATAATAATAGTCAATTCAGATCTAGCAGGTATTGAAGAGCTAAAAAAGGTAAAGAGTCTTGGGGAACAGAAAGATCAACTTGTAGTTGTTTGGTGACCAAATTTGAAACAGGATTTTTGAAAACAAGAAGTTCTCTTCATAATTCCAACCTATTTTTCTGAGTATCCATTGCTTGGATAATTTAATGATTCTTTGCCTTCCAGGTGCAACCTTGTGTTGGCATTTGGAGTGATAAATGCTCCTCAAAATATGGCAGGCGGAGGCCATTTATTTTTGTTGGAGCTATAATGATCTCTATCGCTGTACGTATGGTGTGATTCTCATGTTTGTGGTTCTTGTGGTTGGGGGATATTATCATGCTGGCTAAACCATGTTTTGGATTATAGGTCATAATAATCGGGTTCTCTGCAGACATTGGTTACATTTTAGGGGATACAAAAGAGCATTGCAGGTTTCTTCAACTTCTCAATCTTCAGCCTTTTCATTTTATCTTCTTTTCCTTTTCATGCGAAAAGTGTGATTAATTACTTACCAAAATGCAGCACATTTAAAGGTACTCGCACCAGAGCAGCGATTGTCTTTGTAATTGGGTTTTGGATGCTGGACCTTGCAAACAACACTGTGCAGGTGAGTTTCTGAAAAATTCATATTGTGGCACGTGTGAGGGAATTCTCGATTACTACTATTTTGTCTACGAACAGAAAAAATAATTATTTTAATTGTTGTAGGGGCCTGCTCGAGCTCTCCTGGCTGACTTATCGGGTAATGTCTCCCCGTTCTTCTCTGTCTCCTGAATGTAAAAGGAGCCTAGTATATCTTTTACCACAAAACTGTTAATAGGTTTCTCTTCAGTATGTTATGTCATGTCTGTTAACCCAATACCTCTGAGTAGAATAGTTGACATATCTCAGTATCATGCACTAAAACCCCGGATGAAAGTACTTGTTTTACTTGCACATTATACTCTTGAGAGCGAATAGTTGACATTTCCAATTTGTTCATCATTTTTCTGAATTTCCAGTTATTTTGGGTTTTGAAATTAATAACCAAAGTGGCGTCTCATTGGTCGGGCTGACATCTTTGGATGAGCATCAATTTGATTTCTTAAATGTCTAAAGGTCCAATAATCCCATTTAACAGTGAAACAAGAAAACTGGAGATTGCCCTTTTACAATAATTGGCAAAATTGCAACATTCTTTCACCTGCATTCTCTGTTTTTCTTGGATATCGCCCTTTTACAATAACTGGCAAAATTGCAACATTCTTTCACCTGCATTCCCTGTTCTATGGTTTCATGGTTTTAGGCTCTCTTTTTCCCTTGCTTGTTAATCTGTCACCAATCCAACATTCATTGATGTGAATCCCTGATATCGAAAACTAGGGGAAAACCATCAATGCGTTTCTTTTTATTGAATTACAGAGTCCTTCAAAAATATTTTCCTATAAACATACCTTCAGTAAACATCCATTCTCTTTTTAGTGGATAACCAAAATATCTTCATCATCCAATTGTAGGTCCTGATCAGAGAACTGCAGCAAATGCTGTATTTTGCTTATGGATGGCAGTTGGAAATATTCTAGGGTTTTCTTCTGGTGCTAGTGGAAATTGGCACAGGTAATATTTAATAAAAATGTTTAATATCCTGTTTGATGCTAACTTGATATACCATGACATGATATAATGGCAAGCATCAGATTGATCTGTTTTACAAATCTCTTTGTACAGCATTATGCTTTATTTATATAAAACCTATGGTGAGCTAGTCTTTACTGATCTGATATGTTATTCCATCTTTTTGCTGATTTTTCTCAAATCTCACATTTGTGTTTATGAACAGATGGTTTCCTTTTTTGACAAGTAGAGCTTGTTGTGAACCATGTGGGAATCTTAAGGCAGCATTTTTAGTTGCAGTGGTGAGTAATTGGGTGGATATGAACCAATGCTTTTGTGTATGATTTTTCCAGACCACTTATTGCAAAATGTTGTCTACTAGTTATTGATCAAGTAGCTCATGAATGGTAACTGAAGCTGAAAAGTCACTGCGCATCTTTAACCAAATATTTTCTTTCCACTCTCTGTCCCAAAATATGATGCTATTTGATGCTACCTGAAGTTTTAGAGAAGGGTTGAAAATGCTTATATGTATGTCTATTTTCACACTATTGTGCTTAGAAATAGTGGTTGTGAATTATTGGTGTTACATCATATGTGAGGATAGTTTTGCAGAATGAATTTTAGTTTTAAGAAGTAGATTTTTATTCTGGGGCCGTACCGAAAGGAACAAATATGGGAAACAAAAGAGTAAGATAGATTGGATAATGATTAATATCTGGTTAAATCGCCACTTAAGTTTTTTGGTGAATTATTGTATTGGAAATTATTCAATTCACTTTTGTTGCTTATAAGAGAATTGTCAGATTTACATCACACATTTCATATTTCAGCATGGTCTATTGGTAGGCTATATATAAGCAAATTTTCCTTTATATCCTGTTTGATGCAGAATCTGCCAATCTGTGTTCCCTTTTTTACTTTCTGGGTGGAGTTATTCTATGTATCACTTTTGTGTTTGGCACTTATTATGTGAAAAATACTTAACAGAATTTCATTGTACTTTAATAAACCGACAACTTGGTATCCATCGTAGATTATATGCGATTCTGAATTCTGTCCCATATAGGTTTTCCTTGCTCTTTGTACACTTGTGACCCTCTACTTTGCAAAGGAAGTACCATTGATGCCAAAGCAATCGCACCGTCTAGCAGATTCTGCTCCTCTTTTGGATGATCGTCAGCTAAATGGATCTGACCTTTCAAAATCAAAAAATGAAACAGAATTAAACCACTATGCATTGGATATTAAGTCTGAGAGACATTGCACTGTGGACAAAGGTGATAGGACTGAAGAACAAAAAGATCAGGAAAACAATGATGACAGCTTTAATGACAGCCCTGGAGCAGTTTTGGTTAATTTGCTAACCAGCTTACGCCATTTACCTCCAGCAATGCATTCAGTGCTGGTAGTCATGGCTTTGACTTGGGTATGTGCTTTCTTAGGAATTCTCTTCAAAGTTCGGTTTCCACTGCTTCGTCGAATTAATCGTTTCATTTGATTGTCTACTTTTATTGATTTTTGTTGTCTATTTTTCACCATTTTCCTGTCTCAATTAGGTTTCCTGGTTTCCCTTTTTTCTTTTTGACACTGATTGGATGGGGAGGGAAGTTTATCATGGTGACCCAAAAGGAGAGGCTGCGGAAATTCAAGCTTATAATGAAGGTGTCAGAGAAGGTGCATTTGGTTTGCTATTGAATTCTGTAAGAACTCAAAATCAAGCACCATTAGACCATTAGTTTTACTTTCCATAGATCCTATTAGCATGCACTAGGTATGTTGCAAGAATTGTGCTTAAAACCTGCCAGGTTAATACATCTTGTAATTGCCTTACTATTTTGAGCCTCTGTACTTGATTTATTTATTTTCCATTTTTCCCTGATTGCAGGTTGTTCTGGGCATCAGCTCCTTCCTTATTGGACCAATGTGCCAGTGGATTGGACCTAAACTAGTTTGGGCTAGTAGCAATTTCATTGTATTTATTTGCATGGCTGGCACCGCTGTTATTAGCTTGGTGTCTGTGAGACAATTTTCTGATGGGGTTCAACATGTCATTGGTGCAAATGGAACTACTAAGATTGCCTCCTTGGTTGTTTTTGCTATTCTTGGCCTTCCTCTTGCTGTAAGTGTTTCGATGCTATACTTAGCTACAACCATAATGTGTTGATATCTTGCTATATGGGAAAGGATGAGTATTGAACTGCTCACTCCATTTTAGACATAATATTGCCACACAATGTTTTTCTATTGATGCTTTTAACTTGCATTGTAGATCACCTATAGTGTACCCTTTTCTGTCACTGCTGAGTTGACTGCCGATTCAGGAGGTGGACAAGGTATGTCCACTTTCTACTTTCCTTATCTCTGCTATGGAAAGCTGTTCCATTAATTGCAAATGCTGTAATTTTTGTCCAGGGCTGGCCACTGGAGTCCTAAATCTTGCAATTGTGATACCTCAGGTAGTTACACTTATGCTTCTCTAGTGGCATCCTTTAGTACTTAAGGGTACTCCTGATAACCAACAAAAAAGCCAGCTAGATCACCTAATTTCTTCTTGCTGCTATCTACTTTTCTTCTCCAAATATGATAAGCTTGATGAAGCTTTCCTTCTCTTCAGATGATCGTGTCCCTTGGTGCCGGTCCATGGGATGCATTATTTGGTGGCGGTAACATACCAGCATTTGTCTTAGCATCAGTTTCTGCCTTGGCAGCTGGTGTTATTGCAGTTAAAAAGCTTCCAACTCTTTCTAGCAATTCCTATAGATCAACCGGCTTCCATTTTGGCTGATTAATTTTCTGGTACGATTCCACTTGCCAGTATTCCTGGATGGTATGGCGACCACTTGTACGCATGACCATAAAATGTGGAGCCCAAGCATGCACATATTATTTCTCTCAGATGGATGAGATTCCACACATTCATTCATTTTTTTTCTGGGGAGGGGAATTTTATCGTAAGTATTAAATACGATGGTACATTCGAGAAGGATATAGCAAACTGATAGGTCTGATTTCAGAGATGAGAAAAAATCATAGGTCCGATATGGATTACTTATTATTGTAATTCACATATATGATCTAGCATAATTTAGTTTATTGAATCCTTTTCTGCATCATATAAGTGTCAATCTTGAATAATACATTGTGGTAAGAGATGCATTCATAGTTTAGTCATTTGTCATTTCAGAAGCCCCCCATATTTATCATATCACGGTTCCAACACATAACGAACCGAAACTGTGATTGATACACATGCCTACTATGATTACTTCTATGAAATAATCAAGAGAAATATTCTTGAGTACGACGTAATGTTAGGTTGCCTAATCTCTCATTCAAAATGCCCTATAAGTGGTGCTTCGAACAGGTATATCCATAATAGTTTCTGGTCGAGTCGTTATATATGCGTAATTTTTGACATCATTGTGAAATGATGCTACCTTAAACATTGTACTGTTTTTTTTTTTTTAATCGGTTGAAGCAACATTATTGAGCATCTTTCCATGTTTATATATGTCTTAATATTGGCATGACCACATTGTACCTTGCAGAATCTTGTAACCTTCACTTTCCTGAGGCAGATATCTGTCAAAATGTTGGTTTCTTGCTTACACTCAATGCCTACGGAGAATTTTCTGTTGTTTTTTCCTTTTCATCTCCTGTTTTTTCCTCTAGAATACGAGGATGAATTATTCTAGTTTTTGGTTGGTACGTGGATGAATTATTCTCTATTTGCATGAAATTAGCTTCTACTGGATGGGAACTGTAGGTTCAGAAATATTCTTTGTTACGTCTCAGAATACAATTTTATTTAGAAGCAGACTATAATTAATTTTAAAAAACACTTATCTGATTTTGAGCTGTGTTTGAAAGCTTTGTTTATATTGTAATTTCTCTAAAATTAATCGACAATAATTTAGTATGCTATTCCTCGATAATTTAGTATGCTATTCCTAATAAAATGAGGAATGACAAAATGGAGAAGTAAAAGCAAAAGTTGAAATTCTAAACACTCTTTGTATTAATTTAAAGTAAATTATTTAATGATTTTTAAATTCTAGGTTTTTTTTTTATTTTATATATATATTTTTTAATTTTTAGCAAAAGAAGATGATTATGTATTTATATAATCAATAACAAGTACCACCTTAATTAGGTGCATGAAGCTCTGTCTATTATTGTCCTGTCAATTTAACATTTTTATTATTTTTTTTTTTGCGAGAAAAAGTTTTCTTTTTCATTTGTATTTTATTTAATTTCCAGATTTGTTTTCTTCGAAAAATAGTGTTATCATGGGCCATGCCCTGGAAGTATTGTCTGTCACAGAATTGGAATCAAAAGCACAATGATCATCCGAGGACAAGCTGTTACAGATTGCCCAGAGATACGTATGCTACGCAACTTCATGCATGTAAAAGTTAGTAATGATCTCTTTTTCTAATTTTAGTTATATGGTCGCTCAAATTTTCATTTTATATATTAATTAATCTGAAAGTGCGATTTAGGACTGTTTGGGAAGGTTCCATGATTTTTAATTAAGGAATTTTCAACGGGATGCTTGTCTTGTCAATTAAATAAACTCTCTACATATTAAAACATGTTACAAGGTCACTTATAATTGGTATTTTTATTATTTATGTATGCATATAATTAACTCACCCTCCCGACCCCCGTACCCATGGTATTTCATTCTAGACCAAATTTTTTAGCTTCTGCATTTATAATTAAACGCTATTATCATCTATGTTGAAATTAAATACGTTTTGCAATTGAAGATTTAGTTGAATTAACACATTTGACATGTATTCGTGATATATAATAGTCGATGAAAGCAACTCTTCAACTATAAGGTTGAAATAGTAAAAATAATATGTTCCCACTACGATGTACTTATAAGTTGAAGGGTGAGGAGCAAAGTCTTTTTTCGTTTTTCCGTTTTTCCCCTTCAAGAGGATTATGACTGGTTCTTTAATAGCCCTCATAGATTCAAATCAAAGATTTATCTATTTGCATGTACGGAAATTTACCATCAAACTAGCCATCATCATAAAGAATTTTATCCATGATCATGTATCCATATATATAGACACACGGCCCGCGCGCGCGCACACACATATATATATATATCTCATATGTAAGATAGGGATATGCAGTCGTTGACAAATCACTATCAAGAGGAAGAAATGGGGAAAGAGTGATGTCAAGCATAGAAGATCACATGGCCTCCATTTTTTTTTTCTTCTTTATTGCTGAATGCACCAGAGAGAAGGCATGTGGACTAGAAGATTCACCCACTTTTTGTTTTAATTAAAAAAAATTTAATCTTTTATAATTATGCATATATGGTCATGACAAAATAATATGTGAATTTGAAATTTAAGGAGCCTAGAAAAAGGTGGGAACATGGATCCACCCCATTCCAGTAAGGAAGCCTCTTTGGGCTACTAACTAAAAAGTCATGTGATACAGTGATCCTATCCTTCATTGTCTTTGGCCTCTATAAAAATTTGCAAAAATTTGGGTCCCTCTTCACCATTATCACCCAATTCCAAGGTCCATGGGTCCCACTCTTTTAATATCTTATAGATAATATTATATATATATATATATATTTATATATATTACACAGTGTGTGCCCCTCACACATGGTGAAAAATTGGCAACTAATGGTTTTCTTTAGGAAGAGGGACATTCGGAATCTACTAAATAAATAACTTCCTTGTATGTGTTTTTTCCAAGGAGAAATCCCCGTGCATAAACACTCTTTACTAATTGTGACACCTGTTAGAATTTACAACCATGAGAGCATGGTAAATGTACATGGTGGGTGTGACTTTGGAATTTCACAAAAAGCTATATTGACTATTGCTACAAATGTATTTTGATAGAGGGTTGTTGAGATTCAAGTAAAAGTTCAATGTATACAGGGAGATTTGGGGCTCTATATTGGACGATAATTGAGTATTATCAACGACATCGTGTGTAACGAATTTGATGGTCATGTGCTTTTTCTCAAACCCCTTGACTAGGGGCCACACAGTACCAAGTCTTATTCCACATTGAATAGTTTCTCGCTATTAGAGGACCAGAGGTCGTACATAAGAGGAGTCAAGGATTTTGGGCTAGCTTATTATAAGCTATTCAACCTTTCTTCACACTTCTAAACATCCTTTGAGGAACCCCCACTTGATTTTAAACTCGTTATGTTTAGGGTATTTTCCTCTAAAGCAGCATAAATATTTTCATTTTTGTTGGCTAATGTTGTAAATTTTGTGGAACTGGTATTAATTAATTTCTTTTTGGAGGTCACTTGAGCCATCATTTTGTCATCCCCATAAAATTGATATAGCAAAAGAAGATATATATTGTACTTTTATGGTAATAATATATTACATGATTTCTGCATGCTGATTGGACCAATCATTTTGCACTATTTGGAGCTATAAAATATATATATATATTATGCTAATTAAGAGATTTCTTAATACAATTTTACTATTTAAGGGGACACATATTGTCAAACTTGTTGATTTTTCATCTCCGCCCCATGTGATAAATGTTACCTAAATACTAAATTGTACTAGTAGTTGTTATGATTCTTTTAACTTTTAAGCATGAAAAAAGGGATGGTCTTAAAGGCCAAGATGAGTACTCCTTTTCAAAGTGGACAAGGAATCAAGAGGGAAATAAAAATACGGAAGATTTGAATTTTGATATCTATATCAATTCTCTTGTCTGATTCTCTAATTTTGCCTTCTAATTCCCTATATATATATATATATATATATTGTTTTTTAAAACTTTTAAACAAATACAGAGTAATTTGAACTTCAAATTTATCGTAACAGTATATTATAACTCAAAACATCTCAACGAGTATGTATATAAAATTTTATGATTATTTGTCAAAAAAAAAGTCGTACAAAGTAAGGTTTTTGCATGTATCATCATCCTCATTTAAGATAGACACAAAGTTATCTTCATGCAAATGATGTAATATTTTAAAAATAATTAAAGATTTTATCCTCCCTCAATAATTAATTTCAAGTAGAAATTTGAAATAGACATTGGAAAAGATACATTTGATATAGAGAGGTAGGATAAGAGGGAGATGCAGAGATATCAAAAAGAAAGAAAGGACATTTGAAGGTTCATTTGGCACGATTTTGAAAAAGATGGACAGCGTAATAGAAATGGACATTAGGAGTGGGGGCACCAAGACAAAAAAAGAACAGCTTAGTAGGGTTATGAAAAAGATTGTTTAGAGGCCCTTTCTTTTATTTATTTATTTATTTTAATTGTTTAGGGGCCCTTTCTTTTATTTATTTTTTCTTTTTTTATATTTTTTTATTTCTATTTTTTCTTGTATATATTCACTGAGAATTCTTGCTGAGAAGATAAAGGAATGGGAAGGGAGGATCGTCCTGGTGCATGATGGGTGTTGGTGGGTTAGGTAGCAGACCCTGCCCGCTCCATCGGACCCATCCCTAGATTCCAGCTTCCAGTCTCTCTCGAGTGACAAAAACTCGTGTTTTAATTTTTACGATGTTGATAGAATTATATTGTAGTTCGTGCAATTATGTTACGACGTGTAATTTTGGAGGACATTTAATGTGAAAGTGATGGTGTAACGCGTGAATCCAAGGACCATGATGCATGAAACTTATCATGTGTGATTGTTGTTTGTTCGATTGAACTAGGATTGCTATACGAGGAAGGTATATATATATATATATAGGATTGATATAATTTTAAGGTATTTGAAATTTTTTATAAATGTGAATGATTTTGTTAAATCGCGTAAATTTGTAAATATTCACTAAGATTGAACATTTTAGAAGACTGAAAAATCATGGGCAAGACTCCTAGCTATGGATTTACTTTATTAATTAATCTCGGACATATGATTCTTTCTTTGAGTCATTCACGTCTTTCTTTAAATTCCTATGATTAAAAGTACGATTGGCAATGATTGGATTTTAATTTGAATTTGTTTTGATATTTAAGACTTTTAATCAATTAAAATATTTGATGGATCAAATTCATTTATATAAATCTACAATCAAAAGAGGTGGATCACTGCATCAAATAAATAAATAAATAAATAAATGAATAATAATAAAAAAGAGATGGATCACATATGAGATTATGTAGTTTAATCTCCTAAAGATCTAAATTCAAGTTTTAACAATATTTTTCATTAAAATAATAATTATACATATAATGTTGATAACAACTATTAAATTGTAGAAATTCATATTTTTTCTTATATATACATGTTTTTATTTAATAGGATATTATATAATTGTAAATTATTATTATCGGGGTCACATTTTCTTATCTAGTTTAGGATTTTTATCTGATTTAAATCTAATATTAATAGACTCAGATTTTATAGCAATCTCTAATTGAATTGGATTATGAAAATCAGTAAACAAATTGGAGATCTTTCTCCTTTATTTTTCTTTAAAATAGAAAAATAGAAGTCATTACAATATTCAAACAATACATTGATTAATGCATTAATAACAATCAAATATCAATATAATATCAATCAATATATATCCTCAATAACCTACTATATAATGGTATTAAAAGAAAAAAAAAAAAAAAAGACAACTTCAACAACCTATCATGCAGTAACACAAAATGACAGGAAGTTAAATAGGAGTTCGAGTTATCCTAATTTAATCTAAATGGTACCCATTGTCATTCTAGCTAAAAGAATCAAACCCATTCAAAAATGTCCCCTTGCAATTTCAATAACAATTGTCCATAACTCCATTTAAATTTAAAAAAGAAAAAAAAAAGAAAAAAAGAAAAAAGGAGGCAGCCCAAGTCCACTTCGCCCCATGAAACACTTCAAAAAGAGAGGGAAAAAAAATTGCAATATGAAATTCATTTCTACTACGTCTATTTATCTAACTTTTAACAAAAGTAAAATGAAAATACATATGAAAATCCAACCGTCCACAAATGAAAAGAACTACCCCCAACTACAGAGTCACAAGCACACACATCACAAAAAGGAAAACCTTTTCTTGATAAGGTATATAAGCTATATCCATCATAGCAATCAATGCATCTCCTTCCAAACTGACCACATTTTTCTCCCCTCTTTTGATGTGAACTCTGTGAAAACTATGTCTGATAATTAGTTTTCCAAAACCCCTTTTTCACAATTTAATTATTTTCTCTTTCTCCACAAGAAATATGTTACAAGTCTAATGACCTGTAGTACTCAAATGGCCTTCTTCCACCCCAATTTCATGCTCCAAACTCCTCAAGAAGATGATCATAATCAGCCATCTACATCAATTCTTCCTTCTTGCAATCCCCAAGAATTTCATGGTATTTTTTTTATTTTTGGTGCTTTTTTTTTTTTTTTCAAGAAACTAAAATGATTACGCGATGTTTTTTTGCCTTCACTTTCATAACTTTTTGACCATGTTCATGAATCTTGAAATTTGCATTTCTACTTTTAGGAAAGAAGGCTTACAAAATCTGGTGAAAAGATTCTTGATTAATATTTGTAAATCATATATATATTTGTAGGTGTGGCTTCATTACTTGGGAAGAGGGCATCGATGTCATTTTCCACAGGGATTGATGTTTGTGAAGACATGAATAATAATCATGGAGAAGATGAATTATCAGATGACGGTTCACAAGTTGGGGAGAAAAAGAGAAGGCTTAATATGGAGCAAGTTAAAACACTTGAGAAGAACTTTGAATTGGGAAATAAGCTTGAGCCCGAAAGGAAAATGCAGCTGGCTCGGGCCCTTGGGCTTCAGCCTAGACAAATTGCTATTTGGTTTCAGAACAGAAGGGCCCGGTGGAAGACTAAGCAACTGGAGAAGGATTATGATCTTCTCAAGAGACAGTTTGAAGCTGTTAAGGCAGAAAATGATGCACTTCAAGCACAAAACCAGAAACTTCATGCTGAGGTGAAGTAAAAATTTCTTTTTATCTGTGTTAGAATCTCATGTCGGTAAAAGTGAACGATAATGGTCTCCTTGTACGATCTTTTACGATCTTCATTTTTTGAGTTAGTTTTTGTGATGAGTTAGATTTGTGATTCGTTTTTAACATGGTATCAGAGACCGAACGATTTTTTACCCATTTCATATTATTCAACGCTCGAAATTTCCCATTCTAGACATGCTGAACATGCGGAGCGTGTTAGAATCCTTGCTTATATGTTCTTGAACAATTTTAGTTTCAATAATTTATGTTGTTTCTTTATGTGTTTTCTTGATGAAGAGAAGTTAAATCTTGATCATTATTTGACGATGATAACTGGCACACGAATCTTATCCTGGAAAATTAAATATTCTTTTGAGTTATTGAAACTTGTGCAATCAAGATTTTGTCATTTTTCTGATCCAAGACTGAATTTAACAGAGATGAGAGTAGAAAATATTTAATTAATTACAAGAAATTCAATGAAATTTGCAGATATTGGCACTGAAGACAAGGGAGCCAACAGAGTCAATAAATCTGAACAAAGAAACAGAAGGTTCATGCAGTAACAGGAGTGAAAACAGCTCAGAAATCAAGCTCGAAATTTCAAGAACTCCAGCTATTGACAGCCCAGTACCATCCGCGCATCCAAACAGGCCCTTATTCCCATCCTTACTTTCCAGGCCTATCAATGGAGTTGCACAGAGGCCCGAAATTCATGGCCCGAAAATGGACCAAACTGTTAAGGAAGAAAGCTTGTGCAATATGTTTTGTGGGATGGATGATCACACAGGGTTTTGGCCATGGCTCGAGCAGCAGAATTTTAATTAATTAATACCAGAAAATTAATTTTATATATATATATAGTTAATGCAGCATTATGCAATATTTTATAAGGTTGATGATTAATATTTAAATATATTCTTGTTTTTGAAAATTTTAGGCTTGCATGGTGTACAAAGTAGTACGATTATATCACCAAATGCTGAGTTTCTTGAAGGGAATAAAGGAATGTGGTCTTTTCTTGCTTACATATTACCGTACTTTTTTATTTATTTTGATTATTTCTTTTTTCAGACAGTTAAATTCAACAGAAGAAACGCTTTCAGATGCACTATTTCAATGTAAACTTCAGCAGTTGAAATCAGGCAATGAATGAGAAATGGCGAAGTAATTCAAACATAACTTTTTGAAAATTGTTCCTTATGTCCCCCAAGGGGAGAGGGAACACTGCAAAATAATTGAATTTTGGTAATAATAAAATTAATAGGTATGATAAAAGTAGTAGTTAATAATTCAAAATTAATAATTATGATAGAAATCGTAGTTAATGATTTAAAATTAACAAGGTGAAAAAATACATTTTTCATTGCCTACACAAAGGTGAAAACATTTACTACTGCCAGATATTATGATAGGTTTTCTATAATTTCTGCGGACTATATGCATGATTGTTGTGATCACTGCAAAAAATTTGAACAATTACTACAGTTATAAAAAGCTAATGTTAATAGAAAAAAGTGTCACTAGTAATTTGCTACAGTTTCATCAAGGCAATTTATTCATGGTTTCTGTGACAATAACAAAAAATTCACCACGGCATATAGCTATGATAGATGTTTTTATTTCAATACAGTCACGGCAAATGATATTTTCACATAATTTTTTGAATTATTGGCAACTACACCCACTACAGCTGTTCATGTTGAGTTATTGGTTACTACTTTCATCACGTCTGTTAATTTTTTTATTGTAAAAATTAATAATTTTATACTGAATGAAAATATAGGAAATGATCTTATATCACTGTTATTTTCTATTAATAATAATTTTTCATTACTATTACTCAAATTTCTTGGAATGTGAGGGAATAAAGCTCAAATTCCAAGGAGAGCAAGAGGACAAACACAAGGAAGAGTAGAAGAAAAAATTGCATTGTGGCGACATTGGCTACAGCTTTTCTTTTCTTGCTTGTGCTGACAAGTGACAATGAAATGGGGTACGATATTGCCATGGAATCTAAGAAAGAAAGAAAACATGCAACCACCTCTTTTTGAAAATGGGTTTGAGTTTTTTCCACTCTTTCTCTTCTTTTTATTTGTGTCATTGTTTTTTTGATAGTTTATGTGACCTTTTGTCATCCATTCCCTACCATTCATTTCCATTTTCTTTTTCTTGCTTGGAGTTTAATTAAATCTTGTTGATTTTTGCATATGATTGATTGGGTTATAGTTTTGATTTGAGTTTGGATTTTTCTTGAGATTTGAGCTTGATGTGAGCATGAAAACAAAGAAGTGGCACTTAATGAAATCCTTTAAAATTAGAATCAGTCAGAGAGCCTTGAAAAGAAATTTATAAGGCATAAACAGCAATAAATATTGTAGTATATATAGTAGTTTACGTAATGTAAAAATGAACATACTTCTTTATTTATAAGGTTTAACTGATAATAAAGACATACTAGGAATACAATATGTCATACGAAATCTCCTATTATTCGATTAGGAGGTATATAGTTTCTTTGGACTCATGAATCATGACCATAACCCAATGTACGGCAAGGATCCTTACATTCGTTAAGGGGATTTTGTTAAATTTACAAGGTCAATATGTAAATAAAAAAGACAAATTTTAATATCATATAAAATTCAATTATATTACTTAAAATCATAATAATTACATTTGTTATGTCACTAGATACTAATAAATGAAAAAAATAAATAAATATTTGATCCAAGAACCTAGTAAAAGTGGAGTTTTGACTTTTGAGCCTCAAATTTTGCTATTTTAATTAGGCCTCATTGGCAATATTATTATACATATATACCTGAGGATTAATTGGAGTGGGTGGAAAAGTGGACTGCAAGGAACTTAAACGGTGGAGCATGGGCAAAACTTCTGGGTTAAAAATATAATATTTTATTTGTTATAGTTCCAAAAAGGCCAGTACTATAAATCATTAAATTGTATTAAAAAATTCCAAAGAAATCATGAATTTGCTGCCTCCATTTCATGATTGAAGCATCATCACAATCAAAAGTATTGGCCTCTTTTATTGCATGCACAATATTGAATTTTAATTTGTCAGAAAATGCATGATAACCACTATATATGCTTCATTAATTTATTGCAACAAATCCAGATTGTCAAAGGCAAAATCACAAAAATGAAATCTCAAAAATTAAAATATATAATAAGGAGGGAAAAATATGATCAAGAGAAAATGATTTTTGGAAATGGGAGCAAATCATTAAATTATTGGAAATTGATAGTTTTTTTTAACATTTACTCAAAATAGATGGATTAATTCATCAATATGTTTTGTATGCGATAGAGGTTATATACAGATTAACCAAATTAATATATATATATATATATAAGGTGGAACAATCATATAATTTTGTATTGGATAAATCATGATTGGGAAAAAGCCAACTGAAGTTCGTTCAATTTTTTTTTCTAAAGATTATAACTTATTCATAATTTTTTGAGAAATCTTTCACTAGTGATTGTAGATGACTAGATTTTTTTATTGTTTTCGACCTTGATTTCCAATCCATTCAACAATTTCATTTTTATCACATCACAGTACATTTCAAAATCCACTCCAGATTAATTCATCAAAAAAAAAAAAAAAAAATCCGCTCCAGATTCGTACTTAGATTTTTTAGCAGTTTGCAACGGGTTATGGATGGACATTTTGCCACTTGCACTTTCTGAATAAATGGTTACTTATATAAATTTTAATAACAACCATAGTTTACTAAAAAAAAAAAAAAAAGCTTTGGAAGGTTGAAAACCTTAGCTAGAGGATATAATTTTCATAATAAATATTAATTAGGGACAGCAAATAAGTATTAATAATTAATATAAAAGAGAGGAAAAGGAAGATCAATCTGGGATCATGTGCACAGGGTTTTAAAAAATGGCTGGAAGACTTTGGCTTTTGATGGCAGTTTGATGAGACGCCATCCTATAATGAATAAAATGATATTAATAATGTTATAGTGGGGAAAAAATAAAATAAATTGGGATTAATAATTCTGTGCTTAAGTAAGTGGGCACATGCGTTTTGTACTCATGCCAGAAATAAACAAATAGGACTTTATCTAATTCATTGATTTGAGAGAAAAATATTAACAAACTTTATCCTAGATTTTTACCATGTATATAAATAATCTCAACCACTATTTGTGTGACCACAAATAATTCAAACGTTAGGCATAAAAGTCACTAATTTTGTGGGGAGAAAGTAATTATAATATTTAAATAATATGTCAATGCGTGAATAACTATCAAATTAATACAATAACAATAAAAATCCTCAGAAACCTATTGTAAGTAGAAAAATTCTCTAACATTGTACATACAATCAAAAAACAGCTACACACTGTTGAGAATCGAATATCAAAAGACTTCTATTTTGTTACTTGGACAAATTTTCCATTAGCGGACCTACAATCACTTATAAAGGTCATATGTGGCTGCAATACTTGACCAGTTGTCCCGATTGGCACGATTTAATTCGGGTACTTATTTTATTTTGAGAATCCATAAGTCAATATTATCACATATGTTGCGGATCAAATCTAATCGAATCAAACTTATTCAAATAAACAAAATGTATTTAACCTTGAAAAATTATATAGTACCTTCTAAGGATAATTAGAAAGTTTCACATCATGTATATCCCAAAAAATCTTAGGGTATCTTTTATTTAATTAAATAAAAGGAGCCTTCGATGGATTTAATTTAGTAAATAATTGAAGGCTAGTGTGTACAAATCCTAGAATCCTACCAGCAAAAGAGCAACAACGAAGCATGTCATGGCCAACATGAAAAGGGCATGTGGAAGGCATACTCTAAAATATTTTGAACTACATTGATTTTTTAAATCATGGCTGCTAAGCATCATGGATGTAAGTTTATGTCAACGAATCTAAAACATTTTTTTTTTCCAAAATTAACTCATTTAATGTATAAAATATTTTATTTTAGTTGAAACGCTGAGATTCTATGATTTAATTATAGTGCAAAGGGATCTTATCAGGTTGCTTGTCCAAACTATTCAAGTTATTTAATTTTTATAATTTATTTTTTTAGATAAATATTTTGGTTATCATTCATCGTATGTTACTTACACGCATGAAAGTTGAAATAAAAGCTTTCAAAATTTTCCCTTTATCACTTTATGAGAAAGTGCGCATTGCGTTAGGTCAACTTGGGAGTAATAGTATTTTTCTTTACATATATTATATTTTTCTTTGCAATTTTTCAATTTAGACATTATGCACATAATTCATAATTGTACTACCTTTCCCGTTTTCTATTATATGGAAATTAAAAATATTGCCACAGTTTTCTTTTCTATTCTTTTCCTCTTCCCGTTTTTTTTTTTTTTTTTTTTGTGGGTTGGCAATTGGCATATAGTTTGCATATTAATGCTTATGTTTTTCTCGGATTTTCCCTTGAGACACAAAAAAATGGTCAAGCCCTACATATTGGTCCAATTTAAGATAAGCTTTGCTGAAGTTTGGACCAAACTTTGTCACCCGAATAGACATATTGATGAATCCTCATTTGACCCGTTGGCCAAGGGCCGTACTATAGATTGCTTGTTTGGGCTGGATTTTGGATGTTGAATTTAAATCTTTAATGAAGTGAGATTGAATTTTAGGGAGAAAATTTTTTTAACCAAAAAATGACTTGGATGCGAATATGATTTACATTGTGGGACCTTTTGAATTCTTCATGAATTTGATTTTAAAACCTACTTTTTTTCCTTTTTTTTTTTTTTTTTTTTTTTTTTGCAGATTGGAATATTTGCAAATATTTTGTCCCAATTCAAATGTTGATTACAACTTAAAAAATATTTCATCTATTTGATAGAGTAAAATATCCTTTAAATTGTAATTGAATCATGATGGAAAATATGAAAATATTCTGTTGAAAATAAGTTGATATAGTAAAATACAATTCTTCCAAAAGTTCGGATAGTCAATTGGGCAGAAAAAGAAAGTGTGGTGCGAAGAGTAAAACAGTCATAGTTCAGATGACAAAGTGTAATTATCCCTAATTATGTCATGTAAAATAGTACATTATATCACATAATTAGGTAGCTTGAGGCCAATTTCTATATACTTATTTAGAATTACGTGTATTTATAAGTAAATTTAATTTATTAAGTATTTTAATCAATTAAATTCCAAAGATTTTGACTAATTTTGTTTAAAAATAAACCTACGGAGGTTGAGGTTCTACAATATTAAAACTAAATTTGGAATTAGAATCGCAAATGTGTGCTTGTTTTTGTTTATTTCAATAGCATTTTTTTAAGATAAGATTATTGTAAAAATTAATAATTAATCAACTCATCCAATTCCAATTTTCCAATAAAAAACTTGACCATGCTAAATCCAAATTAATATTTGAGGGTGAGATTCTCCTTAAAATTTTCTACCAAAACAAGAGCTGAAAATCTGCCACGTCAACTCCCCGCAGCCACTGAAAATCCCCCTAAAAAACTCTTCAATGCCAACTGTTCGTCTCTAACGGATAAACCACGGCCATGGCCACCACTCCCGCCTCCGCCGCCACCACCTCCGCCACCTGCACACCCTTCTCTAACACCCACCACCATTCTCCCTACGCAATTACCAAATTACCCTTCACAAGGCCCACCTCCAAATCCCCGCGCCGGCTAACTAAACTCCACGTGTCATCCTCCAAGCCCGTCGCCACCACCCCGACGGCCAAGAAGAACGAAGAGACCATCTTTTTCGACGGCGGCGCTCATTACGGAGATCTTCTGGCAAACCTGCTTCTGGGCTTCACTCTTCTTTGGCTGCCGTTAACTCTGGCCGCTGTTTTCAGGGCATTTTATTTGAGGTACAGATTCACAAATCTGAGGGTGACGGTTATATCTGGGCTAACGGGGCAGGACAGGAGTGACTTTTCATATAATGTGATTAAAGATGTACAGGTAGTACCGAGGTTTATTGGTGAGTGGGGTGATGTTATCATCACCTTGAAGGATGGAACTAAGGTGGATTTGAGGAGTGTGCCTAAATTTAGGGAGATTGCAAAGTATTGTCTTTCCATGGCTGAGGAGCCTGTTGTTTTGAAGGAAACTGGTCCTAAAGGTTTCTAATTTTTTATTTTCTTTTTGTTATGTAAAATCTGTGCATTCATAAGGGACTAATTTAATTTTGTTAAAATATATTTTCATTCTCTGTTGATATAATTGAAGGTTTTATTATGCTTATTTGATGTGTATTCTTGATTAACTTGTAGGATTTTAAGGGTTTCAAGCCATTGCTTCTCTATAAACAACGAGCTTTATGCACATCATGAACAAATTCTCAGGAAAAACAAGAAAGAAATTGTAAAGGGATTCCCTTTTTCTTTTATATTTGATGCAAATTAAAGCGGTACATGATTCATAGAGGAATGGTTCTGTAGATGTTGCTGGACCTTAGTTTTATCCCATAGGATGGGTTACGTTTAGTTTCTTGAAATGAGTCTTTAACTTGCTTCTGAAATTGAGGTATGTGAGGGATGCGTCATGGCTATACTCCACTGACCATACTTGTGAAAGAAAACAAGAAATTGCTCTGTCTTGGTATGTTGATCAGCTATTGGCATGCCAAAGATCTTTCATCTATGGCATTTGGCCATCAATTTAAGTAATGATCCAAGTCGTCCAACAGGACTAGTCAGATCGGTTATTAGTGTTTGCGGGAACAAAGGAAGTTGAACTTTGAGGCGTGAGAGAACGTAGTTAGGATCACTGGAGTTTGTCCAATGAAATCCCTTCTATACTTATTTTAGTATAGGTTAGTCTGATAGTTCTGTACCAACCCCTGGATGTCCATGATAGAATGGTTGCTTATGCTCATTCTATTAGTAGAGACCAAAAATAATGTAATAAAGTACGTATACCAACTAAGCTTACTCGATTGAAGTTTGATTACTGTTAAAACATGACTTTGGACCTAACTCACCTCAAAATCTAATTTAAGAGATGATGATCATCCAAGGTTATATAAAGAGATCATTATCCGTACATTTTACTAATATGGGATTTTAGAAATATCTTTCACACCTAGTTCTGGATATCAAGAGTATGGAGTAACATAAAAACTATATGGCCCGATATTGAATTGCCCAATATCAAGGATGTATCTAGCACTTCAATACTATGTTGAAAATGGTACGGACTTAGGGCTCACATCCCAAAAGCTAGGAGGAAATGATTGTTCAGTAAGACCAAGACCATATAAAGAGACTGTTATCTATACACTTTAGCTGAATGGGAGTCTAGCAATTTCTTTGACAACCAGCGGAAAAGATTAGTTGGTCTGAATGTTTAATGCTGGTCTGGATAATGATGGTCTGAATTTGACCCAATTAGACCTGTCGATCATCATCTAGCGGGCTCGAATTAACTATTTCCCAGTATAGATTGGCCCATCAAGAATTAATTTTAATTATCCAGGCTTTTTAATAAGGCTGTTCGATCGGTCACCTTTCTGTACCTGTTCAAAGATTTACCAGTTGGCATAAGTGGGGAAAAATGGTTGATTCTCCAAGGCTTTCTTAATCAATAGACTGAAATTCCATTCTTTTTTCCCCTTTTTTTTGGTCCTTTACATACAATTTGTTTCCTTTTCTTTTTTCTTTTTTTTTTTTTTTTGGTCTTTTACATACAATTTGTTCAGAGATAAAAAGCAAAAGGCAATTGGAATTTCGAAGAGCAAATGTGCTGTTACTTCTGCTATATATAGCATATCTTTATGGAAAAATGTTCACAAAGAATTTATCAAATTAACCATGTCACATTATGGGCTTTTTGCTAGAGTTGCCTGGATTAGTCCTATAATTCTCTAAATTTTACTAAAATTATTTTTTATTAACTAATAAGATATTTGGTAACTATAATGTAATCCAAACAAGCATCATTTGGTTAGTGGTTTTTTACTAATTTGTATGATTTGAATATTGACTATTTTGCACTTATTAAATTGGGTCATATACAAGCATATGCGTACAATAAATAAAGGCATATCGGTATATTTACTTCCAAATCATTTCTTGGTTATTTTATCACATGGGGTGGGATGATACATGATGATAATTTTAGTAGAGATGGCACATTTATCACGTGCTAGCTCACTACAAGTTGGTGCAAAAACCCCTTGGACTTATTTTAACAAAGTGCAAATTTATTGTTGCATAGAAATATGCCACTGACTTGCGTAAAATCAAAGTAATAGTAATGTTTATATTATTCGTGAATGCAATCTGCGACAAACACTCTATGAGGTAATTCTATCATTTTTTCAGGTAAAAGAGTTCCTCACCATTTAGAAACAAAATAAATAGAAGCATAATTCCAATAAAAAGAACCAACGGCCACATTCTTCTCCAATTTGAGCTTTATTCACCTTTTGCTTGAATTCAAGAACATGTAACATATTTGAAGAAACTTTAACCTCTAGTCAAAATGGTTAGTTGGTCTTTTGATCAATTGTTGAGAATTTATATTTTTCCTTATGAAGGATTCAAATTGATGAATAAACATTCATGCAAATAGGTATTTGAAACTTCATTATTTTAGCATAGCATCAAATTAGTTTTATAGTGGATTTAGCATTCTCCTCAGTTTGAATTCTTGTAGAATCAAATCGCCTTACTATGAATTGAATTAAGAATTCTTTTTATTCATCATCAATCGAATCAATGGTCATCATCCAGGATTCTATTTTACCATCAATTCAATCCCCATTCATGTTTTTCTTTTTCTTTTTAACATTTAACTAAGTTCTTTACTTGTATGGCTTAGATGTCTTGTGTTTTTTGAAAAAGTAATTTGATTAATAGGACGCGGTATGAGAGTAATGGTATGGATAAAATTGATATTTATTTTTTTAGAATGTTATTAATTTAACCTCATAAGCAGGACAAAATATGTTGCGGCTAGAAACTCATATTTCTTCAGAAGAATCTTCTAATAGTTCCAGAGCAACTAGAAAGAGATTTTTTAATCAAAAAGAATTTGAATCAAAAGTATGATATCAATCCAAAAGTTTTTGCAACTCAATCATGTATAGATGATTCCATCATAAAAAACTTGACTTTTTCAAATTACGTCTATAACTCACTAGGAATGAGACTTCTGCCTGACAAATGACATATTTATACCCTAACGATTTTCCATAAAGTGATAACTAAACTTATAACTCACACAAATCTTTCCATCTTTCAAGTCGACACGATCCATTCATTCATAGAACTATTTACTCGATCGCAAGCACCAAGATAATATGGGGTCGATTGTTGCCCAATAAATTTGAAATCGGCTTCTTTCATACTAATAAATAATTCCATTAGAAGTCTGGATTAGAACAGAATTAATTAAGTATAAATTTGGCGGGAAACGAACAGACTGGTGAAGGGAAAGCCCCCACACTGATCTTTTATCTTTGGATTAGGCCCTGCAACGTTGAATGATGACATATATTAAATTATTAATCATGCAGGCGTCTCATGTACTGAAATTATGTGTATTTTTAATTAAGTTGGACAGATAAATGTAAAGCAATTTTAGCACGCATGCTGATGATTTTTTTTTAATTTATTTTCACTAGAATAAATTATAATGGAACTGCATATATTACAATTATACAAAGAATAGGCATGCCAAAATGGGGGGTACTTTCGCCAATTCACACCTGCATATGATTTTATTTCTTTGTTGTGGACAAAAGTTTGTCCATGAAAAAAATTTAGAAAAGTGTCAAAAAAATAGGATTAAAAAGTAAATTAGGAAAATAAACCAATTTTTTTTTTAATAATATCACTCGTTTTCTTCGAATTAACCTTAACAGAAAGGGAAGACAAGTAAATAAAGTATATTTAAAAAGGAGGTTTCTATAATTTCAAAAAGAGAGAGATATGGTATGTAATTACACTATCTCCTAGGGAAAGTCGTTGCAATTAACTCTATAAACAAATAAAATATAACGATAAATTAGATTAAATTAAATTAACTAGGAATATAGGAGTATGAACCGAGGCATTGGATTCCCACAAGCCCTCTTTTCTACGAGAGCGTGCTTTGCAGAAAAGATAGGGAAGAAAGCGAGGTGAAATGAAAAATCCATACTCCTTATAAAAAGGCACCCGAATGTAGGAATCCCAAGCATATAAAAACCCTACAGTCACATAAAGCTAAAATTATGGTTGCACAAAAATAAAACAAAAATGAAAAATAAAAAGCCCCATTTTCGTCCCTCACGTGGGCTCTTTCTTTACTTTGCAAATTTAATGTGGGATCCATTATTTTTATTTTTATTTTTAAAATGATATATACATTGCATATTCTAGATTGAAAAAAGTAAAATTGTTTGGAACTTCAAGATGAGTCAATATTATAGATGACTCGTATAATGTTATGTTACTATTTATTATTGTTTTACATTTTCAAGCATGTACTTAAAGTGATAATTTGTTCCATGATTTAGAGTATCCGTGTATCTGAACTTTTTTTTTTGCATGCAAATTTCCACACTAAGTTAACGTGTGGTATATTTAACGACATATAATGTAAATAAACACAGTATGAATAACAATTTTCATATGTGTGTACTTAGAACAATTTGCATCTACAGCTAAAATATGTTAGTTGGATTTTAAACGTTCATTGGTGAATTTAAATAAAATAAATAGTAGAAAATTAATTAGAATAAAAGATCTAAAATGCTCTAACTATAGCGTATTAGGGTTAGACGTATTAGGCCTATGTAAGGTGTGTGTATTTCTTTGACCTTATAGTGTACACAAAGAACTATTTTTTTTTCCTTTTCCTTTTTTTTTTTTAAAATTTTCCATTGTATACATACATATGTACTGCATGTATCCTTGTATAATGTAATTAATAGGGGCAAATGTAGACGGAATAATAGTAATTTGATAAAGGTAAAAACATAAAGTGGAACTGTGTGTATATATATATCTTAATATATATATATGTGTATATAATTCAACAAACTTTATTAATTTGTAGGGTAAAATTCGTCCTTAACTTTCCATCCTGTTCATCATTATTTTGCCCATTCTTTGTGTAAGGTCCAACTTAATTTAGTGTAAAGAGAGAGGAGCGTAACTTGGATTTTTATCATGGGTCCCTTATTTGTATTGAAAAAGCGTTATTGCACTTTTTGTGATTTGTTGTTTTGACAACTTCAGGCACAAACAACAAAGAACTTAAACACGCACTTATTGGAGAATTTAGGCAACATTTCTTAATTTACCTTTCCGAAAGTGTTTTCTGCTTAATCGAGTTGTCCTAATCAGGCAATTTTGACGTGCCACTGCAATAAAAGTAATACGGCCTCTGTACTGGCTAGTTCTAATAATTCAATTTTATTGGATTTAAAATTTGAAATAAAAGTTGAAAAACCAAGAATTCTATAGATATTACAATTTATAACTAAGAGGGTATTTTAACAAATATATATATATGTGATAATTATTTTAATTATATTGTGGAATGTGAATAAGAAATGAAAGATATAAATTTTTAAAGGTGGAGTACTGATGAAAATTCTTTTAAGTCCAACCTCATTACTCAAGTGATCACTAACGAATCGGATGCATTAAGTGGCAGAATTTTTTACTTTGTTACAATAAAGATTTTGACAAATTTATTCAGGATTATATTTAAATTATTACTAGCGACATCTAACTTATCTTTAGTTATAAGATATTGGGGAGAATAATATGAAGAAAAATATTTTTCTCACTTTCAATGATAGTATTTTGTGCTTTGCTTCTTTACTTTTGTTATTATTATTATTTTCTTTTCGCTTCTCTCACCGAAATTCATAGTCTAGCATAGTACTAATGCGATCATGTATGGTACCTAATAATTATATATTGTAAAATTATTAAGCGAAATTGGATATAAAATTTTTGTTATATTTTCAATTGAATTTTAAATATTTCGTATCTTGACACATTGACAACTTTGAGATTCTTTTTTTTTTTTGGAAAAAAAGGGTGGTGATTATGGCTTGAATAACAAATCTAAAGCTAACTTTGCATTAATTTGAGAAACAGGGTAAAAGTTAAAAGCTTTTCCAAGCTGTTTATCCTTACTATGTAGCTTTTTTATTTTTGTCATCCACGTACTTTCACTTCCTTCTTTACGATGCTTTATTGGCCTCCTTTCTTAACTAACTTTCTTCCTTTGAAATTAAAATCACAAAGAATATTTCTAGGACCTATGTAAAGTAAGAGTAAACATACACATAGAATCACATATTCCCTTATAAAAGTTAGAATTTTTTAATAATCTATGTCCCAATTCTTTAATTCAAATCTTGTAACTCTATACTAGACATTTCATTTTCCTTTTATATTTTATGATCGAACCATATAACGTAAAATTATATTATCAAAAAAACTGGTCAAATTGACACCTACTGTTAATTGTTTTATATTTAACAATAGTGTAAAAACGGGATTTTTATGCCAAATTTTTACTAATATATAGTACGTAGCTAGGCTAATTAATAATCGCATGATTAACAATAGAAAGATTGCAATCAAATTGAAAATAAGGTTTATCATCATAACCTTAGGTCCAATTGAATATTTAAAATTGCATTAATTATAATTAACAATCTCTCAAGTTCTTAATGGATGCCACAAAAAAGCCCACATGTTTTATAATCCCAAAATTAGGGACACTTGGTACATCCCTATTAGTAAAGTAGACGCGCTAATTGACATGATGACCTATTGAACCCAGGTAAAGAAGGAGATTAATACTAGCATTAGGCCACCACCCTTATATATATATATGTATAAATCTCTTTGGGAACTTGGGCCTCACCAAGCTCCACCCTAACACAAACATTTCTTACACACAATAATGGTGCACCTTATATATGCTACTTTGTCACAAAAGAGTACTTAATTTCATGTTGTAATATGAGGCATTTGGATTACATATGCCATATATTATGGCTTCCATTATATGTACACATGTTATTTTATACGAAATTGTGAAGTGTTTATATATGTCAAGTATCTGTTTAAAATATCAGCCTTATATAAGAATTATAGACAATCAAAAAATTATGTTCAAAACTGGACATCAAACAATAGGATATCGTAGTCCAATCGATAAACTATCATCAAGGAAGAAAATATTGGGAAATGGACTATGATTACAAAGAAAATTAAAGGCAAAGAATAAATTTTGATTAAGGTATGTGGGAACCTCCATAGGAGCCTCCTAGGCCAATAGCATTAATTTTTTCTCCCATAATATAGCTAAGTATTGAATCAAAATGATAGCATATCTCTTCCACTTTAATGGTTGCCCTACCTTATGTGAAGCTCAAATGATTCTTATGAACTTTCTTTATTTTCTTTTTGTTGATGAGAGGCTCCTCCAAAAATGATTATCATTCAGATATATCAAATCAATTGTTCAGTTTCATGATGCATTTCCTTTTTTTTTTTTTTAATTTTTTTCCATTTCTTTTTATGGGCACAAAATAAAAAATATTTAGGGTACCCCATGCATATATTATTGCAAAGACCATGCAAGTACAAGGATTCATCTTTTGTGTTTCCTACATGTTTTTACAATGCTGTCTTGACCATGTAAAAATAAGCAATCAAACCAAAAATAACTGCATTCAAATACATGATTAGGGCATTCGGCTCCCGTAATGAGTAGTTTGAACAAGATTTTAGGGCATCTTGGACCATCACAAAATTAACCTTCAATGATCTTGTGTTAAGTAATACCACTTATAAGACTAATGTGACAATTTCCCCAAATCTTTGAACTTTGAAAGTAAAAAGTGATGATTATATGTTAAATGATCAATCTAGAGATTGGATAAATGACAAATTTGAATACCTAAGACATAATTATGAAAGGAAAAGCTAATGAGAACAAAGTTTAATATTGTGAAAATTTTTCTTGTAAGAAGAAAAATGGCATTTAGTGTCACAAGATCAAATTAAAGTAGGTTTTTCTTTGAAAAAAATAATAATATTAGTTGTCTTTTGAAAGCTGAAATTTTAAGGCGGAGAAAATAGCAAGCTTTTGCATAGGGTTCCATTGAATTTGGTCTTTTGTGGGTTACTTATATTTGGAGTCTTTTAAGTTTGAAGGCTGGCTTTGTGGGACAAACTTCCACCGACCTCTCACTCCCTTATCCTCCGCACCCTTCCCTTTTAATGCGCTTCCTTAGATTCCCTCTTTGAAAAGCATAGTCTTACATTGCATTCCATAGATTTTTCATACCTTATCAATTTTGATTGTTTTAGAATAAAAGTAAACCAATAAGAGAAAAAATAAGAAGACTTTGGTACCAGTTTAATAGGATTTTATTTTTACATATTGATCATTTCAAATGAAAAAAATAAAATTGGCAACAGAATACGTACTCAATATCAAATATCTTCAGTGTTAGTAAAGCACATAAATATTTATTGAATATAAAAACATGAAATTAATATCCGTGACAACAAGCGAGCCTCCCACTAGGAGCCCACTTTGTCAAAAGCAAGAGAAATCCCTTCCCTCTATTTCCTTTTCCTTTCACTGTTTTATAAGAAATCTCTTAGTTCATAATTCTTTGAAACGAAGAGACCTATTGTAGATATTAAGGAATCACAACTGTGCTGGAACATGAAATATCCATAATAATATTTTCTGACTATATTATATTATTTTCTTTTTGTTTATTCCTCTTGTTGTTGGTTGATTGTATCAAAACAATACTTCCTTTTGGCGGGAATCATCTCAATCAATAAATAGACGAATGAGACGGCCATTAGCAATATATGCATATTTCTAGCCCCTTTGGCACATAGCTAGCCGTATCCATCCATATTCTATATAATATGGTTCCCACTGTGCATTTAAATTGACTCAAAAAGATGGACAAGACAAGATATACAAGCAGCCCTATCCTTTTCAGTCCACATTTGACATGGCAACCTTTTTTGGTCCATGTGGAACGCCAATTGTCACGTCAAGATTTGTCCAATTTTATTATTATTGTTCGACAGGAAATAGGTATGTTAAAGAAATATAATACGTAAGTCACAATTAAACATTGTATTGGACTTGTTATATACTTTTTTCGAAATTAATAATCAACTTTTTGATATGTCAAGTTTAAATTCATCATGAAACGTGGAAGAGTACAAATTCTTTCATCAATAATTACTTTTTATTTTTATAAGAAAATATTTCAAAAGTATATCACTGTATCCAAATTCATTTGAACAAAATCAGATATGATCAGTGACTTGACTTTTGACTGAGTGGATAATAATATATAATTGAAACAAATTACAAAACATAGGGATTGAAAAATTAAAAAATGATTAAAATAATCAAAGTACATAGAAGGGTCTTGGATCCTATATTGTACAATGAGTGGCCTAGGTGGGTAGGGCGATTATCTTCTCAACGACTTAAACGAAAGTAATACAATGTCAACTTTGGCCATCTTAATCAATGGTTTATAAATTTTGAAAAAAAAAATAAGAACTTGGGTTCTTATTTTATTTTAGTTTTGCTTGTCCACTCTTGGAATTAGACTATTTTCAGTGGAGGGCCTCCTAAATTGAAGAAATGTCTAATATGAAGTAATGTAAAACTTTAGCTTTTATTATTTGTCTTTGAATTTTATACCTAATTGGCCGGCTTTGGCATACCCCACACGCTTACCAGTTTCCTAGTTTCAAATTGTTTGAGCTTGGATAGAGACACAAGGTTAGGTTGGGGTCACCATTTTTTTTTTGTTTTTTTTAAATTTTAATTTTCTATGGTTATTATATATGTGACAAATCAAATAGGACACTTGCATATCTTGAGAGAATATTGAGAGTGAGAATTCTACTGGTGGGTGATTTGAATTTTAATTTTAGGATTTGAAATAATTAACTTTTTTTTGTTTTTCATGTTTTTAATTTTTCTAGTGCTGTCAATCGTTGTCTATGCATTAGTTTAGGTGGTCATCAATTGATTGTACCATAAGAGAATTTTTCAATTATGTTTGTTATTTTTTTTATTTTTCAGAAAATAATAGACCCATACACTGTAAAAAATTTGAGCAATTATAATCGATATTAATAGAAAAAATTAGTAGTGAAAAGTTATTTGTTACAACTTCACTAAGGCAATTATTCATGGTTTCCGTGAAGATAGCAGAAAATCCACAATGGTATATAGCCGTGGTGGATTTTTTCATCTTAGTATAGTCACAACAAATAACATTTTCACCAGTCTTTTAGATCATTGGCTACTACATTCATCATAACTATTAATTTTGGATTATTGGTTAGTGCTTCCATTATGGTTGTTAATTTTTTGGTTGCAAAAAGTCAATAATTTTGTAATGTATATGCGACATGAAATATTATTAATTAAGTCATGATTTCATTTTTTCATGATTTGACTCCCAGAATCACATTGAAGTTTTTGTCACCTGCATTATTTTCATAATGACATTTTAGCAGATCGTAGCATAAATGTCTTTATTTATACAAACAAAACAAAAACAGAAGACATTTTTATAGAAAAGCATTCAAATTCAACCTTGGCTGAACAAACATTTAAAATAGTATTAGAAAACAAAATTCTTGACATCCTTAATTATAACTTAAATGCTTAAGTTACGGAGTATTTTTCTTACACGGCAGACATAAATATTGACTTTAACAAAAACGCGATATTAATTATTTACCCGAAGAATTAAACTCAAAAGTTAGATTTTAAAATCACTTTAAATCCAAAAGGCATTCCTTTTTATCCTTACATCGAAGAGCAAAATTGTAAGTATATGTGAAACCAAAGTCACTATTGTAATATTAAATCGAGTTTGTAAGGATTTTTTTTTTTCCTAATTTGTATATGAAATATTTCATTTGTACAAAACAAGCTTTTAATAGAAAATATTTGTCGACCACATAGTATTTGTTTACTTATGCAATGAATGTATGCAATTGCTTTCTTTTTTTTAAAAAGAAAATTCTAAATACTTTAATTAGTCTTAACATATGTTTTGCTAATCTATCAATATACTCTAGAAATATTTTTATTTGAATTAAAAAAATTATTCGTTTTTCCACATTGAAAATAGAGAGGAAAAAAAAGATTCATTTTGGTAGATTATAATTAAATCAACTAGCACATTATTAGTCACACATCATGGATTTATATAACTAACATGGGTTTAAGCAAATATTTCATAGTAGTTATGTTGAGGTTTAAAATTAGATCGCATATGTAAGACAATTGAATGATATTACTCAATTAGATTTTTCAATTATTCTTTCACAAATTAATCTACAAATGTAAACTTGCATTGAAGTGCAAACAATACTGAGTCGAGACACAAAAATTTCTGTACTTGTGAATTTTAGTGGCCTATATGCTGGAACGTGGGTATTTTTGTGTGAGACATAGAAACCCTTTATCTAACTTCCTCAATCTAACAGCCTACGCACGAAGCGCAAGAGACCTTACACGAAAATGCAGAACAGGATATTCAAAAGTATTTTTGAGCCACAAACAGAATAATAAATAAGACATTTGTGTCCATTAGTAAAGTTTATTCAAAGATTTAAGTGTTAAAATTTTACAAGCATAAGCTACATTATTATCTTGCTATTATTAATTGGTAATTAATAATTATATTGAATTTCTTATCTATATCTTAATATATAATTAATCATTTCACTGAAAAAACAATTTGTACTTAATTTAATTACTTATTTTCTCTACACGATCCACTTCACATGAATCATGTTGCACTAATATTTATTTCTTTTATATATATATCCGAAGGCCCTTTTTTTATATCTTTTTTTTCTCCTTGTTTAATTGTCACAATTCATTGCATGGACATCAACTTAACTTTTCTATTGGCAATCAACTAAATTATTCATACACCACAATTAGTGGAGAAAAAAAGCACAGAAATTTTTGACTCTTTCGGACATCAAGTTAAAGATAAAAGCAAATTGAAAAATAAATAAGAAGATATCCTATATATTTTTTATTAATGATATGGACAAAGTTTAAAAAAACCTTAAATGACAAAAAATACCGCCAGAAACTATGAAAATGTCTTAAATGGAATCAAGGTACACATTTTTTAAATTCGGATCCTCATGAACCAAGTTGGCATGAGAAGTACAATTAGAACCAGAAGTCCTAGATTTGGTATCATAGGATATATCCTCATGAAGTCACATTAACTTGTATAAAGCAGTACATTTTGTCCACTATAAGCAGGCTTTTTTTTTTTTTAATTTTTTATTTGAAGACTGAGATGATTAATACATTCAATTCTTAATATCAGCATATCAAATTAATAACATTTGAAATCAATAACTAAGAAGGATATCTCTAATCAGGCTACTATACAGTAGAAAATAAAACAAAGCTACTATTAAGTAGAATAAAATGCTCGACACACAGAGAATCGAACTCATAACCTCATAATCATGAGACCTCCCCTTAACCAATTAGGCTAGATCTCATTGGCTATATATAAGCAGGCTTTCAATATTAACAAAATTAGTTTTATAGTGGTCTTGTTCTTCATTTATAATATATTGATCTTTTACCTTTGTACTAATTTTAGACCTCAATCCAATTTAACGATCAAACAGTTATAATTAAAGTTCACATCAACAAATTTGACAAATATTTTTCGTCTTAGATTAAGTTTCGAATTTCGACATCAATACTTTGTTATGTATTTAAAATTCGCAATGCGATTCATCAAATATTATCACAACCTCGGCGAATATTGATAACTAATGAAAAAGAAAGAAAGAAAAAGAGAATTCAAATTTACTAATAACAGATTACAATGGTCAGAACCAGCCTGGCTGGTGACAATGCTTGGGAGATTATAGTAATTTCTCATTGTGTATATCACGTGGCTTCCGCCATCTCCACACCCAAGACCATACTGTTGGAATTTGAGACATCCATGTAATCAATTATTATTTGTACTTCCATCTCCGTTCATAGCAGGGGATTCAATTACCAAAATAACCCCCACCAACATTCAACGGAATTTCAAGCTACCAAAATTTTTAGAAAATTAGAATAGTAACAAATTAAGATTTAAAATAAAAAGAAAAATCAAGTTAGTCTAAGTCAACCTTACAACCCATTCAACTAGAATACTAGTTTAGTATTATCTAAATTAAATCAAGCAAAACCTTAATATTTTTCTGCAAACAAAAGATAAATGTATGACTATATATACACTTACAATTACAATAAAATATTAGCTCGCTTTAATATGTTTTCGTATGATTTTCCTAAAATACGCTTATTATTACATTCTACACTTTATAACGGCAAATTGGGTTAGAATATATTTCCATTAAATTTTTAACAATCCATTACTACCATTTTATAACAAATGTTAATATGTACATGCCTTACAAATATCATTTAATAATTAAATAAAAACACAAAACTATAAATAATACATATACCAATACTACTAAAACTTTCAACAATTATCACAATTTAAGGTTGATGTTAATAAGAAATAAGGGTAATAAAAAATCATTTGCAGCGCTACACCTTCACCATAGCAATGATGCATGAAAAGTAATTTACTAAACTTTCACCAAAGCAATTATGCGTAGCTTAACGAGGATTGTGAAAAATTCACCATATTATGCAACTGTCTCATCGGTGTAGGTAAACCAGTGTTGTTTTTTTCTTGTTAATTATGGACTATTAGGTACTATTTTTACTATAGCTATTAATATGAACCATTGACGACTATTTTTACTATAATTATTAAAATTGTTACGGTCAAAATTCAATTATTACGTGGTGCAAGTAGGAAGAAATAATCTCCTCCAAATTTGAAAATAACCAATTTTGAGTTGTATGCGGAGCTAGTGTCACAGTTAAGTCACGAACATTGTCAAGTATTCAGACAGACACCCAAAGACATCAAGAAACCACCAAACCATTATTTATTATCATTATGCAGTAAGAATTATAGCAGCAGCACCCACACACAAACACACACACACCAATCACCATAGACATAGTGACAGTGAGCGTGGAGTGTGGGGTTCGTGTATGCTCCTTCCATTTATTACACTCTCATGGATTTCAGCGTTATTTTATTTATTTCTTTTTTAAATTCTTATTCAAACATCCCCTTCATACCCGCGCTCAAAAGTAAGAACCCGTTGATTATTTTTTGAAATATTAAAATCAACACCACCCCTGATTTCCATTTCATCTACCTCCCAACTTTGGACAGCAAGAAAGTGACCTCGTCTTTTGACAAGAAAAAAATACAGTCCCATGTTTTATTTTTCATTTATTTTTTGATGTTCATTCTTGGATTGCAAGTTCTGTAGTGTAGTCTTTCTTTCTCGAATCTCGAGGCGGGTATTGAGGTACATTAACGTAGGTTTCTTTGTTACATATATGTGTTAACCGTGATTTTCTTTGTCAAACTCTTGAAATGGAATCCTAATTAGGAGTGTTTGATTATTGTTTCAAGGGTTTTGTTTCAGACAGCAAAAGGGGGGAAGAAAAGGGCAGAATCCTAGGCAAAGTTTACGTTTAAGTTGTAAAAGAACAACTGTTTGATTTTTGTTGATGCTGTTCTGTTCCGTTCCGTTTTGGGAGCTAAACAGTTTTTGTAAAGACAAAAGGGTTAAAAGACTTAATCTTTTTCTACGGCCTTGTTTCTCTTTTCTCTTTGTTATATAGTACTCACTCCCAAAAAGGAGTTTTGCCCTTGAGCATGCAAGAGGTGGGAGAAGTTTACAAGTTTGAGGGAATATGAAGAAGAAGGTCAATAATTGCAATAATGCAAATAATGGTGAAGTGCCAAAGCAGAAGGAAAGGCATATTGTTTCTTGGTCTCAGGAGGTGTGATTCTAATATTTTGATTTTTTTTTTCCTTTGTTCTTCCCCCCTCAAATGGGTTGACTTTAAGTTCCTGATTTATATGATAAGAATATGGATTGATTGGTTCTCAGGAGGATGATATTCTGAGGGAGCAAATCAGGGTACATGGGACTGAAAAGTAAAATCTTGATTCCTTAGTTTTTGTTTGATCCTTGTTGGTAAAACGATATGATCATGAATTAGTGAAACTTATGCGGATGTTCTTGTGCAGTTGGGCTATTATTGCATCCAAATTTAAGGATAAAACGACGAGACAATGTCGAAGAAGGTTGGTAGACATCAACTTGAAGGCTAAATTCATCTTCCTCTGTTTTGTCTAATGAATCCTTTTTAAAATTGTTAGTCTTATTTGATTTGGATGTGCTCATGATTTGCAGATGGTTCACTTATTTGAATTCTGACTTCAAGAAAGGAGGATGGTCACCTGAAGAAGATATGCTCTTATGTGAGGTAATAAAACAAATTTTTGACTATAGCTCCTTTGTGACACTCTTTGAAGCTTGAAATATTGGATTTTTCTATCAATAGTATTTTTGAGACAATCTTTTGTTTCTCAAAAAGATGGAAGTAATTATTGATTGATTAGTTGAACTTTTAAATTTATCATTTTCGTTAGATATCTTTTCTGATGTCTATGTCATAAGTGCGTTATTATTGGATGATGTCACGCCAAAGGATAAGGTGGATGATATGCATATTTATTTTTCGTAGTCTTATTGAGTATGATTAACTGTTGAAGTGGCTCTTCAGGCACAGAAGATATTTGGAAACAGGTGGACTGAGATTGCGAAGGTGGTCTCAGGCAGGTAATTATCTGAAATACTAAGAATTATGTCGCACTTATATTTGTTGATTTAGAAGAAGCCATAGTTGTAATAAGAAACATCCTTGTCTCCCAGAACGGATAATGCTGTGAAGAATCGGTTCACCACTTTGTGCAAGAAGAGAGCAAAGCGTGAAGCGTTAGCGAAGGAAAACAACACTACTTCTTACATCAACTTAAATAACAAAAGGGTTATATTCCCAAGTGGGCTCGATACAGGAGGATCTGAAAGTGTTGTGCCTTTTAAAAAAATGAGGTATATTAAATGTCGACTTCCTTTCTTTCGGAAGATGTTATTGGGATTATAGTCTTATGAAACAATGTCTTATTGGTGACCTAGGACCTTTATCTCAAATACAACAGATAATCGAGAAGAAAAGTTAGTTGGTGAATGTGGTGTTGCAGATCATCTGCTTAGACCTCCATTTGCAGTACTAGCCCAAAACGTCCGTAGTTGTGAGTTTAACTTTCCAACGCAGCTCCACGTCAGCCACATAAAGGAGGCATCGATTGATGAGCGTAAGTTTGAGACACCACAAAATAATCAATTGGACTTATGTCGTAACTGTTTAATCTGCTTTAAGTCCAAACAGAAGTATGATAATATGTTTATTCTTGCACATGCAGCTGTAGATAACAAAATTCAAGGAACTTTCCTTAAGAAGGATGATCCAAAAATTCTTGCATTGATGCAACAAGCCGAATTGCTAAGTTCACTTGCAATCAAAGTTAACTTGGAGAAGACAGACCAGAGTCTTGAAAATGCCTGGATGGTAAGTAGGAAGAATTTGATCTCTCTTCAGACAGCGATTGTCTTTTCTTTTAAGACTCTTAGTTTGCGGGATAAACATGGTCCAGGCCCTGCAAGCTTTTCTGAAACAAAGCAAAGAAAGTGAGCCATTTACGTTTGGAGCTCCCGATACTGATTTTCAACTCGAGAAGTTTAAAGAGTTGGTAGAGGATTTAAGGAGCAGTGATGGAGGCAGTAGACCATCTTGGAGGTAATCCAGACAGTTAGCTCGGCTTGACTTGAAAGTCTTGTTTGCGTCTATAGTATCTAACTGATAGTTTTGCAGGGAACCAGATCTCTATGAGTCATCCCCAGCCAGCTCAGAATACAGTACAGGATCGAATCGTCTGTCAAATGTGCCCGGTGATAAAACTGAAGAATGTCGAGCTGAAATCCACGTGCTACATCAAGAAACAGGACGCGAATTGCAAACAGATCAATTAGACAATCAGCAATGTGGTGCTGAGGAAAGCAGAATGTGCCACCCTATAAGCACGGATGCAGGTACAAGATATGACAACTTAACGTGAAAATTTCATTAGCTATTATATCGTTTTTAAACTATTAGAATAAAGAATTGTTGTTTCAAGCTGATATATTTCTATTTTTAATGCAGTTAACAACATGTTAACATGTGATGACATAAAAGGTAATAATGATGGAGCATGTGCATATTCTAACACTGAATTTGGTTCTCCTGTACACGTGACTCCGTTGTTTGGAGCATTGGCGGCAGCAATTCCGAGCCCAAAATTTTCTGAAAGTGTAAGAATTCTAAGCTTTTCATCTACTTGGGATTAATCTAAAGTACAAAGCATACAAATTTCTGTGAAAAATGCCGTGCTAGAATCAGGACAACATGAAAAGTTCAACAAGAGAAATTTAGCATAGAGCTAACCGGCTATTCTGATGCTGCAAATTTATTAACTTAAGTCATCATTGGTGGCCGAAAATTTGAAAGAAAATTGGATGTTTATAAAATACAATTGAAAATCTGTGACTGCATTTGGCCCATTGATTCACATTGCAGATATAACGACCTGTTGAACGATCATTCTGAAAGCTTTCATCGCTATAGAGTACACTAGATGTTTCAGGAGCAAACAATTTCTTGAACTTGGCCTTATTTTCAAACTTAACATATGATATATAACTTCTTTAAAAGCAATTAGCTTTTATTATGTTTTCATTGTTAGTGTTTTATTTTCTAAAATTTTCCAACTTGCACATCGGTGTTTTCTGCTGGAATCAGCCCATATGATACTCAGTACTTATGATACAGACTTCTATCAAATCAAAAGTTCATCTTATAAGAGAGGGAT
>JACFYI010003544.1:23107-34089 GCA_014898755.1 Handroanthus guayacan | reverse complement strand
GGCTTTTGGTTTACGAGTTCATGCCAAAAGGAAGCCTGGAGAATCATTTGTTTAGAAGTACGTATCTTCTGAAATAAACTATTACTCTTGAGCAATATTGCTCTATAAATCTTGATAAATTTATTTCGAAAACACGTATTGACATTTAAATTGCATTTTGTTTTCCAGGAGTGCCACAACCTCTGTCTTGGGCTACTAGAATCAAGGTTGCTATAGGTGCTGCTAGGAGCCTTTCTTTCTTGCATGAGGCTAAAGAACAAGTCATATATAGAGATTTTAAAGCTTCTAACATTCTTCTTGATGGGGTATGGTCAAAACCGGTTTCTCACATTTGACTGGCTTAAAATTTAATGCATTAGCCTTCTTCATTTACACCCAAAATCCCATTTTGGAATGCAGGAGTTCAATGCAAAGTTATCTGACTTTGGTTTGGCTATGGCAGTCCCGATTTGTGGTAGGACACATGTACCGACTCAAGTTACGGATACTCATGGCTATGCTGCGCCAGAATATGTTGCCAGAGGTAAATTTTTCTTTATTTGTTTTTTCATGTTTAGCTTCTCTTGTCGTAGTTTAAAGAAACATTCAAGAAGTTAACAAAACCGTTGGTTCCTTGTTAACGACCAGGTAGATTAACAGCAAAAAGTGATGTCTACAGCTTTGGGGTCGTTTTGCTTGAACTGCTATCTGGGCATTTCGCTGTCGACAAAACAAAATTAGGTGTAGAGCAAAACCTAGTCGACTGGGCGAAACCATAAATGGGCAAGAAGAGAAAGTTCTTCCGGATAATGGGCATCAAACTGGAGGGTCAATACCCTCAGAAAGAAGCATTCACAGCTGCTACTATTGCTTTGAAGTGCTTAAGCATCAAGCCAAAGCTTAGGCCTCGTATGGCTGAGGTCTTAGCTACACTCGAAGAGCTACAATCTCCAAAAATAGCAACCAGAAATTCTAAGGCAGCTTTAGATCTGCTTCTCATGTCACCTATGAAACACCATTCTCCTAGGAATATTGCACCTTTGGCATCGCCTTTGCCAGCACAACAAAGGTCCCTGCGTGTAAGATGAGAGAGACTTGTCATGGTTTGGTTAATTGTCTTGGTTTTCTTTCTTTTTCAGTTGTAAATTTCTTATTTAGGTCCACATTTTGCTGTTGGTGTGATTGAGTGTATGAACTTATTCTGCGCTTTGATTATGAAGTTGTAGCTTCAAACATGGCAGAATTATGAGATTGTAAGTAAATCCAGGGGCTGAATCCAATGGTTTTTCAAACTGTGTTTAGCTAGCCGTCATTAAACACACGTGTGAGATCAATACATCTGCTTCATGAAGGAAAGACCTATAGGGACTAGAAGTATGGCTGGATGCAACATTGCAAACCATCAACTACTTCAAATTTGGTTGAAAACTAGGGGTGTTTTCACACGTTGCTTGCTTAACTTTTTTTGTTACACTTTGTTGTATCAACGTAATTACTGATTATATCCTCTCCCTTTTGAAATTAGAAAAACTTCTCCTTTTGCAGAATATTTTGCATAATTCTTCCATGAATTTCTGCTTTTTGGTTTTGAAGCTTCACCTTCAAACATTGCAGAATTATGAGATCGTAAGTAAATTCCAGGGGTTGAATCCGATGGTTATTCTATGAGGTTTTTCAAACTGTGTTTTGAAAACTGACATGATCTTGTATTTTAATTCTATTATGTAAGTTGTAGGTTTAATTACCAAAACTCCCTTGAGGTTTGGTGTATTTACAAAAATGATCTAAAAAAGTTTCAAAATTACCAAGATCCCCTTGAGGTATGCAAATGTCTTACATCAAAGTGACAGCGTTAGTGAGAGAGAGTTATTGTGTTCACATCATCAAAACATTTTCGTCAAATCAGGGTTAATGTTGTCTTTTGTCAGTTTCCATCCAACTTAATGGCTAGATGTTAAGGTCAAATGGGAAATTTATAATTATGAATGTTTTCTCAATTTTTTTTTTTTTTTTTTAAATTGAGGCAAACCTCAGGCGAGTTTTGATAATTTACCCCAAGTTGTATGAAATTCAATACATCTGCTTCATGGAGGAAAGACTACGAGAAGTATGGCTAGACAGAGGAAGAGTTACCTGAACCATCGAACTAGGGCATTTTTGCACATTTTCATACTCTCTCTCTCTCTCTCTATATATATATATGCACTTGTTACATCTTGCTACATAAATTACAGGATTTATTTTTATACTTTGTCATTTTTGAACATTTTTGGTGGATATTTTGCCACAATTCTATCATATTTTGGCACGGGACTAATTTTTAAGTTATTTTCATCAACTTTGAGTGTTTTCACCATTCAATATTTTTTCCATATTAAAAATCAAATATATTATTTTAAGCTGTCTCTTGTCCTAAGTCCTTTTTTTTTTTTTTTCCTTCATAACAAAATATCCAAAAGTATTTGAGTAGACAAAAACACTCTTAATACTAGTCACGTTATTAGCAAATGGAAGAATCATGGTCCATTGAAAATCATTTAGAGATGACAAAGGGTAAATTTATATAATTTAGATGGCAGTACATATATATATATGTTATAATAATGATGATGACAACGACAATGAACAATGTGAAACTATCCATAATTTAGATGACAAAGTATCCGTTATCCTTTAATTTTATACCTATGTAAAAGCACTGTGAGAATTATATTTAAGGTTGTAATTTTGGCTTAAAAATTAAGTATATTATACTTAATTAAATTTGTGAAATTTAATATTAATCTAAACATCTCAGTGTGGAGAAGTTCATTGTGTGATTAACTATCAAAATTCATCAAATGTGAATGGAAAAATTGAAGCTAAAGTGGGTGTAGTCTAGTTGTGATTTAATCTTTTTTGACCAGACTTAATTTAATTTTTTTTTTAAAAAAACTCTTTTAGAACAATGGTGATTTTTCAAAAAATAAACGAATGGGTGTTACCTTGTGCGATTAGACATTAATTATTTCTAGTAATTTAAATTTTAAGGCAAAAAGACATAATATATATATATATATCTATTAAATTAAAAGTCAGTAGTTGCAACTTTGCAACTTTTGCATGAGTCACATTGTTGTCTATAAATAAGGTGTATGTTTATGGCAAAAAAAGATATAGAAAAATATAGAAAAAATTCTGCATTCATTTGCTTGTATACACTACATCATAACACACATTTTTTACTTTATAATTTCGAGAGTTTTAAGTCAATAATTGGTTCGAAAGTCTGTTCTATTAGAGTGTTAGTTTAGGCCGGAGTAGTTGTTGTATCTTGGGAGGTTTGTTGCCAGGAACCTTGTAGCACCGTGTGAGGGGCAATTAAAATCCTAAAGAAACTGTTTTACAAACAGGCCTCGACTTAAGGATTGTTTATTTTTGTTTTTGGTATGTCTTTTTGTTGATTTTATATATTTCGTTTATTATGTGATAATATTTTGTTTTTCAAATAATTATATGCATGTGTTATGTGGTTCGTTTTTCCTAAAACATACAGGTACACACTGTCATTATTTCTAACAATTTAATGTTTTAAGCTGATCTCCTAATACTTGTGTGTTGTCTTTTGTCCAATTTATATAATCTATTTTTGCATATTGATCTAAGGATATAATACAGCATTTCTGTGCTTTAGTATCGGCATGCAAATCAGACAGTGAAATTGGTATTTATGTGTAAATCTTTATTTTGCCTTTTAATTAATTAACCACATAGAACACACATTGCTTCGGTTTTGCCTTGCAAAATTATCTCGGCAAAAGTAAAATTTGCTATTATTATTTGCCGAACAAAGTTACTGGACGGGATGATTATTCGCATCATAATTTTTAATTAAGTATAAGAGTGCTTTGGATTAATTTGAACCCTCGAAGTTGCTATTAACATATTACTGAACATATTAAAGTATGAGAGTGCTTGGATTATTTATTGTATATGTACTGTTCTTTTGAAACTAGTTCATTCATTTTTGTTTCCGTGCATGTACTATTTTAATTGAAAAATTTTACTTACTTAAAGTTTACTTAAGTCAAACTAATAATTTGTTTTACTTTTCATAAATTAAAGCACTTAACCGTGGTTGGAATTAAGTAAAGTACTTGTACTGTTTCCTGGTAATTTGTTTTTCTAAACCGAGATTAGTACATTGCAATTTATTTCTAAACTAGTTTAGTTTATTCAAGTTAGTCTTTTATACTTTGACTTGGTTCTTCAAAATAAATATATGACAGATTGCTTTGCATAATTATTTAAGTATTCTGCATACTTAATATTATATTTTTTGTTTTGGTTTATGAATTATACTCCATATTCCTTATAAGTGAATTTATTTGAGTTGATTTTCAATTTCAGAAAATCTCTACGGCATTAACCAACATTGCGAACGTTGGCAGTGGGGCACAAATTGCTCCTGTTGTTGTTCAACCCGTGGCGCTAGCCCTAGTTGCGATGGGACAAGCAGAAAAGCTCAAGAAATTTAATGGGCATGATTTTAAAAGGTGGCAACAAAAAATGAATTTTTATCTTACCACCTTAAACTTGGTGAGATATTTGCATGAAGAACGTCCAAAATTGGGAGAAAATCCCAATCTTCACCAAGTTGCAGCATTAGATGCATTGAGTCAAGGTAATTTTCTATGTAAAATTACATTTTAAATGGGCTCGAAAATGCATTATATAATGTGTATTGTTCTAAAGTCACGGCTAAAGAACGTTGGAAATCACTTGATAAAAAATATAAAACTGAGGATGCTGGCACGAAGAAATTCATTGTTGGAAAATTTCTTGAATTTAATATGGTGCACTCTAAGTCCGTAATGTCTCAAGTGAATGAGTACCAAATGATATTACATCAATTGGCTAGTGAAGAATGGTACTTGGTGAGCCATTCCAAGTAGCGCCTTTGGTGGAAAAATTACCACTCGGGTGGAAAGATTTCCAAAATTACTTCAAATATAAACACAAGGAAATGAGCCTTGAAGAATTTATCTTGAGGAAGATAACAGGCTTCCTAAAAAGAAAATTGGAGGCAACGAGCATGAGGCAAAGGCGAACATGATTGATCAAAAGCCTTTGAACAAAAAGTGGAAAAGAGATGTTCCAAATGATGAGAAGAACAAAAAAAAGTTCGGAGGGGCCCGGTATGTTTGTGGCAAAATGGGCCATCGGGCCAAGAATTATCGGCATCGTAAACAAGGAGAGGCTCCTAAAAAGAAGAAGATAGCCCATGCAAATGTCACATAGGCGGACAAGCTCTCCAATGGAGTTGAAGAAATGCATTTGACTGCGGTGGTTTTGAAGGTGAATTTAGCCAAGAATCCAAAACAGTGGTGCGTGGACACGAGAGCCACTTGTCATGTGTGCGCTGATAGAAACACATTTGCTACATACAAAGAGACAAATGATGGAAATATCTTTATGGGAAAGTCATCGAGCTCAAAGATGCACGGTGTCGGCAAGGTGATTCTCAAGATGACATCCGAAAAGGAGTTAACTCTTAACAATGTGCTTCGCATGCCTGAGATTAGAAGGAATTTAGTGTCAGGGCCTATATTAAGTAAGAATGATTTTAGAATGGCTTTTGAGTCCGACAAGTTTGTATTAATGAAAAATGGAGTGTTTGTCGGAAGAGATTTTTTATGTGATGGTCTATTTAAAATGAATGTAATGACCATCATACCTAAAGATGTACCATCTAATGTTACTAATAAAAGAAATTCTTCTTCTTATTTGCTTGAGTCCTTTAATGTATGTCATCATAGATTAGGACATGTAAATGACAAGTTAATTAATAAACTTGTGAACAGAGGCCTATCACCAAAATTGAATTTTGAACAAAATTCAAAAGGTGAAGTGTGCATTGAGGCAAAAATGACTAAAATTCCTTTTAAAACAGTACAAAGAAGTACATAACCTTTAAATTTATTACATGCGGACATATGTGATTTAAAAATGGTGCAATCAAGACGAGGAAAGAAATATTTTATAACTTTCATAGACGATTGTACAAGATATTGTGATGTTTATTTACTTTCAAGTAAAGATGAGGCTTTGGAAGTATTTAAGCAATATAAAAATAAAGTTGGGAATCAATTTGGAAAGAAAATAAAAACTCTTCGGACTGATAGAGGTGGTGAATATGTGTAACCATTTGAAGAGTTTTGTGCAGAACATGAAATTATTCATGAAATAACGGCACCATATGCACCTCAATCAAATGGCATTGTTGAATGTAAAAATCGCACATTAAAAAAGATAATGGACGCATTATTAATTAATGCTGGCACACCTCAAAAGATATGGGGAGAGAATTTTGATTGCAAATCACTTAATAAACAACCTCACAAGAAATTAGAGAAAACTCCATATGAGGCTTGGAAAGGCTATCTACCATTCTACCAATACTTTCGAGTGTGGAGTTGTCTAGTTAAGGTAGAAGTTCTTCCTCTTAAAATGGTTAAAATAGGGCAAAAAACAATAGATAAAGTCTTTATTGGGCATGCACACAATAGTGCAGCATATAGATTCCTAGTATATAAATCTAAGATAGATGACATTCATGTTAATACTATTATTGAATTAAAGGATTCGAGTTTCTTTGAAAAAATATTTTCTTGGAAAAAAGAAGATGGACTATTCTCTCTAAAGAGACTTCAAGAAGTTCAAGAGTCGGAAAAGGAAAGTGAACTTAGATATAGCAATAGGGCTAAAATTTCTAAGTCCTTTGAACCCGACTTCTTAACTTATATATTGGAAGATGAACCACGAAATTTTATCGAGGCTATAGGCTCATCTGAAGCTGCTTTATGGAAAGAGGCGGTAAATAGTAAAATAGAATCCATCATGCAAAATCATACTTGGCAATTAGTGGATCTTCCTCCTGGTAATAAGCCCTTAGGGTGTAAATGGATTTTCAAGAGAAAGATGAAAGTACAAGGTACTATCAATAAATACAAGGCAAGATTAGTAGTCAAAGAATATAGGCAAAAGGAAAATCTTGATTGCTTTAATAGTTACTCTCCTGTATTTAGGATAACATCCATAACATTATTGATTGCGTTTGCAGCCACCAATAATCTTGAGATTCACCAAATGGATATTAAAACAACATTCTTAAATGGTGATGTCAATGAGGAGATTTACGTGAAACAACCAGAAGGATTTGTCGTTCCAGGATAAGAGAAAAAAGTGTGCAAATTAATTAAGTCATTATATGGCTTAAAACAAGCACCGAAATAATGGCACTTAAAATTTGACCAAGTCATGTTGGCAAATAGCTTTAGGATCAATGAGTGCGACAAATGTGTCTATATCAAAGGCGAAAATTCCAAATATATCATCGTATATTTATATGTAGATGACATGCTAATTATAGGAACTAATATTAATATAATTAAAGAGATGAAGAAATTGTTGAGTCATAATTTTGATATGAAGGATTTGGGAGTAGCAGACATAATACTTGGTATTAAAATAATTAGGATGTTTGATGGGCTTGCGTTAACACAATCACACTACATGGAAAAAGTGTTGGAAAAATTCTTGAGAGAAGAACATAGCCCAGTGAAAATTCCCATAGATCCAAGTCAACGGCTTACCAAGAATATGGGAGAAACAAAGGCTCAATTAAGCTATGCTCGTGGGAGCCTTATGTACATCATGAATTGTACAAGACCTAACATAGCATATGTAGTGGGTAAGCTAAGTGGATTTACAAGCAATCCAGCTCGTGAACATTGGATCGCCATAATTGGAGCATTAAGGTATTTAAAATATACCTTAAACTATGGCTTGTATTATACAAGATATCCACTTGTAGTTGAAGTATACAATAATGCGAATTGAATATATTTTACTAGTGAAACAAAGTCCATGAGTGATGTGTTTACACTAGGAGGAGGGGCCATTTCATGAAAATCATCAAAACAAACCTGCATAGCTAGGTCGACTATGGAATCGGAATTCATAACGTTGGATAAGGCAGGTGAGGAAGCTGAATGGTTGCGCCATTTCTTAGAAGATATTCCAAATTGGCCTAAACTTGTGCCAGCAATTAGTATTCATTGTAATAGTCAATCTGCAATTGGAAATGCACAAAATACTATGTATAACGATAAGTCTAGATATATACGTCGAAGACATAATACCGTTAGACAACTGCTCTCTGATGGGATTATCTCTATTTACTATGTGAAGTCAAAAGATAATATTGCGGATCCGCTTACAAAAGGTTTGAACAGAGAGTAAGTTAATAAATTATTGAGGGGAATGGGACTTAAGTCCTTAAATTAAAATGAGACACTATAACAGGTACCCTACCTATGTGACTGGAGATCCCAAAAAATAGGTTCAAAGGAAAAAATAAGTTACTGTGACTCAATGGATAGGCACTATAGGGTTAAACCCCTTTCCATTCCTATGATAAGTAGACAATGCCGCCTGCAAAAAATGATTTAGGTTAAGTTTTACTTTTAATGGATTTTTATTACTGGATATATCGAGTAGGGATGCAGCAGGAATCCCTTAATAAAAATTCACCTATGTGAGTAGGGAATGGGCCTGTCCTATGATAATTTTTAAGGCTAGATTCTCAGAGAGCACTCATGAAACCTAAGAGCTGTTCATGGCCAAAATGAACACAATCGAAAGAACTTAATTGACTATTGAGCGGGGTTGTGTGATATTCTATTGTCTTGGTACACACAAAAATCGAACAGTTCAAGATATCGCGTTTATTAGTTAGCAAGTACATTTGATAGTTCTCACTAGAGAAGGTTTAAAGCCACAAGCTACCTATTCCGATGCAATGTCGCTCAAGCTGAAACTCTCTTTGTATACCTGCATTATTTGCACTACCGACGAGACAATTTCCCATTTATGTGAGAGATTGTGAGAATTTTGATATAATACACCCATTTAAGATCCTAACTTTAGCTACAAAATTAAGTATATTATACTTGATTAAATTTGTGGAATTGAATGTTAATCTAAACATCTCAATGTGGAGATGTTCATTGGGTGAGTAACTATCAAAATTCATCAAATGTGAATGGAAAAATTGAAGCGAAAGTGGGTGCGTCCAGTCGTGATTTAATCTTTTTCGATCAGACTTAATTTAAATATATTTTTTTAAAAAAATTCTTCTAGAACAATGGTGATTTTTCAAAAATTAAACGAATGGGTGTTGCCTTGTGCGATTAGATATTAATCATGTCTATTAATTTAGATTTTAAGGTGGAAAGACATAATACATGTCTATTAAATTAAAAGTTAGTAGTTGCGACTTTTGCATAGAGTCATATTATAGTTTATAAATAGGGTGTGTGTTTATAGCCAAAAAAGATATAGAAAAATATAGAAAAAAATTCTGCATTTATTTGCTTGTATACACTACACCATAACACACATTTTTCACTTTGCAATTTTGAGAGTTTCAAGTTAGTAATTAGTTTGAAAATCCGTCCTATTGGAGTGCCAACTTAGGACAAAGTAGCTATTGTATCTTGGGAGGTTTGTTGCCAGGAGCCTTGTAGTACCGCGTAAGGGGCAATTAAAACCTTAAAAAAACTGTTTTACGGACATGTCTCAGCTTAAAGGTTGTTTATTTTTGTTTTTGCTATATCTTTTTGTTGATTTTATATATTTCCTTTATTATGTGATAATATTCTGTTTTTCAAATAATTATATGCATGTATTATGTGATTTGTTTTTCCTAAAACACACAAGCACGCATGGCCAATATTTCTAACAAACACAAAATGCCACCAACATTCTATCTCAAAACCAAGAACAAACAGACAAAATAAATGGGTGATTTGAATTCTACCTTCTAGTATTTCATACTAGAAGGGCAAAAACCATCTACCCGTGAAAAATAGAGGCATAAAGACTTCCTCATAACTCTGAAAAAGAAGTCAAGCACTATGGTTACTTTCATCCTTACTCACAACCAGAAAATGTATTTATCTTTCCAATCTGCTTCCTTTTTGTTGTTCATCTAATTTCCAGGAAAGAACTTGCACATTTCTGGAATTCACATCGTTTCTTTTTATAAAATATATGTTTTGAGTGTTTCATTATGTGAACTGAAATTAGCATAGCCGATCTAGTAATCATGTCAAGAATCTATGATAACTGGGAGAGGCTGGTTGCAGCCACGCTGAAGAGAGAGCAGCTTCACGATCTTGCGTACTGTGAAAGCCTCAGCTCCACAGCTTCAGATTTCAGTTTGGATTCTTCCCATAAAGATGTTGCTGGTATATAATACCATCTGTATGCATACCAAACCAAAAATCATATATCTAAAACGAATTGCAATTTATGATTTTTTTTAAATTTTTTTCTACATATATATATATATATATTTTCTTATTTTGAGTTTCTGCAGTTTTATTATATATTTCTGTTCTTTATAACCAGTTTCGGTTTTTTATGTTCCCTTCTCAAGGTCAGTCACCTGAAAATAGGCTTGAATTGGAGATTAATCATAAGGTTAATTTCTGTTGAAGAAATTGGAGGGAGCAATTTATAAGGAGTTCTATTTTTGTGTGTATTTACGCTTTAATTAAAATGTAATTAGTAATTCTGGACTAGTGGTTATCTGTTTCATGAGTTGATGGGGATGCAACAAGCAATTATGATCTTGTGCATGCTATTTTTGTCAGCTCATTCCAACATAAGCATCCCTTCATACAGTGCCCAAAGCCTTCCCATTCCACGTCCGCGCCCGCAATCAGAAGCCAAAATTCTGTCATCCCCCCTTGTTAAAGCCTTCACGTTTAATGAGTTAAGGTATGCAACCAGAAATTTTCGACCTGACGGCCTTCTTGGGGAAGGAGGATTTGGCTATGTTTTTAAAGGACGGATTAACGAGCATACTCTTACTGCTGCAAAGCAGGGCTCTGGATTGGTCGTTGCTGTCAAGAAGTTAAAGCCCGAGGGATTTCAAGGCCACAAGGAGTGGTTGG
>JACFYI010003543.1:63685-75322 GCA_014898755.1 Handroanthus guayacan | reverse complement strand
TATGAATTGTTGAATATATAATGACTTGATTGGCTCATCTGTTTCTTATGCATGTCGAATGGTTTATCAATTCCATAATGGTTTTCATTTGTTCTAAGTTTCGCCACCCGTTCATTCCTATTTGAGCCATAATTCTTACTAAGTTTGCGTGACTTATCCCGTTTTAATTCTTACCATATGTGGGAAATTGACACTTGGTTGCTCATGGACTTGAAGTTTTTTTTTTTTTTTTTTTTGTACGGTGACGTTGGGGATATCCTAAATAAGTTGTAATATGAGATGTACTTTAGACTTGAGTATGACTAGCTTGTATTAGTTGTTGTTTCCTCTACCTGTGACTAAGTTTGGGACTGTACTAATGACATATAGATGGTTATATTTCCTATCAGTGTGTATTGTATAAATTTGAGTTTTATCTTGGTTTGTATAGAATTTTTTTATCATATGTGGTTTGAGGTTGTAGTTCCTAACCCATATGTGGAGTAATGTCCTGGACCTAGAATTGGATGCCCTAGGACTCTGGGGCGTTACATTCAATATAATGAGTTGTGTATTTTCTTAAAGTGGCTTTTAGCTATATCGCATTGAGTGGTGTCTTATGAAAATAAATATCATAACTCGTCGTCAGTGTTGCACCTTTATATATAGTCACAACACAACCTATATATAGTAAAGAGCCTAGACATGTCCTAAGATATAGAAAAAGCATCCTAAAGCATTTTGAGCACTACATTTAGCACACTATTTTTCAACATTCATCAAAAGAGTTCCAAGTCAATTTAAGTTCACCAGTTCGATCAATTGGAGTGCTGTCTTTGGTCGAAGAGAGTCGTTATATCTTGGGAGGCCTTTTGTCGTTAATCTTTGAGCACCATAGAGGGGCGAATAAAGCCTTAAATAGACTGTTGCAACAACAGGCCTCGACTTGCTTTATTTTAATTTTTGAGTTTGCCGATTTCAAGTGATTTTCTTCTTCTTTGCATGCTTAATTGATTGAATTATTTTGTGATTGTGTGATTTATTTGAAAATACACAAGTATTACTATGGTTCATAATAATTTTTCCTAACAATTTAAGGCTTTAGTTTTAGTTCCCATAATACTTGTGTTGAATATATGGTTGTTTTCATAAAAACAATTGAAAATTCTGTCCATTTTTTCATGAATGAAACAATCTGTTTTCAATTGAATTGTGGATTGAGATTATTAAGTTGTTAATTTACTACTTAAACATTGATTATTTCGATTCTGCAACAAATGCTGCAGTAAACTTTGCTTTGTATTTTTTTTTCGAAATCTGTTCATCCGTTCCTGTTTAATTGTTGTTTGACTGCAACTTAATTTAATTGATAGTCTGACATTTGTATCTGGTTTGCCAAAGTCTCGAAAGGACAAAACACTTCCGTTTGTATTTGAATTGTTTAGTTTAAAATTATTCCTTTTTCTTGCAAAGGTTATACTCTGTTAGTGCATTTTTTTTAATCAAGTAAACTGGTGAGTTGGTAATTGGTGTACAAATGAATTGAATTACGTGTAATTTACTTTGTTTTAAAAGATAGTGAACTGTACATCATTATTATTATTATTATTATTATTATTATTATTATTATTTTCCCATCAATTTCTCTTTAATTTAATATTTGTGTACATCAATTCGTTTATAAGTGGTATTGCATTGGTTATCAATTGAAAATCGTTTTGAAAATTGATTTTCTGTGGAGTATATGTTGTTTTGATTTTACTTTCAAATTCTACGCTAATTGTGACTATTTTTGAATTATTGTTTCAGAAAATTTAGAAATCGCTACAAATATCGAGACAACGATTGCTGCAAACATTGAGACCAATGCTAGAGGTGTTGGTGGTGGAGCGTGTCCTCCTAATTTATCACCATCAGTTGTACCTGTTACAACCCCCGTCGCTGTAGGACAGGCAGAACAACCCAAAAAATTTAATGGGAAAGATTTCAAATAGTGGCAGCAAAAGATGTTATTTTACTTGACCACCTTGAATCTTGTTAGATTCTTACGTGAGGAACGTCCGGTATCAGGAGAAAATCCAGACATGCAGACCATGGCTGCAGTGGATGCATGGAATCAAGGGGATTTTCTATGCAAAAATTACATTCTCCACGGACTTGAAAATGTGCTTTATGGTGTATATAGCCCAATTGCTACGGCGAAAGAGCTATGGGAGTCATTAGAGAAAAAATATAAAACGGAAGATGCTGGCACAAAAAAATTCATTGTCGGCAAATTTCTTGAATTTTCTATGATGGACTCCAAAACCGTCATTTCTCAAGTAAATGAATATCAAATGATTTTACATGATTTGGTAGCTGAAGGAATGGTACTTGGAGAGCCTTTTCCAGCAGCGGCATTAGTTGAAAAATTCCCGCTCGGATGGAAGGACTTCAAGAATTATCTTAAACACAAGCACAAAGAGAAGAATCTTGAGGATCTCATCTTAAGATTGAGAATAGAGGAAGATAATAGACTTCCAAGAAAGAAAATCGGTGGAAATATTGATGAAGTCAAGGCCAACGTGGTGGAGCACGGTTCATCTAATAACAAGAAAAGAAAGAGGGATGCGTAGAGCCTAAAAGATGGAAAAAGCAAGAACAAGTTTGAAGGGTCTTGCTATGTTTGCGGCAAACCGCGACACAAGGCGAAAGATTATCATTTTCGTCAAAAAGGTAGTTCATCGAAAAGGAAGAAGACTGTCCAAGCAAATGTGACCGAGATGGATCATTTATCCGATGGAGTGTCTGATTTAAATCTCTCGGCAGTTGTATCGGAGGTGAATCTAGCGAAAAATCCAAGACAATGGTGGGTAGACACCGGGGCCACTCGACATGTGTGCTCCGACAGAAATATGTTTACAACATATGGCAATGCGAAAAACGAGATGCTATTCATGTGCAATTCTTCAACTTCTAAAGTGCATGACGTTGGAAAAGTGGTTCTAAAAATGACATCCGGAAGAGAGCTAACTCTCAATAATGTACTTCATGTGCCAGCGATTCGAAGGAATTTAGTGTCGGGACCGATGTTGAGCAACCATGGTTTTAGATTAGTTTTTGAGTCCGACAAATTTGTACTTGCTAAAAATGGTGTGTATGTTGGAAATGGATATTTGTGTGATGGTCTTTTTAAATTAAATGCAATGACCATCAAACCAAAAGTTGTATCAAATGTTGAGAATAATGATAAAGTAAATTCTTCTTACTTGTTGGAATCCTTTAATTTATGGCATCATAGATTAGGACATGTGAATTTTGGCACATTAACTAAACTTTCCAAAAATGGCATACTACCAAATTTAAATTTTGACAAAAAATCAAAATGTAAAGTTTGCGTTGAGGTAAAAATGACTAAAGTTCCTTTTAAATCGATAGAAAGAAGTACGGAACCACTTAATTTAATTCACACCAATATATGCGACTTAAAAATGGTGCAATCTAAAGGAAAAAAGAAATATTTTATAACTTTCATCGATGATTGCACTAGTTATTGTCATGGTTACTTACTTTCAAGTAAAGATAAAGCTTTTGAAGTATTTAAACAATATAAAAATAAAGTTGAGAATCAACTTGGAAAAAAGATAAAAGCACTTAGAAGTGATAGAGGTGGGGAATATGTTCATCCTTTTGAAGAATTTTGTGTTGAACATGGAATAATTCATGAAGTAACAGCACCATATGCGCCTCAATCAAATGGCATGGCAGAGCATAAGAATCGAATGTTGAAGGAAATGATGATGGCTTTGTTAATTAATGCTGGAGCACCTCAAAACATGTGAGGTGAGACAGTGTTAACTGCAAACCATTTATTAAATAGGTTACCGCATAAGAAGTTACAAACGACACCTTACGAAGCTTGGAGAGGTCATTTTCCTCATTACCAATATCTTCGAGTGTGGGGGTGTCTCACTAAGGTAGGAGTTCCACCTCCAAAATGGTCAAGATAGGACCTAAAATTGTCAATGGAATCTTTATTAGGTATGCACAACATAGTTGTAATAACCCAAAATTTTGGAATTTTTTTTTTGAATTATAATAAGTAATGATGACGTTAAAATTGACTCGAGGTAACAATAGAAATAAGAATATCGAACCTATTATAAATTGTACACCTAACTAACAAAAAAAAAAAAAAAAAAAAAAAAAAAAAAAATGTATCAGAAGTCCAAATTATAAATAGGAAATTTACTTCATAATATTATTTAGAATATTAGAATTAGTCAACAAAGACTTAAAATATATTTTCTTGGAACCTTTGAAGTATTTTAATTAAATAAGAATTTATATTATGCTTGAATTTGTAACTTCATAAATTGAAAAGTTATTTCATAAATAATGGAAGCATTATGTAAATGCATGTATATGTGTATCTATATATATATGTATTATATATATAAAATGTAAAGTTTTGAAAATGCAAATGAAACATAAATTAAGTGAATGCATGCATAAATGTGTCTAGATACATCCATTAATTTTCTTAATTCATAACTTCACTTTCATAAATTTTTAAGTTGCATTTAAGTGATATTTACTATATAGATAATAAATAAGTTATTAAAATAATAATAATAATAAAATAGAAGTTATAACTCTCTTGTAATCTATAAATAGTGGGAAGTTTTCTAAAATTTATTCATCATCCTACAAACAAAAGTCCTTTATCAATTTGAAGTTTCAAGTATTTGAAATCACTCACATTGAAGAAATTCTTAAAAAAATAAAACCCTAGGAACCCTGGTTTTTCAATTCTTTGATTTTGATCAAATTGATCAATCACACATATTCTCCAAATATTTTAGTAAAGCTTTGAATCATTTTCATTCATATTAACACCCCCATAAACCCTAAGAATTCAAGCTCACAATTTAAGCCATTATAGGAGGCTTAAGTTCATTTGGAATTTCTCAATTTTAGAGGTTAGTTTTGCAATTTTATTTTATTTTATTTTTTTATTATAAATTTCTAGAAATTTGTTAATATACTAAGATAAGTAAGACGAGCCCGCTCCCGCAAGATAATTGTCCGAAAATTCTAAAAAAAACTTTTGTTATAAGTTTAGAATTAAATATTTGATTTTCTAGAATAGGATTTGCATATCAATAATGTCATTTGAATATTTTTGCACTAAATGACTTTTATTACTTTCTAAAAATTTCAGTAAATAAAATATGTGTAGAAAAATTTCAATAATTATCTCTCACATAGGAAAGTGTGTAAATGAATTTTGGTTAAATTTGGAGTTGATTTGGTTATAGATTGAATTTTTGACATGTTTAATAATATTTTTGAATAAATAAAATAATTTATTGATAGTTAATAGATTAAATTCCAAGAATGTTATAAATCTGATTATATCCTTAAGATTTAATTTTCTTATGTCTATAAATCCTCATTGAAATTTAGAATGAAATTAGTGTAGGTATATATATATATATTACCAAGAATTTAAATAAAAGTGATTGAGATTTAATCAAGTCCAATGTCCGATAATATAATAAGAATTAACTTGTGTTAATTATTGACGAGTCATGAATTTTGATTCTAGGAATCGATTGAATTGTTAGTTGACGAGAATGGATTTTTAAGCAATCAAGGTAAAGATTCTCTACCGATACTCATTTCGTATGGTAGCTTGATCGTATTTCATTCCTTGAGAATTTGATGTGCACATGTCAATTTCAGTTTTCTCTTATATTATTGTCCTTATAGACATGTCTGATTATTGGACTCTATGAAATTTGATATTCCTCTTAATATACTATTTCATTTTATACATTTGTTCTTGCAAGCTTATTTTGCTATTGTATTGGTAAATGCATATCATGTGTTTACAACTCGATTTCTTGATTTCTATGTACAAGAACCCTTGTTTATAAAATGATAAATATCACTTGCCTAATCCACGGGGGTTAAGGACGTGGACACTTGCCGAAGAGAGGCTAAGTGATGTTGCAATAACCGACTACTTGACTTGGTACGAAATGCACACTTGATATTTGGTTCTATGAATATACACAATCCTTCATTCAACTCTCTTATATAGTTTGAATTTGACTTATATACATGATTCCTTGATTTGAACAATTGGCTTCTTGTAAATGAATATTTGTTTTGCTAATGTTATTTTATTCAGCGCATTTGAAACACTTATTCCTTCGTAAATAAATAAATTTCTACTTCACCCTCCGCAACGAGAATTGCACCCTCGACTTGATTTACATCACCTTACTGAGCTCTCAAAAGCTTACTCCTTTTAACTCCTTTCGCAGGTCATCAGGAATAGCTTGGGGTAAAAGAGAGAGATAGAGAGAATAATGATTATTGATGTAATAGTTAGTAATAAATCATTTAAACAAATATATGAAATAATGTTTTAAATAGTTGGATTTATGTTTTTTGGATTGATATTAATGAATTCAGTAGATGCTCTGTTTATTTTGAATATTGACATATTCGCAGGTGACGTATTTGGTAATATTTTTCTTAATTTTATTTAAGAAAAATTCCGGGTCGTTACAATAGTGTAGCATATAGATTCCTTGTACATAAATTTGAAATAGATGACATTCATGTCAACATGATAATTGAATCAAGGAATGCGAGTTTTTTTGAAGAAATATTTTCTTGGAAAAAAGAAAAGGGGTAGTTCTCTTTAAAGAGACCTCGAGAAGTCCAAGAATCGAAAACAGAACAAGACGAACTTAGACGTAGCAAGAGAGCTAGAAAGTCTAAATCTTTTGGGTTGGATTTCTTAACTTATATGCTTGAAAGTAAGCTACGCACGTTCACTGAAGCGATGAGTACACCAGAAGCTCCTTTATGGAAAGAAGCCATAAATAGCGAAATTGAGTCCATCATGCAAAACCACACTTGGGAATTGGTGGATCTTCCTTGTGGAAATAAACCTCTAGGGTGTAAATGGATTTACAAGAGGAAAATGAAAGCTAACGGTACCATAGATAAATACAAGGCGAGATTGGTAGTCAAAGGTTATAAACAAAAAGAAGGTATCGATTATTTTGACACATACTCACCTGTTACAAGAATAACATCCGTTAGATTATTAATTGCATTTGCGGCTATTAATAATCTTGAGATTCATCAAATGGATGTTAAAACTGCATTCTTAAATAGCGATCTCGATGAGGAAATTTATATGGAACAACCAGAAGGGTTTGTGGTTCCAGGACAAGAGAAGAAGGGATGTAAGCTAATTAAGTCATTGTATGGCTTAAAGCAAGCGCCTAAATAATGGCACTTAAAATTTGATCAAGTTATGATGAGAAATGGCTTTAGGATCAACGAATGTGATAAATGCATATACATTAAAGGTACAATATCTAAATATGTCATTGTGTGTCTAAATGTCGATGACATGTTAATTATGGAAAGTAATAGTGACGTAATCAAAGAGACAAAGAAGTTGTTATGTAGCAACTTTGATAGGAAACATATGGGAGTGGCAGACATTATTCTTGGAACTAAAATCGTGAAAATGCTTGATGGGCTAGCGTTATCACAATCTCACTATATTGAGAAAGTGTTACAAAAGTTCTTAAAACAAGAAAATAGCCCAGTGAAGACTCATATAGATATAAATCAATGGCTAACTAAAAACACGGGTGAAGTAAAGGCTCAACGATAGTAGGCGCGTATTATTGGGAGCCTCATGTATATCATGAATTGCACGAGACCCAACATAGCTTATGCCGTTGGTAAATTGGGTAGGTATACAAGCAATCCAGGTCAAGAACATTGGATCGCGACAATGAGAGTTCTAAGGTATTTGAAGTATACCATGAATTTTTGATTGCATTGTACTCGATATCCAGCTGTAATCGAGAGAGACCGCGATGCGAATTGGATTTCTGATTCTAGCGAAACCAAATCCATAAGTGGATATGTATTTATGTTAGGAGGAGTCGCCATATCGTGGAAATCCTCGAAACAAACCTGTATATGCATATCAACGATGGAGATTGAGTTCATCGCTTTAGATATATCAGGCGAGGAAGCAGAATGGTTACACCATTTTTTGGAAGATATTCCAAGTTGGTCGAAACCAGTACTGGCAATTTGCATACATTGTGATAGTCAATCTGCGATTGGAAAGGCACAAAATAGCATGTATAACAGTAAATCTCGACACATACGTTGCAGACATAATACTGTTAGACAACTGCTCTCTAGTGGAGTTATCTCTATAGACTATGTGAAGTCTAAAGATAACATTGCAAATCCACTAACAAAAGGCCTAAATAGAGAGCAAGTTTATAAATCATCGTGGAGAATGGGACTAAAGCCTATATTTAACTGAGTCGCCATAATAGGAACCCTACCTATGTGACTGGAGATCCTAAGAAATCGGTTCAAAGGGAAAAACAAGTTATGTAATTATGACTCGACGTGCAAGCACTGTGGGGGGCGAAGCCCCTCTCCCATTCCTATGATAAGTAGATAGTGCAACCTGTAAAGTTTAGGTTAAGCATCGCTTTTTATGGCTCTTATACCTCGATATATCGAGTGGGGATATAGCAGGAATCTCTTAATAAGAAGCCACCTATATGAGTAGGGATTGGGCCGGTCCTACGAGAATTTTTAAGGCTAAATTCTCAGAGAGTACTCATGAATACCAAGAGTTGTTCAAGGCCAAAATGAACACAACAATGAGAACTTGATTTGACTATTAGGTGGTGTTGTGTGCAGTTCTATTGTCTTGGTGTACATAAAAGCTGAACAGTTCAAGACATCATGTTCACTGGTTGGCGAGTGCATTCGATAGTTCTCGCTAGGGAAGGTTTAAAGCCAAAAGCTATCTCTCCTGATGCGACATCGCTCAAGCTGGAACTCTTTGCATGTGTTTGCGTTCATCTGCATAGCTGACGAGACAATTTTCCATTTATGTGGGGGATTTTGAGAATTTTGGGTTGTGAAACCCATTTATATCAGCTAACTTTAGCTTAATAAATATAAAATGCTATAAATGAATATTTAATTACCAAAATTCATCGCAATGTGAATGCAAAAATTGAAGCTAAAGTGAATGAGTTGATCAAGACATCGATGCGTACTTTAGCATAACTCTTTTATTTAATGAGTTGTGTATTTTCTTAAAGTGGCTTTTAGCTATGTTGCATTGAGTGATATCTTATGGAAATAAATATCATAACTCGTTGTCAGTGTTGCATCTTTGCATATAGTCACAACACAACCTATATATAGGAAAGAGCCTAGAACCGTCCTAAGATAGAGAAAAAGCATCCTAAAGCATTTTGAGCGAGACACTTAGCACACTATTTTTCACCATTCATCAAAAGAGTTTCAAGTCAATTTAAGTTCGCCGGTTCGATCAATTGGAGTGCTGCCTTTGGTCGAAGAGAGTCGTTGTATCTTAGGAGGCCTTTTGCCGTTAACTTTCGAGCACCGTAAAGGGGCAAATAAAGCATTAAAGAGACTGTTGCAACAACATGTCTCGACTCGCTTTATTTTAATTTTTGAGTTTGCTGATTTCAAGTGATTTTATTCTTCTTAGCATGCTTAATTGATTGAATTATTTTGTAATTTTGTGATTTATTTGAAAATACAAAAGTATTACTACGATCCATAATTATTTTTTATAACGTGGGTGTGGTTTACTTATTTATTTATTTATATAACACCCATGTGAAGCTAATCTTTATTTATATAACACCCATGTGACGCTAATATTTATTTATATAACGCCCATGTGAAGCTAATTTTTAGAATATATATATATAGGGTTGAATTGCAAACACCCCTAGCCCCCCAAAGCTAATTTTATGTTTATTCCAAAATCTAGATCCATGAAGCTAATTTTTTTGAAAATAAAAGAGAATAGCAAGCTATTTGAAACAAGGTGTGGGGTTATTAGTAGATTAGGATTTTCACAGGGGTGTTTAATGCAATTCTCCGCACTTTATGTTAAGTACTTAGAGTCAAAAGTGACTTTTTTCAACCTTAAAATACAAGAATACTCTAAAAAATTCAGTCATTTATGACATGCATGGAAAATGCATTTAGCACGCATATGTAATTAAAAAAAGGATGAGCTACAACATATTTTATTTCACAGGATGTTATGTGCTAATTTGATTGCTTATGAGGGGTTTTATGCAATTTACATTGCATAGTGTATGTATGAATCGTCTAATTTTTTTTTTTTTTTTTGGTTAGACTTTATCATATAAATTACACAACTTTTCAGATGTTGCTATCTTTAAGTATTTCCAACAAAATATTTAAATATTTTGTTGTGGTTATGAATGTATCGAGAACATGACTAATTCTGAAAGTATGTACATTTGTCCACTTATATAACATTTTGGGTATTTTTATCTTTTGATTGAAAAAAGAAGGGGAAATGAGACAAAAAGTTTTAAGCTAATAATGCATTCAACTTTAAAATTGAAAAGTGTTTAATGATGATAATATCCAAAATTATTTGTGAGTGGACAAAAATAATCCTAAAAATAAATTAGTCATGTATGTCAGATATATGGAAGAATCACTATGAAATATTTCGCTAGAAACACTAAAAAATAGTATAGTATTAAGTCGTGTAACTTAGATGACTAATGGTTAGTGGGCAATATGAGAAAAACGCCCATAGTTTGATAACAATATTTTTACCTTATTTTAGTACAAGTACACGCTTTTAATTAAGGATAAATTTTATTAATGGTTATTAATGTTTATATTTTTTCTCATTTCAGTCCCTCAAATTTTATTTTTGATATTCGAGTTCTTAAACTAATAAATTTGTACCACTTTGATCTTTTGATCAACATTTCAGCCAATTTTTTCTGATAAAGAACCCACGCTAGCGTCACCTACCATTTAAAAAAAGCAAAATCATCATTTACGCAAGGAATAAAGAAAAGAGAAAATATTCAAACAAGATATCATACAAATAACATAAGATAGAAAGGTTAATTATAAATATCATACTCACATAGGTGCAAATACTTTCTCTTTTCTTTATTCGTTACTAACATGAAAACTTTGTGATTTTTAAATGACCGGTAATGCTGATTTGAGTCTTTCTTGGGTAAAAAATGACCAGAAAGTTAACCAAAGGATCAAAATAATACAAATTTATGTGAAAAGACTTGTTCATTATACTTTTCTCTTTCATACTGTGACACCCCAAGAATTCCCCTAAAATAAAAATTTTGAATCATCGATTTTTCGAAAATTCATTTGATTTAAAATCACAAGCATCGTTTTTAAATCAAAATATGTTTCGTGCATCCAAACGATTTTCAAGTAACCAAGTTCCATTTTCACGTCATGTTACGACTCAAACGAGCCCCGATTTGTATTTAAACAAGCCCCAAAACTCAGCCAAAACATAATCCAACCCATAGCCACTTTTGTTGACTATTTGAACACTAATTGAAACTCAAAAAATAAAATGAAAATGAAAAGGAAATCTGATCAGTAGAGGGCAGCCGCAGCAGCCATCCTCGCTACCTTTGGATGGGATTTTCATTCCATCCATCCATCACATGGTGTCAAATAGGCCACCCTATCTATCCCTTAAAGATTGGTAATTGTTTTGAGGGACTCCAACTATTTGATTCTCTCACTTTG
>JACFYI010003543.1:35783-59017 GCA_014898755.1 Handroanthus guayacan | reverse complement strand
TTCTGAAATACTATATGAGGTCACATTCATGATTTCCGTTCTTGATATGTCCATTATTGAATCTTGTACTCCAGTCCCATGCTATAAGTTTTACTGGGTCAGTGGGCTCATGACCCTATTTAACATGTAGGTTATTGAACCATAAGCGATTGAATGATTGATTGGAGCTCGATAGATTGTATAGCTTGGTTGGGATTGTAAACCCTATTGTCTTTTGCCTTAGTCTATCACTTCTGGACTTAGATTTGTATTTTGAATCGACATCATCATTTTAGAGTCATGAAATGTATAGAATATTGGATTGTATTGAGAAGTTAGATTACTCTATGTAATTTCTGGACAGTTTGTTATGTAACTATACATTTTGGGAATTAGTTTGGATCGTTTGACGAATTTTATGAATTTAGCTTGAATGATTATGTTGCATTAAGTTTCTGATGATTTTGGAAAGATTATCCATCCGTGAGTAGTACTTCCGGTCTTGGAGCGAAATGCTCCCGAAATCCAAGGCGTTACACATACAGTAAAATCAATATGACTTAATTTTTCTCATAATCTTTAATTTTTCATGTGTCAGAACTAAACTTGGAAATTGGATACCCATGCTTAAATTAAAGGTACAGTAAATTGGATAAAATACCCTGATGTTATTCATAATTGGCACATAACCCCCATGACAAGAAAAAAGCTAATTGTACCCTTGTATTTTCAATTTTATTGCCACTCGCCCTAGCCCCTTATAAATTCAAGTTTGGCATTTTTTTTCATGTATACAGACAAAATTGCCCTCACATTCATATTCTATCCAAACATCAGCCAACCAAGCCATTATTCTTGTTGCTCTTTTCTTGGAAATATCAGGTGCAAAGATGAAACCCCAGATTGCAGACCTCTTAGTTGCAAATACAAAAATTTTGGGATTTCTACTTAAAAATCGAGGAGTAAGAGCTATAACTGAGAGGGTTGATTTTGGGCAGTGGAAAATCACGACCTCTCGGGTGCGAAGAATGAGAAGGAATAGTGGTGATGCTTGGTAGAGGAGAAAGAAGAAGAAAGAAATATAGGTGACTTTCACCTTTTCAAATGCAATTTTTTATGTAGTTTTGTTGAGCTTGTTGATTTCAATTTCAACATGAAATTAAAGTAAATTGGATAATAGAATTACTATTTGTGTAGGGTATTTTGTCAGTTGTTTTACATGATGCAAGTGCTCTTTGATGTATTGGATATCTAACTGCATAGAAAGACTGAATATTCTCTTTGAAAAAGTTGTGCTTTATTTTAAGTGACTATTTATTTTATTGTCCTGTTTTCTGAATGTGAATAAATAAAGTGGTGGCGTCAAAAGACAGGTTGTGTATGTGGTGTTTGTTGAAATTTAGTAGATGCAGGGACAATAAATGATGTTTAAAGAGTATGTTTTATATATGATTGAGACTGAGTCCATATGTTTTGTTTATACTGGTTATCCATAAATGATCTTTAAAGTCTATGTTTTGTTGTTTTCTTTAAAATAAGTGTAGTTATTTATTTGTCGCAGGATCATGCATGTAGTTGACAATAAATTTGACTTTGTCATGTGAATTGGAGACAAACTTTTTGGCCTACTTAATCTTAGATATGAGGGAGGCACCAGACATGAGTATCCAAACTATGAAGTTGATTACTTAAATAAGGATGTACTTTGGAAAATGCATAAACAAGCTGGTGGTAAAGTACAATAGTAAATTTCCATTTTGTGATCTTAGGTTTGTGAATAGAGCCTAGCTTGAGGAAAATACAAGGTTGCATTAGGATAACTGTTGTTAACATTATTCCAATGGGTTGCATGTGCGCACTACATATCTTGAGGATGTAGATTGCACTCCGTTACAAGCACTTGACATTAAGTGGAACATTATCTTCACTAAGAATTCAAGCGAAGCAATTGCAACAAAACAACTAAAGAAGATATTAAGAGTCTATTATTAGGTATTGACTCCAATGACAACTATGAGAAGACTGCAACACAAGCAAGTACCAAAGAAGCTCAACAATGGGAGCAACGGCAAAAAAAGCAAGCTTAGGATCAAAATATAAACAAGGTAAATTCAATGGTTCTTAATGGCAATAAAAGCACTATTATTAAGCAATGAGATATAGGACAGAATAAGGCATTGCAAGATGTTACAAATCAAAATGTTGAGGGACCCAATGAGAGGGTACAGTTTGAGGGGATGCAAAATGAGGGGGTACAGATCGAGGGATTGCAAAAAAAGGAGGTGCAAATTGAGGGGATACAAAATGAGACTGATCAATTTGAAGATGTTAGAATTTAGGAACAATGTCAAGAATATTTAACTAATGCTAGAGTACAGTGACAAGGAAGATTATGCTGCACAAGCGAATATAATGACTTGTTTGACTTAGATTACGTTGCATCTTCATCTGTAGAGTCAGAGTTTTAAGCGAGACGTTGGAGGACATAGATGGCTTAGGAGATGATGATATCTTCATGAGCAAGAAGCAGAGTGAGAGAGAATTGCTAAAAAAAAAACATAAAGCAAATGAAAGACATCGGGCAAGGAAGATAGAGAAGCGAGTCAAGTCCTCGAGATATTGAAAATGATTGGTTCAGTGAACCCAGTGAAGAAAAGAAAGAATCGATGAGCTTAGATTAGTCAGAAAATAAAGGCTTCCAAGATTTTGAGAAGGCCAAAAAATGAAAAAATTTGAGATGTTAGTTGCATTGAAATTCAAGGATATACATGAGTTTATAGAATCATTGAGAGATTGGTGTGTACGAGATGTGTACCGGTTAGATTTCAAGAAAAATGAAGCAACGCAAGCTACAGTTATATGCCAAAAGGGATATGACTGAAGAATACATCCCTCAGTTATTCAAAACTCAAAAACTTTTCAAGTAAAGACATTAAAAGGGAATCATATGTGTTTGTAGAGCTAAAGAAAATGAGCTGGCTATATATAATTATTTGGTAAAGAGGATTGAGAATGTGTGGTTCAAGATACTTTTGACATGGGGCTCCAAAAGTTGAAGAATATTACAAGAAAGAAATATGGAGTGTCAGTGAATGTTTGGAAGGTACTGCGAGCTAAGAGAACGGCAACGAAAAAAATAAAGGGCGGTGACAGTATGGAGCATGAATGCCTTTTGGGTTATTGTGAGACAGTGAAGGAATCCAATCCAAATAGCACGCTTATTCTTAGAAGGCATTTGGATGTTGGCACACAAACATTTGACAGGATGTATGTTAGTCTCAGAGCACTAAAATAGGGGTTCGTGCAAGGATGCCAAACCATAATCGGATTAAATGGCTATTTCTTGAAGACTATTCATGTTGGTAAGTTGTTAGTGGCTTCAAAAGAGATGGAAACGATAATTTGTGCGTTATTACAATGGCTATTGTTGCAATAGAAAACAAGGACATGTGGACTTGCATTTTAAAGGATTTGCTACTTAATATTGGGGTGTTGAAGATCATAGATCGTCATAGATTTTTGATAGACAGAAGGGGGATAGATGCTTTGAATTAATGCTTGGATGCAAGCATAGGTTCTGTTGTAGGTACCTGTATGCCAATTTTAAGCTCAGATATAATAAAAAAGGGTTGAAGGATATGATTTGCAAAATGCATCTACTGCCAACAAGACAAAGTTTGAATATTGGATGAAAAAGATAGAGAAGGCAGACCCTAAACACACAGCCGATTATGAGTGTGCAACTAAATGATAGAGAAAAATATCACTCGAGGACTGGTCCCAATGACATTTTTCCACTAGGTGTAAATCTGATATATTGTTGAACAACCTGTGTGAGTTATTCAATAATTATATCTTGACTAAGGAGTTACCAGTAATCAGTATGTTTGAGTGGACAAGGGAGAGATTCATAACCAGAATACAAGTGAAGAAGATAGGATAGAAAAATACAATGGCCAAATATGTCCTAATATCTTGAATAAGATTTATAGGTGCCAACAGTTTCCATGAAATATGATTGCAAGTGGTGGATCTAGACAAGAAGACATATATATATATATGTATATGTGGTATGTTCCAATTGAATGCTTACCCTTATGCACATGCATGTACAACCATAGCCCATAGAAGATTTCCCATGGAAGACTTTGTTGACCCTTGCTATAAGAAAGATTTGTATTTGCAAGTTTATGGTCATATGATACATAGAGTTAGGGGGAAGAATGACTATGTTAGAACTCAATATCCAAACCTTTAGCCACCTAACTACAAGAGACTAAGAGATAGCCTAAAAAGATGAGGAGAAAAGGCCCCAATGAATTACAAAGTAATTGCACAACAAAGGGCCTCACACACGCATGTATCAACTATTTAGGACTCGATCACAACAAAACAAGCTGCAAAAATCGAACTCATAAAACATCAAGCTTTAGAAGGTTTTGTCTTGTTTATATAGAGCTTATCTTTTTCTTGTTTAACTATTTAGCATTGTTAATCTTAGCTTACGTTCATGTAGAAGGGAAATACTGTAACTACTCAACAACCAAACGAAAATAAAGCTTCTAAACCTGCAAATATGGCTTAATTAGTAAGCTTAATGGGGTTAATATATTGATTTTGAAAGTTTATACAAACAAATTGATCATAATTTTTCTTTTGGTTACCTGTCCATGCAAAGTGACAGCCCACAAAAGATAGCAAGCCAGGATGCTTCCTCTACCTATGCAAATGTGGAGCCAACACAAGCATCACAGACTTTATCAAGACCCCCTATTACCCCTCCAATAGCACTAGTGGCAAGTGGCTTAGGAGCTAGTTCTACATCACTAAATCAGGCATAGATCAAGTTTTGAAAAACATTAGAGACAGGGCAAAGAAGAGATCAAATAAGACATGAAAACATTTGAGTCATGGTTTATTTTAACATAGTTGATTTATTTTGAAGTGAAAAGAACACTTATTTAGCACTGTTAATTTGATACTTAATTGTAATGTTTTGTTAGATACTTGATGGGAATTAGCACTGTCTTAGGTTGTTGTGTTGTCTTAGGTATAATTTGAATGTTGGTGCCTAATGAATGTATTGTTTTATGAGATGTTTGGTGAACTAAAAAAGTTGTCGTGTTGCTTATATATTATTGTCATTTGAACTAAACTTGTTGCTGTGCTGTCTTGGCTCAAGATGTTGTGCAATCACTTTGTTGTTTTGTTGTCTTTGTTGCTATTTTATGACTCCATAAGCTTATACATAAAGATCTAAATAGGTCATTGCTTGCTATCTAGAAGATCTTTACTAAGGGTGTGTGCATTAAGGTGAAATAAATTAAAGATAACAACTATTAGAGCTTGGAAATTGATATTTGCAAACTTAGTTTATAATGCTCCAGGATCCTAGAGTATCCTCCCTTAGGTCTGAAACGTTGCCCGTGGGTAGGGTTGCTAAATTAAAACCTTCAATAATACATTGATTTAACACAAATCTACAATACATTACCATATTGAACAAATACATCTCCAAATCTCAGCATAAGTTATATAACCCTACCTAATACTATTACATTATCATCAATACAAAATAATATTGATCTCAAATCTTCGAACTTGTCCTGATATCCTGAGATTAGTTTCCTACAAATTGTAGAATTAAAGGGTGAGTCCACCAACTCAGTAAGCATTATAACTATAATCATGAAAAGGGATAGTTCAATCAATTATGTTGAAGGGATTCAAGATATCAATATGGAGTGAACAAAGAATAATTGATATCATGATTTCATAATCAATCATTTAGCCCAAAGGCTCAATAATAACAATTTGATATTCGTAACAATACATTCAATATCGTGAAATGATTCGTGAGCTCAATTTTCCTTTAACAATGAATACGAATATCGAAATAAATATGACTGGACTAGTTTTTTGTGGGTCTGTCACCCTCATCTTTCCAAAATCAACTTTTCTCCTTATTCCTCCCAACCACCCCTGAGTTATTACTCATGAGGATATTAAAACTATCTCTGAGTAGTTACTCATGAGGATATTAATAGGCACAACTGTCGCAGCACGGTAGACCACGAGTCTAAGGGTAATTTCTCAAAAACCTACCTCTAGGCTCTTTAGAATTACCCAACAGCAGAGAAGCCCCAAGGTTGAGATCGACGATCGTTATCGTCCCAATCTTTTCCTTTGAAGTTCCTAGGGGCCTAACTTGTCATAATTCGTGTACGTTCAGAACGAATAGAACATATTAAAAACATTTAGTCACATCGAGGCATGAGTTTCAGAACAAACAGAACATGTTCAAAATATTTAGCCACATTGGGCGTGAATACATATAGTCAATGGATTCAACAAACGATTCAAATAGGATATAACAATGAAATTATCATTGAATCATTAAACGAATAGTTGGAACATCAGATATAACAATGAAACTTTCATTGGATCAATAAATGAATACATTGAGTATTGGAAATAACAATAGCGTCGGATGATCGGAAATAAGAAAAATCGTTTTGAATATCAAAACATTTAAAGGAGATAATATGTGGACTAAAAAGAGCTAAAAGAGATTGAAAATAGTTCAAAATGGCTATTGGAATGGGCGCTTGAGTGCCCAGTGGCCAAAATGGCTATTGGAATGGGCGCTTAAGGCCCCATTTGGGTGCTCAAGTGCTCAAACAGTGACAAATAGTAATTTTTTTTTTCAAAAATTCTAGTAGAATTTTGAGTGACATTAAGTATGACATATGTTACAAAATTTGGAAATAAAAAAAAATTTAAGATAACCCACTTTTGTCCAAGATTAAAGTTTCATGTATTTTGTCCATAAATCCTTTTTCTTATCACATTAAAATTTCAAATCAAAGATTTTAGATATCATTAGGATTTCCTTATGCCCAATGGTTCCATGATCAATATCATTCAAGGTAGAAAAATTCAAGGATCCAACAAGGAAGCAAATCAATAATCACTTCAAGTTCAAGATCGACAATAACAAGATCAATCAAATCTCAACATTGAGGGAGAAATCATAACATGGATCATGGTAAAAGTCAAGAATGATTATAATCATAACCCTTACCTCTTGTCCTTAAGCTTTAAATTCTAAAGGTAGTCCAAGGATCTTTTCTAGCCTCAAATGAAATTACCTACAAGTCATTTAAAAACTTGATTTCCATCTCAAAATCCATATAACCCATCTTATAAATTTAGCACTAAGCTTACCAAGAAAGAACTCTTATGGGAGAGTTTTTTTCCTTACTTTTTCCCTTTTAAATTTCTTTAATGCTTTGGAATGATTTAGGAGAGAAATGATATAAAAAGAGAATATTTATATGCATGTGTGTGTATTGAAGGAAGAAGTGAGAAGATGAAGTAGAAGTGTGAAACCCCAAGAATTCCCCTAAAATGAAATTTTGACTCATCGATTTATCAAAAATTTATTTGATTTCAAAATCAAATGTCGTTTTAAAACCCAAAACACGTTTTGAGCATTCGAAAAATTTTCAAGCAAACACGTTTAATTTCTCGTCATGTCTCGACCCAAAAAACAAGCCCAAATGACCCGATTTATAAGCCAATACAAGCCCAAGACCTAGCCCAACCCATAGCCACTTTTGTTAACCAATTAAACACCATTTAAAATCCAAAAAAAAAAAAAAAAAGAAAAAGGCAAAGGAAATCTGAAACCAAAGAGTCCAGCCGCAGCAGCTCAGATTTGATGGAAAAAGTCCATCAAACATCCATCCTACCCACCTATCTACCCCCTAAGAGTTGGATATTGTTAAGGGGCTTCTACTTGTTGATTCTCTCATTTTGGCCCCAAAATCCATCTATAAATAAGCCTCCATTGATCTAAAATTTTGTGCTAAAACAAGACACTCCACACTTAAGTTCTTTAGCACTTGAACACCACTTGCACTTTACTCTCTCACAAAAATCGATTTCTTGCAGTAAAGGGATTCTCGTGGTGTAAACTCTCACTCAAGACTTTTGGTAAGTTAAGACTATGGACTTGTTTAAAGATAGATAATGATTGAATATGTATAGATCTTGATGTAAGTGTATATGTGATCTTAGGTGTTGAGAACTAAGCTTGAATCTTTTGCAAACACAAGGATTAAGCTACAAGAGGTAAGACTTATGGCATCTCCTCTTCTCCATGAGCATGCGTTTCTAGCTTTCCGTTGATTATTCGAGCATGTTTTGAGTATTTGATACCATTGATATGTTAAGCATGAGAATTGATATTGTTGTCTTGTTATTCTTGCCAAAAATCTATGCTCAACTCTTGAATAAATTAATCCCATGCTAAATGATTCGTCCTAAACTCTATACCGATGCTTGGGATTGCGTATTGAATGATAGACCGTGGACTAAAAGAGAAACGAACTAAGAACGATTGAAAAATGGGTGATATGGACAAAATCGTACATTTCGACGTTAAAACGGTCTCTTAAAAAATTTCAAAACCAAAATTCGAAATGATGTTTTATAAATATTTTTACGTATTTAAGAACCTCAAAAATATATTTTTGGATAAAAAATTCAAAGAAAATCAAGAGACAAAAAATTAGATTTCAAACCTGAGAGTGAGCGCCCAAGCGCAGAAATTACTGTTCACATGCACCCAAGCGCCCAGCTCTCGGCCCAAAACTTTTGTTTGGGGCGCTTGAGCGCCCGTTTCCGCCCCCAAGCGCCCAGTTTCAGCTCTAACTTTATTTCTCATGTTTTCAAACTCTATTTCTTGATATCTAGAGTCCATATCCAATCATTTTAACGTAATACAAAGTTTTAAAACGTAATCCCACTAGTCCATAGTCCAATTTCAAACAATTGATCGATTGAATACGTTTGGCCTATTTGAAATTGTTGGCCAAAAAATGTTTTGCCTGGCTGGCTTCTTGGTTTATTGAACATCCGTTTCTTTTCTAAGCCATATGAATGAATGAATGTGGGCCCTGGGGAGTTTCTTGGGGACCGAACTTGGATAATATCGGATTGTCGACTAGGACCCTCAAAATCCCTATTTGTCGGGTAGTTCGGATGAATTCTGGAGGTAGAATTTTGAAGCGCTATCCTACGCACGTACATCGGCTGTGTGTTTCGAATGAATGAGCTCCTTCGGGAGTTGGAGGGATGAGGCAAAATGTTTTTATTGAAGTTATAAGGGTGATAGACCTACCAAATAGCTTGTTTCAGCTTATTGACTCGAATGTGATAATTGTTTCAGATATGTATATATGTATATTGATCGTTTTGAATGTCTTGACTTGATATCCAAATCACATTCTTGTCCTATCGTTTGTTATGCTCATGTTCTTTGAAAATCTTATTCTCTTCTACATGCTATAAGTTTTACTGGGTCAGTGGACTTATGACCCCATTTAACATGTAGGTTCTTGAATCATGAACGAATGAATGATTGGAGCTCATGATAGATTGTATAGCTTGTTGGATTTGTAAACCCTATTATATTTTGGTTTAACCTATCGTTTTGGAACTTCTGGACTTAGATTTGTATTTTGGATCGACCTCATGATTTTGGACTCATGAAATGTATAGAATATTGGATTGTATTGATAAGTTAGATTGTTCTATGAAATTTTGGACAGTTTGGTTTGTAACTATACATTTTGGGAATTAGTTTGGATCGTTTGACAGGTTTTATGAAATTTTGCTTGAATGATATTGATGCATTAAGTTTCTGATGGTTTTGGAACAATTATCCGTCCGCGAGTAGCCCTTCGGATCTCGGGCGGAACGCCCCTAAAATCCGGGGTGTTAGGAGAAGAGAAAAGGAAGACTTAGTTCTTGCAATGAGAAAGCGTTTTACTTCATCTACACACACTTATTTACAAATAAAATTTAGGGATGAATTTGTAATTTATCAAGCTCAAAGCTTGGGTAGGAAGATTGATATCTAAAAAAAAATCTCTTCAAATCTTCCTTAGATATTCATTAGATATTATAAAGATATTCATTAGATATATGCACACACACACACACACATACATATATATATATATATATATTGTTAGGTAGCAAATCCAAGATTTTATGAGATTTCAATCTTCTAAAATCTTTCTTAGATTTTCTTCTATATATAGACATATGATTATAGATATGGCTAGATATTTTGAAAAATAAAATTGGGCTTATTGGGCCGAATTTTTTGGCCATGATTTATTAGTTTATCGGATCGAAATAATATTTTGGGACGAGTTTTTTCAAAATAAAATTTTCGATTCGTAAAACGATTTATTTTTCATCATTGGAAAATTTAAATGGTTGTGAAGGAAATCATTTGTAATTATGAATTTGAAAATGAGAATTTTAAAAATATATTTAGGAAAATTTTTGGGTTGTTATACTCTTCTTTCCTTAAAAGAATCTGGTCCTTAAATTCTTATCTTTACTCAAATAATTGAGGTATCTATCATGCATCTTGTCCTCATGCTCCCAAGTAGCCTTTTTGACTTTTTGGTTCCTCCAAATAACTTTAAGTTGGGGTATCCTACTTTTATTAAGTTCTCGGGCTAAGCAATCTAGGATATGAACAGGATGCTTTATATATGTAAGGTTGCTTTGAATGGGTAAGCCAAGGTATTCTATAACGTGTGAGGAGGGATTCGGGTGATACTTTTCGTAACTGGGAAACATAAATCTCCCCATGAATCCCAGCAAGGTTCGGTGGAAGTTCTAATCGATACATTACCATGCTCAACTTAAAAAGCCTCATTTACTTATGGTCCTTTCTTGTTGAAATAGTGGCTAGACCACTGCCGTATTAGTCCTTCATGTCACCATTCCTATTTCTAGCACCCAACCTAATTGTTTTGCTAGACATTCTACCACAGCCTGATGCTGATATAGTCAATCCATTCTTGGTATACAGTCGAGATCTTGGATTGGTAGATCAATGAGGTGTACCATGACTTCATAATTTTCTATGTTCACGGGGCTAGGGAAATCCCTAACACAAGCCTTATTGTAATGCCTCGGATCCTAGAGAATCCGTCCTTAGGTCCGAAACACTACCCGATGAAGAGGGGCTTATAAAATCATCCTTAATTTTCAATGCAGCGAAATTTTTTATTCAATTGATAATCAAGTACATACTCATTACAAGCCCCAAGTTTTTTTTTCAAAACAATATCTAACTTATTAGCACTAACTTGAGTATCTAATTGCTACGAACTATTACAACTCCACCATTTCTCAAACCCAAAGTTTAGTAATCAAATCTCCAAGCTTGAAGCAAATCCCAAATCTCAGTCACCTACACATGTTAAACTTATAAAATAAGTCCGAATGACTTAGTAAGAAATTATGGCTAGGAATAGAACGATAAGTATCAAGCAAAGCTCAAGTGAAAAATTCCAGAATGTTCAATAAAATAAGAGATGAATCAATAAACGAGATTAGGAGATCCAGCAATCGAAAACAAATCAAATAATGAGCTCAGGCAGTTCAACAATCAAATAGTTGAAATAAGCTATACGATTGTAGTGATTAAAACGAGTAGCTCAAATATGAGCGTAAACGAGTAGCCTATTTAAAAGCATAAACAAGTAGTCTATTTAAAAGCATAAACAAGTAGCCCAATTAAGAGGGTAAACAATTCACACAATCATATAACAAGGCTGAATTAGTTTTTGGTGGATCTGCCATCCTTGTAACTTCAAACAAATATCAGCTTTATCCCTCCACAAGTCCCACACATGAGTGGCCACTCAAAGTGGTAAACCGATTTTGTAGTGTGACATAAATGTCCACCAGCAGCATGTCACAGGCTAGTCCTTGGAAAACCTATCCCAGGCTTCTGCGAAACTACCTAAACGAGAGGAAACCATTCAGGAGATCAATCGTCGGCCCGATGCCACCCAGCATCTCTTCGTAGATTTCTCAGGGGCCCATAAACGAGGGTAATGACTATAGGTTACGAGGGTAATAACAATCGTCCGAATAAAATAAGAAAAGCTTCAAACGAGGTTCGGACGTTATCAATCAAATCATTATACGAGGGCAATTCGAGGGTAATAACAATTGTCCGAATAAAATAAGTAAAGTTTCAAACGAGATTCGAATATTGTCAATTAAATCAATGTACGAGGGCAATTCTGGGGGAATGATAGTTGTTCGAGTAAAATAAACGAAGTTCAAACAAAGCTCAAACATTATCAGTGAAACACAATTTATCTGATTCAATCAATTTAAAATCTCAAACAATTCTCGGACATGATGATTATCAAATGATACTTCGATCCCAATTATTTCAAACGAATGGACTATGGACATATCAGATAATATTTTCAAAAATATTTCAAAAGAGTATTCTGTGATCATTTTAACAGTATTTTGAAAATATTAAAAAAACGTGCACAATGGACATATCAAGTAATATTCCCAAAATCTTTCAAAAGATAGGAATAATCACTTTATATTTTCTAAGCCATTTTTAGAAGATAAACGCCATAACAATTTTTCAGAAAATGAATTAGAATTGTAAAAACTATAAACAGTATTTATAAAAAATATTTTAATGGAATAAAATCCTTCAACGATACTTTGAAAATATTTTAGAAAGGTGAAATCCAACACGTATTTTGAAAATATTTCAAGGGAAATGAAACATAATCGATATTTGAAAGAATTTCCGAGGGGTGAAAATAACAAACTATACTTTGAAAATGTTTTTAAAGAATAAAACTACGAACAATATTTTGAAAACGTTTCAAAAATGAATTTTCGAGGCAAAATAGAGTTAAAGCCATGGAAAAAGATTTAAGAATAAATCAAGCATAGATATTTTACAAAACAATTCAAGTGAGTCCATATTTTCATTTTTTTCAACACGCCAATACATATTCGATAATGTCTGTAATTTATCAAATATCAAGCCAAAGATCTTGTCCAAACAAGGGATATGATCGCAATCGTATCCATATGTCCATAGTGATCGTTAACAAGGCAAGGAGTCTATGACAATTCAACAAGAAATAACAACAACGAATTCAAACTCATGCTCATTGCAATCGAAACAAGGGAATGATATCATGATACAAAAAATTCCATTATTATGAGCATAAGGATAGCCATAATTCTTACCTCTGGTCCTTAATCTTTAAGTCCTAAGATGACATTGAGATCGATTAATTTCTTTGAGTTAATTTGGACTATAAATATCAAGATCAATTAAGTACTAGATCACATCTCCATATCTTATAAAATCTATGATTCAATTCCGGCAGTAAATTTGCCAACCATTTAAAAAATACATCCCATTGAGTTAAAATTGGCAATTTAGTTCTACAATTATCTAGACTCAACAAATTTTCTAACGGTGGTTTTATATCAAAAATCTGAGGAGCGATTTATTAGTTATAAATTTTTAAAGTTGACCAATGGTTCTGCCGTAACCCCAATTCAGCTTGACATGTTCGGCTTTAAAAACTTTTCTGGGCAGATTCCTTAATGGATTCTAGGATTCTTGATTCTATCATTATCTACACTTAATAAGGTTTCTAACAAATATTTTGAGACTAATTTGGTGAAGGAAAGCTTGGGTTTCAATGGTTTGAAACTGAAAAATGTGTTTTAGCTCACTCTAGAGGGCACCCCTGCTCCTCGGGTGAACTGGCAAGTCCGGTTTCAACGATGTTTTCTGTTATTTTTCTCCATGATTTTGCATAATTATTGATCCTAAAACTAACTACACTTGATAAGGTGTGAAATGGAATCTTTTATGGAATTTTTGAATTTAAGGAGGTCTAGTTATAAATTTTTGAAGTTGAGGGTATGACAGAGGCAACCTCTGTTTTAGGCAAATTGGCAGGTTAGGTTCAAACGGATTTTTCTACCATTTTGCTCCTTGTTTTTGGGTATTTCTTATTTCTAACAAAATCTAGACTTGAAGAGGTTTCACGGTACTTTATATGAAATTTTTGGAGCAGTATAAGTAGGATTTTCGAATTTTTAAAGTAAGGTGAGTGCACTATCCACAGTTACCGGAGAACAGAACTAAAGATTTCAAAACTTCATTTATTTCATAAAATCATCTAACACCCAAGCCAAAGTGTGATGATTCAATAAATTTCTTATAACCCTCAAGTTCATCTTCATGGTTCTATATACAAAGGCTAAATCAAGCTCAATCAAATTTTAACATATAGCTCATCATGAACAAGTTCATAACAATCAAGAAGCCATAACAACAAACATACTAACAAGTATACTATCCATAGATCTTTCAAGAAATTGGAACTATGATCAAAACTTGAAGAACATGAGGATGAAATATCATGATCCTTACCTTTCCTTTGGTACCCAAAATCCAAATACTCCAAGAGTCTCCTTCAAAACCTCAAGAAAATCCTAGCAATCAATTGAGCTACTCAAAATCTTATACAAATATAAACTAAAAACTATTCAAATCTCAACTTAAATCTTATTAAACTTAGAGATGAAGGTAGGAGATGAAATCTCTTGTCAATTTTCTTGAGGTTGCTTGATGAATTTATGGATTAAAAGTTGAAAGAAAACTTTGTTCTTGCACCCTCCATTTTTCGGCCAATAAGAAGAAAGAAGGAAGACAAAGTGGTCTCTTTGATACATACATACAATTCATATAACACAAGAGAGTGTCTCCCAAGAGATAAAAGACAATTAATATTAGAAACGAATATGTTGGGTGACTAAGGCATGGCATTAAATGGGAATTGGGTGACTACGTCCATGTATTAATTAAATTGGATGACTAAGGGCATGAGTTGACCTTTATTTGCACATGATAATTATCCCTCAAGGTGACTCTTCACCTTGAGTGTGTGTGGAGCGTGTGTGGACGGTTTTCTTGGCTGAAATTTCTTTTTTTTTCATTTAATTTAAAATGTGGTTGGACTTGGACTTTAAAATTGAATAAAATCTTTGGGCTCAACTCTAGGGTCAAATATGCATTGATTTGAGTTAGAAATAATATTTTTGGCCCACATTTGATTGAAATAAATTTTTGGTGGCTAAATCGAAGTAATTTCGCCGTTTTAAAGTTTTTCGGACAATAGCGATAAAATCATTTTAAACAGCGATAAGTTTTGAATTTTTTTTTTTGCAACTAAGGGTTTGAAAATATAATTATGAGTATTTTTGAGCCAAAATAACATATGCAAAAATTTTTGGGTGAAAAATAAATTTTTGGGATTTTTGATTGTGAGAAAAATCTCAAACTGACAAAAAATCGGTTACCGATTAGAGTTTTTCAAAAAAAAACATTTTAAAACATTTATGGAGTAAAACTGAGGGTGCAAAATTTAATTAGAAAAATTTTTCCACTCTTAAAATATATTTTAAGGGAATTTTTGGGTTGTTACACTCATGATATCCCCTCGCCGGAGTATACACTTCATAAGGGGTTTCCATATTTTCAAGTGTCAAGCTAATTCATTTTGTGCAGTTATAAATGAATGCATGGCATTAGGATCAAATAATGCTTTTCATATGAAATTTTTGAATTATGACCTCTCATTTCTCTACTTGAGTAGGATTCACTCCTTCTTTCCCTGCTAGGGCATAAGCTCGAGCTTTAACTTGAGGTCATCCGGCTGTGCCCAGCTGTTGTTGGTTTTGCATCCCAACGCTGGCATTCTTTCAATTCTGCGGGCAATCCTTCATCGTATGCTAGGCACTTTCACAAATTAAGCACTTTCCTTGTTTTTTCCAACAGTGATCCTCAGTGTGTGAAGTACCTCTGCAAAATCTGCAATTTCCTTTTTCAGCAGTAGCTGGAGCTTTGCCTTTGTCAGTCTCCTGAGTTGAACTCCCTGGGGTTATCTTAGGTTTCTTTTCGTAGAAACCCTTTTTGCCATCATCCTGATCAGATTTTCCTAGCCACTTGTCTTTATGTTTCTCATCTACCTTTCTGAGCTCTTGCAATTTAGCTTTAAGTTCTATCGCCATCTCCACGGTGCTATTGTAGTTCAAGGGTCGACCAATGGCTAAAGCTCACCTCAAATCGGGCCTTAGCCCTTCTACAAATCTTTTCTTACGTCTCTCCTCATCCGCCAAAATGTGCAGTGCGTATTGAATCAACCGATTGTACTCGATTTCGTACTTTACCACCGTGAGAGTTCCTTGTATCAAATTCATGAACTCCCTTTCCCTCATATCCCGAACTACCTGAGAGAGATATTTTTTCAGAAATTCTCTTCGGAATTCCTCCCAAGTTCCTTCCAGTTCTTCTCTTTCCCATTTTTGTTTCACTATTTTCTACCAATGTCATGCGGCTTCCTCGAACAGAAACGTGGCATACTTTACTTTCTGTGGATCTATGTAGTTCAACATTTGAAAAATTTCCTCAACTTCAGACAACCAAAACTCAGCTTTTTGATCATTGGGTTCACTTTGAACCTGGGTGGATTGAATCTCGAAAACCTCGTTAACATTTTGTCCTCCGTATCCCTCTCTTGTTTATAGCCTTGATTTTCTTGTCATCTACCTTAGTTCAGGATTTGTTGTAACAAGGTCATGAGTTGTTCTCCTACGGGCTCATTTCTTGGAAGTGCTCTTTGTTGGGGTTCATTTTTTGCAGGAGGTATTGGTTCATGGGGTTCTCGTCGTGGTACTGTATTATCTATATTATTAGGAGTTTCAGGTGCTCGTAATTGTTCAAATAACACCCTTCTCGATCTTCCTTATTTTCTAGCGGTTTGTTATTTGACGTATTGCCACTTGAAGCCATATTTATCTGAAATTTATAACAATAGACTTTCATCATTATCTTGAGGGCCTTATATCATTTTCCAAGCTTAAGTGTTGCAATACTAAAAATATTCAAATCAAGTAATGCTTCAAAAGCTTCTTTGCATTTCATTCAATATTTTCAAGTACACTTTGTGTTCATATGGTTATATAACCATCTTACAAAAGTTGTCAAAATACAAGATGGTTATCTGACTAAGATTTCCCATCACATCCTCCTTTCCAACTTTCTTGAGACAAGTTCCACCATTAATGCTAGTGCTATATCAAGCTACTAATACGAAAGTTAGCACTTCTACTATTTACAACCATTCTACTTGCCTAGTTAAAGCTTACATGTCAATATTACATATCTAGATACCACCATCCGATCTAGATGATCACAATATAATTAGGATACTCTTTGGAATCCTCCTTTTCCTTGTCTCTTTTGTTGGCATTATGCCATTATTGTCATTACCACTACCCACATCATCATCATCACCTCCAACGTTACATTAATTAACTCCATTGCCTTTCTAGCCCATATGTTATACTCTTGATGCACCTTATAAAGATCAAGGTAGGCTCCCTTCCAATATTTGTAACGTCCCAGGTCCTAGTGCATTTCTGCCCTAGTCTCCGAAACATTACTCACATTCATGGATACTAAATTAAATGTTAAAATCAACATGATCAAAATTACAATAACTAAAACCACAATCGAAAAATTTCATAGTAATTCATTTACATAGGTGCTGAATCTCATCCTAATTTACAAGCCTAAAATTTTCTATAATTACAACTTACATCCAAAAGAAATAACTAGCTACAGTGCATACTGGAAACTTACAACATCTTTCTTACTAATATACCAAAATCTCTCAATTAACAAAATATGAATACCAAAACTAAATGTGCAGAAACATCCAAATCTAACCTCTCATGTCAATAGTCGCATTATTCCTCAATTTATTCACCTACACATGGAAGAAAATTTAAATAAGTCGAGAGATTTAGTAAAGATCATGACGATGACAAAAGAAATTAGGAATTAAGGAATAATAGGTAGGAGTACAATCGATCATTGATGATAAAATTTTGACATTCATGACAAAACAATCATTTTAATTCAATACAATCATAAATCCAGAGTTCAAATCATGATACAAATGTCAAAAATCATATAAGGCCGAAACAAATATTTGGTGGATCTGTCATCCTTGTAACTCCACAATCATTCAATTATAACCTTATGCTCCCATCTCTCCCTAGAATGGCCGTTCAAAGGGGAGCAATCCAAGTAAATAATTTAGGCATGGTTGACCGCGTGCCGGGAGTAGTTGTTCAGAAACTTACCTCCAAGCCCCCTTCCAAGCTACTCAAATGATAGGAAAGTCCCGAAGGTTAGGTCAACGCTTCGTTAATACCCAACCGGTCCCTCCCGAGATCCCCAGGGCCCAATAATCAATCATTAAGGTTTTCAGAATCAATAACAGTTGTCTGAATTAAGCCAACAAAATTTTAAAACAAGATTCGGACCAAATCAATTCCATCCGCAAGATGGTACGTAATGATCATCAATTAATATAATGGACAATAGCGAACGTGATTTCCAAGAAATTTCAAGCCATCAATAGACAATATGACTTGGAACATTTAAGAATTTACAACACGGAATCAAATTCGAGTAATCAGATACAAGAAAATTTAGGAATTCAAACCTGGGTTATAAGAATTCTACTTGGATCATCAAATTAGACTTGAAGGTCTCAGGAGATGATTTTTGAAAGTTGTTTGGATGAAAACATCAATTAAGCCGACTTTTGTGAGTTTTTGATACGACAGTGATTTTTCGGGCTACTTTAAAAATACAATTTGATGAAATAAAATTGGAAATTTGGTTCTATAGTTATCTAGACTCAAGAATCTTTCCAACTGTGGTTTTATATTGAAAATCCAAGGAGTAGAACTTTAGTTACAAATTTTTAAAATTGACTAAGAATCTGCCGAATCCTTGAATCAACTGGACATGTTTGGGTTTACAAAATTTTCTGGGTTGATTCTTTCTTGGATTTTAGAAATTCTTGAGCCTATTATTATTTGCACTTAACAAGGTTTCTAACTTATATTTTTGGGTTCAATTTGGTGAAGAAAAGAGTGGTTTCCAACGAGTTAAAATTGGGAAACGTGTTAGGATAGGTTCTAGTGGGTGCTCCATTTCCTGAGTACACTGGCAAGTTCAATTTGAATGGGATTTTTGGCCCTTTTCCTTCATATATTTGGTTGATAACTACACTCGATAAAGTTTCAAATGGTATATTTTGTAGATTTTTTGGACATATGGATTTCTAGTTATGGATTTTTAAACCTAGGGTTGTGACAGAAACATCCCCTATCTTTGCTAAAAGGGTAAGTTCGTTTTAAATGAAATTTTCTACTATTTCCCTCATTATTTTTAGGCAGTTCTTAGTTCTATCATCATCTAGACTCGAAGATGTTTCTAACAATACATTATATGAAATTTTTTGAGTAGTAGAAGTGGTGTTTTCTATTTTCCTAAATAAAGTGAGTGGTCTATCCCAGGGTTACCCAAGAACAACCAAAGTTTTCCAACTTCATTTATTTTAAGCAACCACCTAACCATTAAATCCAAGTGATGATTTACTGTAATCCTTATAACCCTAAGGTCAGATTCATGGTTCTCTAAGTTCAAGCTAAGTTTTGCCCCATCAACAATATCAACAATCATATGAGAATAAATCAAATAACTCATCACAACAAGCCATAACCGATTTAAAGCCAAAGCAGCCAATATCGTAGCAAGAATATCATCCATAGATGAAGAAAAAAATAGAACCATGATTTGAATTGATGAATAAAAGGGTGGAGTGTTATGATCTTTACCTCTTTTGTGATTTAACTTAGAGTCTCCAAATATTTTCCTCAAGAACAACACTAAATCCTATCATAGAAAGAAACCTCTTTAAGTTTCACTTAGTTTAAGCAAATCATCTACTAAAAACTTAACTAAACCCTATCTAAACTTGATGAGATTAGTAAGAAAAAAGTCCCTTGCAATTAGCCTTAAGTTTTTGTGGAGAAATATTAAATGAAAGTGGGTGAAATTTCTTGATTTCTTCTTCTTCTTGGTTCAATTTTTTTGAGAGCAAAAATGGCTGATTTGGTTGAGTTATTTTTCTTCTTTCTTTCCTTATGTATATACATTCCCAATGTATATACATGTATGTACTTTTCAATAGGAGAATACTTGGCATTTATTGCAAGAAATAATAGTGTTGGGAAAGTGACTTATGCAATGAAGTAATAGATGTTCTAGATTTTTTTTTCCACACATGCCTTTATCTTAAACTCTTTTATCACATATAGTGTGTGTGTGTGTGTGTTCGGCTGGCTGACCAATTTCTTTCTTTTTTTTTTTTTTGTGAAAAATTGAAAAGGGCTTGGTTTGTGGGCTTGAAAAATTGATAATATTTTGGGCTCAATTCCTTGGGTCAATGGGCTTGGTTTTGGGTTAAAAATATCATATTTGAGCCACATTTGATTGAAATAATATTTTTGACTGCTAAATCGAAATAATTTCGCCGTTTTAAAGCATTTTGGACAATAGCGATTAAATCGTTTAAAACGGCACTAAATTTTAAAATTTTAAAACTTGGGTTTGAAATGAGATTTCAAGAATCTTTTGGGTCTAAAATATTATTTTTGAAGTTAATAGGGTGTTCTCAGTAAGTTTTGACCGAAAGAAAATTTTTAAAACGAATTTTTCTTTACCGAAAAATTTTAACCGTAAACGAAGTTTTAAAACTAAGGGTGTAAAAATATTTATTTATGGAAGTCTTTATAAAAAATAAAATTTTCAATAATTTTTGAATGTAAAATGAAATTTTCGAAAATGATAAAATATTTTTAATTGTGAGAAAAATATTAAATTAGCAAAAATTCAGTTACCGATTAAATTTTTTCTGAAAAATATTTTAAAATATTTATTGATTAAACATAAGGGTTTAAAATTTAAATTAAGAGAATTTTCGGGGTTTCACAATATTGATCCGAAATCTTCAAACTCATCTTGATATCCCTGAGATTGGTTTCCTATAAATTGTAGAATTAAAATGGCGAGTCCACTGACTCAGCAAGGATTATAACCATAACCATGAAAAGGGATAGCTCAATCAATTATGTTGAAGGAATTCAAGATATCAATATGGAGTGAACAAAGAATAATTAATATCATGATTTCATAATCAATCATTTAGCCCAAAGGCTCAATAATAACGATTTGATATTTGTAACAATACATTCAGTATTGTGAAATGATTCGTGAGCTCAATTTTCCTTTAACAATGAATACGAATATCAAAATAAATATGGCTGGACTAGTTTTTTGTAGATCTGTCACCCTTATCTCTCTAAAATTAACTCTTCTCCTTATTCCTCCCAACCACCCCTGAGTTATTACTTATGAGGACATTAGAACTACATCTGAGTAGTTACTCATGAGGATATTAATAGGCACAGCCGCTACAGCACGATTGACTATGAGCCTAAGGGTAATCCCTCGGAAACCTACCTCCAAGCTCTTTAGAATTACCCAACAGTAGAGAAGCCCCAAGGTTGAGATTGATGATCGTTATCGTCCCAATCTTTTCCCTTTAAGTTCTTAGGGCCTAGCTTGTCATAATTTGTATAGGTTCAGAACAAATAGAATGTGTTCAAAATATTTAGCCACATCAAGGCACGAGTTTCAGAACAAAGAGAACATGTTTAAAATATTTAGCCACATCGGACATGAATGCATATAGCCAATGGATTCAACAAACGATTCGAATTGGATATAACAATGAAATTATCATTGAATCATTAAACAAATAGTTGGAACATCAGATATAACACTAAAATTTTCATTGGATCAATAAGCGGATATGTTGACTATTGGAAATAACAATTGGGTCAGATCACTGAACATAAGAAAAATCATTTTGAATATCAAAATATTTAAAGGAGGTAATATATTGACTAAAAATAGCTAAAAGAGATTGAAAATGGTTCAAAATGGCTATTGGAATGGGCGCTTAAGGCCCCGTTTGGGTGCTCAAGCGCTCAAACAATAATTTTTTTTTCCAAAATTCTAGCATCATTTTGAGTGACATTAAGTATGAAATATGTTACAAAATTTGGAAATAAAAAAAAAAAAAGAATTTAAGATAACCCACTTTTGTCCAAGATTAAAGTGTCATGTATTTTGTCCATAAATCCTTTTTGTTATCACACTAAAATTTCAAATCAAAGATTTTAAATGTCATTTGGATTTCCTTATGTCCAATGGCTCCATGATCAATATCATTCAAGGAAGGAAAATTCAAAGATCCAACAAGGAAGCAAATCAATAATCAATTCACGTCCAAGCTCAACAATAACAAGATCAATCAAATCTCAACATTGAGGGAAGAATCATAACATGGACTATGGCAAAAGTCAAGAATGATTATAATCATAACCCTTACCTCTTGTCCTTAAGCTTTAGATTCTAAAGGTAGTCCAAGGATCTCTACTAGCTTCAAGTGAAATTACCTACGAATCATTTAAAAACTTGACTTCCATCTCAAAATCCATATAACTCATCTTATAAATTTAGCACTAAGCTTACCAAAGAAGAACTCTTATGGGAGAGTGTTTTCCCTTACTTTTTCCCTTTTAAATTTCTTCAATGCTTTGGAAAAATTTAGGAGAGGAATGATATAAAAGGAGGATATTTATCTATATGTGTGTGTGTATTGAAGGAAGAAGCGGGGAGATGAGTATAAGAGAAAAAGGAAGACTTAGTTCTTGCAATGAGAAAGTGTTTTACTTCATCTACACACACTTATTTATAGATGAAATTTAGGGATGAATTTGTAATTTATCAAGCTCAAAACTTGGGTAGGAAGATTGATATCTAAGAAAAAATGTCTTCAAATCTTCCTTAGATATTCATTAAATATTATAAAAATTTTGCTAAATATTCATTAGATATTATAAAGATATTCATTAGATATTCCTTAGATATTCATTAGATATATATATATATATTGTTAGGTAGCAAATCCAAGGTTTTAGCAGATTTTGATCTTCTGAAATCTGTCTTAGATTTTCTTTTACATATAGACATATGTATATAGATATGGCTAGATATTTTGAAAAATAAAATTGGGTTTATTAGGCCAAATTTTTGGGCCATGATTTATTGGTTTATCGGGTCGAAATAATATTTTGGGACTAGTTTTATCGAAATAAAATTTTCGATTCGTAAAACGATTTATTTTTCGTCTTTGGAAAATTTGAATAGTTGTGAAGGAAATCATTTGTAATTGTGAAGAGATTTCACGTTTTGAAAATGAGAATTTTAAAAATACATTTAGGGGAACTTTCGGGTTGTTACATAGTTTATTTATCTTTCATGACATTATTAAGAAATGAGATAAACTAAAACCCAACATTCAAAAGCTTGTAATTGG
>JACFYI010003542.1:21556-50187 GCA_014898755.1 Handroanthus guayacan | reverse complement strand
AAAAAATGGGAGGAATCTCTCTAAAAATTTAAAGAGGGACTGATCCCTAAAATGGAAAAGGGGTTAGGGATTTTTTCCTAATTCCCCGTTATTTTAAAGCTCGCCATATGACGTTTTCAGTTGAACTAAATTTAGCTCATCTATTTTCTTTTTCCATTCTTCTCTCATTTGCTTAGTTTTATTACGGAAATCTTTTCGTTGATGGTATGAGATGGTTTCATATCCAAAAGTGCTTGACTTTTAATAGGATTGACCTCGATTCCACGTTGAGTCGCCATGTATCCCAAAACTTTTTCTTCCTGAACTCCAGAAACACATTTGGCTGGATTCAATATCAACTTTTATGTCTACAAGATCTGGCGACCTTCTCCTAGGTCAAGAAGATGGTGTTCAGCGCGCTTACTCTGTACAGGCATATCACTGATGCCGACCTGCACCACCAAAAGGCATTGATAACCGAATGGTGCTATAAGCAGCAGGATGGCTTTAACAACCAAGTAGTATGGACAAAAGGCCATCATCGTACAATCTACAATTCATGTGCAAGGGTAATATGTTTGCTCTACATTTCTATCTTTATGATGGTTCTCAGCTCACCATTGACAGTTTCTAGCTCAGCTAATATTGAAGTATCAAGCCCAGAACCTAGTATTTTGGGAACCCAATCAGAGAATAAGTAAAAAAGAAAGGTTCTTCAAATCTAGGAACTTAAAGAGCTAGTTAGTAAATCAAGGATCAGTCAAAGCCATCTAGCAAGAGTGTACAACGAACTTTGAAAAATAAAGATTTTGTTATAAAGAATTTAGACTTACAATTAATGGCTTGCATACAGATAGGGTAGCTCGAGAAAAATAAAAGCATTACGTCAGCAAATCTTTAACAATGGTTCAGCATGAAGTATTGAATTGGTAATTCAAAGAGATTAACAGTTAAGTACATTGAAATTCATGGCCTTGGGAAAAATTTCTTTGACCAAAAATTAAAACGAAATAAATGATTCATCTCTTCTCATGCCCATCTCTTCCTATACCTCTCTTTTACGAAAGAAAATGAATTCCAGCAAATAAAAAAGAGAACACAATCACAACATTAAAATCATAAGAGAACACAATCACAACAATAAAATCATAATGACAATAATAATAAGAAAATTTTTTGATAACAATTTTAATGTTAAAAATTGTTAATAGTCCTTTAATTCGTAAAATAATAGATCATAGAAAGGATTGGCAAAGGGCGGGTAGGGACGGGTTTTTCCTCTACCTACACTCATCTCGCAATCTTTTTTAATCTTGAAAACCAGTCTCTACCCGTCCCTGCGGGTTCTGGGATTCAGAACCTACACCCGTCTTACCCTAAAATAACAAAACCTGTACCTGCTTTGTAGTCCACCCCCACCACACTTATTTTTTTAGTTAATAATTAATCAAATATTACTACAAAATCATATAATATTAATTTTTTTAAAAAATACATTCTTTCAAAATAAAATATACATATAAATCAATCAAATTTAAAGTCACACAATATTACATTCCATTAATGAGTTTAACCAAAATTAAAAAAAAAAGGTTATATATATTACGGGGCGGGTTCACTATGAACCTTAAACTGCTTTGCCGGAAAAAAAAAAAAAAAAAGCCACGAGGATACTCGCGAATCGTGTTGACATTGATATCCCTAGTCATAGATACATATTTACAATATTATCATACTAGAATTAATGCATGTACAAATAATATTAACACTTGAAAAATAAATTATGTGTTCGAAGACTATTAGTTATCATAAGTGGGAAGTTTCGATAGAGGAGGGTGGATTATGGTGACTAATTAGAATTAAAAAGGAGTATGAAGGAGTAATTTATTCAAATATAATCTAATTAGTTAAGTTAGACATATAAAAAATTCATAAATTTTGCTTCAAAGTTACACCAAGGAAATAGTTTCAGAAATATAGAAATGAATGATATACTAATTCACAAAATGCGTATGAATTCTTTTTCCATTAAATTTTAATTGCTTAACCCTATTTTCTGACAATAAGAATTCTTTTTGCTTTGAAATCATATTTACTTAAAAAATATTACATAAGATTAGTAAAAGAAAATTAGATCTTTCCAAAAAAAGAGAAGTTTCAAATCATATTTCCGTGACATAAAAAGGCAATCTTCGTTGGATTTGGGCTTTTTGCACACCAACTAGCACACTCTATATGTGTGCTCAAATAATTAATAGATATTTTATATATAATAAACTATAATGAATATTTTATTTTTTTGTATTTAGTAACTGAAATATGATTAATTAATATATTTAATATAAATATATACATAATTTAATATAATTAGATAATTTATTGATTTGTGGGTGGTTATAACAATGAGTTAATATTAACATGTAACACCCGAAAAATTTCCCTAATTAAAATCTTGAATCACCGTTTTTCGAATAATAACTCAATTTCAATATCACGAGCATCGTTTTAACAGCAAAATAAGTTTCGTGCATTCGAAAAATTTTCTTGCATTTGAACCCCGATTTCTTGCATTATTTCAGCCCAATAAGCTCTCATAAGCCCAAGAAACAAGCCCAAAATCAAACCCAAATCCTAGCCACCATTTTGGACCCAATTTCAACTCTTCCCAAAAAAAAAAAAAAAAAAAAAAAAAAAAAAAAAAAAAAAAAAAAAAAAAAGAGGAAATGAAGGCTGCAGCCGGCAGCCATGTTTTCCAAATGATGGGATTCCCATCCTACTTCCATCAAGCCATCATTTTTGTCCGAAAACTTTCTTGAGAAGCTTGGTAGTTTATTATGAAGGGCTTGATCAAATTATTTTTGCTTAGAAGCCCCTCAATCCTATCTATAAATAAGCCACTCTTGCAAGACAAAGTTTCCCTTGCATTTGAAATCCCTCACAACATACTAGCATATTTCTTTTGCACACTCAACTTCTAAACTTCATCACAAATTTTGCTAAGGGGAAAATAGGAGTATCACTCTCCTAGGACTTGATAAGAATGAATGTTAGTGTGTTTAAGTATGTACGTTTAAGATTGAAGAGAGCTTAATGTGTATGTGATTTTCTATCTTAATATGTGGATAAATCATCTTGTGGAAGCCTGACACCTTGTTTAAGCTTAGAACCAATGTAAGACTTATGGATTTCTGTGCTTCCTTCTTGTGATTTAGTTATCATCTTTATGACTTGTATAATGCCTTATTTGTTGAGCTTATGAAATCATGATTCTAAATGACATCCTTGTTATAATGAGCTCAATGTTTGGTAACTCTTGATACTACCATGAACATTCTTGAGATCATATTGTTTGAACTCCCATGAACCATGGACCTTGGACTAAGAAGGAATTTTAAGGCAAAAATGAAAGAAAAATGAACATGGACATAAAAATCGATTTTTACTTCGAACTTGTAAAATAGATTAAAAATAAAAAAAAATTAGAAATTGTGCTTGAAAATAGAATTTTCAAAAAATTGAGATTCAGACAAAGATTAAAAAAAAAAATTACTATTCACATTACTGTTCACGTGCTGCACAGACGGGCTTGGGACAATCCCTAAACTTTCAATTTTGACCTCTTTTGTTATTTTAAGTCCATTTTCCACCTCATTCTAATGGTTTAAAATTTTCAAAATGATTATTTCTTTAATCCAAGGTTCAAAGTAAATGGATTTTGAAATTTATGTTTGTTACCGATTGATTCCGTCCATATTTCACTTTTTTAAACATGTTTAAGATTTCGAAACAAAAATTTCTCTAGTCCATAGTCCAATTTCGAATCGTTTGTTTGATATGATTGGCCAATCGAATATGTGTTTGAAGTGGCTTCATGTTCCAGATATGTTTCGATATGTTCAGTTTGTTTCAAGATTTTTGATTGCAAGTTTGTTAAGCCCTGGGGGTTTTCAGGGGTATTGGATTGGGCAATATTGAATTGACGATCTGAGCCTCTAGAAATTCCTGTTTGTTGGGTATCTTGAGGAATCCTGGAGGTAGGATTTTCGAAAAATTAGTCATAAGATTCGTGGTCGATCGTGCTGCGGCGGCTGTGTCTCAAAAGCAAGTATGGCTCTCCTCGAGCGGCCGCTCGGAGAAGCAAATGGAGGGATAAGGTTATATGTGTGTTATATGTTGAAGATCTAAGGGTGACAGATCTACCAAACGTTTGATTTAGCTTTATAAGTTTGTTGACGTGAATATGATATATGAATCTTGTCATCAGTTTGTTCTGTTCGTTTTGTTTGATCTGAAATGTTATTGAAATCACATTCATATTTTGTTCTTGATATGCTCATTGTTTAAATCTTATACTCCTGTCTTATGCCATGAGTTTTACTAGGTTAGTGGACTCATGATTCCAGTAATACCATGTAGATGCTTAACCTTGTGGATCTTATTGCTTAAGAAGCTTTCAGTTGGCTTGTTCGGATTTTCTTTTGGAGATTGTATATAAGAATATATTTTGACTTGATAGCCCATTTAGACTTTTGACTTGTAATGACTAAGTTAGTCTTGATGTAATATTTTTTTAAAAAAATTTTATGGCCTGTAATGTCGATTTATTGGGTATTTAGTATGGAATGAAATATTTTACTTCCTGTTAATGGCTTTAGTTAGTTAAATGTCCACGAGTAGCACTCCGGAAGTATAGATTACCAATTTAATTCGTGATTTAGTTATATGTTATCTATACTATATACTTATAATCTATATGCTGCAAGAAGACCACATTGCACGGAGAGATAAGGAAATATTCTTGATTGGGGTTGAAAGGTGATAGCATCAGCTAAATACTCTGTATCCTATCTTGTCATGTTATTTTCATTACACATTTATTTGCTTATGTGATGTATCTTTATGATAATAATTGTGCTATAAAAGTAACTGCCTCATTGTCACACACGGTCCTTACTGAGCTTATAGCTCACACCTTACTTATATATAACATAGCTGCTTTAGAAGAATACCAGGTGCCACAACCAGAGATGCAGGAATAACGAAGGGAGGAAAAGTGGGTGCCTTGCACTTGTTTCTAGTATAGATAGTTTAAGAGTATCTTTTGGTAGTGGCAGTTAACTTTTGCTATTACAACCTGTTTTGGTCTATAATGTTAACCCAATCTATATATCTCAATTTTATGCTTGACACCTGTTATCCAGTTCTATATTCCAATATATTCTTTATTTTACATGTCAAATTCCCCACTTCATCAGTTAGCTTCATCATAAACTTTTCATGGACCTACTCTCGTCCTAAGTGAATCCATTGATCCATTTGGAGGGTAACAGAGTCAAAAAATCATTTTGATTATTCTAATATTTTCAAGCATATATACTAATATGCACCAAAAGGAAAAAAAAAAAAAAAGAACAAGGGAAGAAACTACAATAGACTTAACCCATATTTAGATCTTGGGTTTTAAGAAGGAAAACACTGAGAAATTATAATACAGTGCAAATGATATATTGTGCTCAATACTTGTATATTTTTCTTTCTTCTTCATTTTTTTCATACTAAATTTTTTAATCCAGACATGGCATTAATAAATTTTATAAAAAAACACAAAAATAGAAAACATAGAATATTGTATATTGCATATTTAATTCTCATAGCTTTGGAAACAATACATTGACATATTTGTTACTAAGAAGAACTATCAATCTCTTCTTTTTGCAGCTCAATTTTAAAAAGCCTAAATTAATTCATCCCTTATTATGCATTTATTTGTTTAAAAGACACAAGACATATATAAGTGGCATATCATCTGCCATTCAGCTCACTAAGCGTGACCTCATTGATTGAGAATCCAACTTGGCTTATAGGTTGACTCGATCCCCCACGCAAACCATTCCACTTCTCAGCAAAAATTGGTTGTTTCGGCGTTGGTAGGTCCATAATTTCACGATTAAGCATTGACAACACAGTTTGAATGACAGGTCTATCTTTAGGAAATTCATGCACACACAATAGTGCAATTTGAATGCATCTCACGATCTCTTCCTCGAGATTTGAATCTGCAATATTTTCATCAGCGAAAGCTAAAACATTGTCTTCACTCCACAATTTCCATGCCTGAAAATTTATAAAGCAATAATATTAATATGCACTGTAACTGTAAAATTAACATGGGACCCCAATGTTGCATGAGAATTTTGATGGGTAAGGAGAAAGGGCTTACACATCCTAATAGGCTCAAAGACCATTCATGATTGTAATAGTGTGAGTTCTTTCGTCCTTTTACTATCTCTAACATCAACACGCCAAAACTGTATACATCAGATTTTTCAGAAAATCTTCCTTCCATTGCATACTCAGGTGCCATATATCCACTGCAAAAGCATAATATTAGCATAGAATAGTAACAGACAACATGTTTAGGTGGCTTAATTCAAAATTCACTTACTATGTTCCCATGACTCTTGCTGTATTAGCATAATCTTGATTGCCTCCAAATATTCTTGCCATGCCAAAGTCAGAGATTTTTGGGTTCCAATCCTCATCAAGCAATATGTTGCTTGGCTTGAGGTCTCGGTGAATTATCCTAAGTCTAGAGTCCCTATGAAGATATAGGAGCCCTCGCCCAATACCTTCGATTATACCAAAACATTTCGTCCAACTTAAAATGTTTCGAGATGGATGTGTAGGATCTATGGAACATAATAATAGAAAAAATTAAGATAAGAATTTCTTATTGAAATTAAAACTCTTAACACATAAGAGGAATAGGTTTGACTTTTGATCTTGAACTAACCAAAGAGATAGATGTCTAAGCTTTTATTTGGCATATATTCATATATCAACATCTTCTCTTCTTTCTCCACACAGCATCCATGCAGCCTAACAAGATTCCTGTGTTGGATTTTGGAGATCAAAATCACTTCATTCATGAATTCTTCCATTCCTTGTCCAGAAGCTACTGAAAGTCTCTTAATGGCGATTTCTTTCCCATTTGTTAGTTTTCCCTACCAAAAATTTCACGATTTTGGCACTTGCTATTAACAACCAATACTATTGTAAGTAAGTAAAAAGTATCATTACCTTGTAAACAGGACCAAAACCACCCTTGCCAAGAAGATTGTTGTTGTGAAATTGATATGTTGCATTTGCAAGCATTTCGAAAGTGAATAATGGCAACTCTTCAATATTAACTTGCTGTAACTCATCTTTAATTACAATTGTAGTTGAATCTAATGAAAATATTTGCCCTGCTTTCAAAATCTTTTCATTTTTTGTTTTCTCTCCTGATTTCACAAAGAAAATGTACCATATAAGGATGACAAGTAAATACATTGATAAATCTCCAAGTCATTAGTCCATGGGCCAATCTCACCTTTTCGCTTAACCATCCGACACCAAACAAGAAAAATCAAAATGGATATGCAAAAAATAACAACAACTGCTGCAATTATGATGAACAATTCTTTGACTTTGTTGTTATCTGAAAGGAAAAAGAAAATAGTCATTTCATTGCACTTTAGATTTAAATTCATCACACAATTCTTTGATAAATTCTTATTAGTACTTGTAGTAATAACGAAATTCAAGCAACTTGTAATATAACAGATGGAGGGAGAACCCCATAATAGTGTTTTTCTAAGCCACTAAACAATAACCAGACAATTTAAGTTTGAATTGCAAAGTTGTTAAAGAAAGTACCCAGTTCTGAAGCTGATAGACGAACATAAAGATCATAACCAACACTAGCAAACCGCTGCACATCGATCAAACTCTTGCTCCAAAACATGCAACCAATATTAGGATCATATGCATAAGCTATGCAAGAACAATTCCTCAAACATCTACTCCGACATTCATCTTCTTGCCCAGATGGAAATTGTTCAGCAAAGTCAGGAACCTTCATAAGTTTAAGCTTTAGAAATCCATCTTCATTTCCCCTAGAACGACCTGTATTATTGCTTTGATCACATTCCAATTGCTTTTTCCTCCTGCACCCATTGGTCCAATTCCCTCTCTCCCATTCCTCTTTATTCACTGGCTGAAACCCTCTCAAACAAGAACAAATAGGAGAGTCTTGAGCATTACATATTCCAAACGGCCCACAAGTCCCATAAACATGACATTCATTTTCTAGAGACGACCATATAATATCCCAATCCTTCTTCTCACTATTCCAAACTGTTTGCACTAAGCTTCCAGAAGAATTCAGGGAGAATTTCATCAAGAATTTTCCCCGATTAGGCACAATAAGATAGATAATGCCTGCATGATTGTTTACCACACTAAAGTGCTCAAGGTATACACCATACGCATCTTGTACCCCAATAAAAATTTGGTTGTTCCATGGGCCACTTCTCCAATATGGGAGGTGATTTTTCCAGATAAAAAATTGTGGGATATTCAAAGCCTCAAGCCCACTCGTGAAGCTTCCTACTGCAGGGTCGGACCCATTTTTCCAGGATGATGCAAGCGTTTTCTCGCCTGTGGTTAGATTGTCGAAGACTTTCATAGTCGGCAAGAAAGTATCTGTGGGATGTGAAAAAGACTCCCATATTATGGATCCCGTTAGATTGTCTTGCAGAATAAGATTTCCATTGTCCTGAATTTGGAGAATGGTATTCGCATGTGAAGTTTTGGCATTTATTGACCAAATAATTTGGTTTCTACCATCGATGAGTACAGGATTACCATCTTTGGATAGAGTTACAATATTGGAAAAATCGTTTAGTGGTTTGTCTCTGTTGGCTACCCATACAACGATTTTTTCAGAAAAAGTGTGAAAGATACCTAAGTAGCGATTTGTGGTATTTTCAGGGGTGAAAAATCCCAATTTAAAGACATTTCCACTGGATACTATAGTATTTGGATCTTTGAGAAATGAATTTGATGAGATGGTATCAGTTGTTAAGCTAAAACCCATCAAAGGGACGCAAATAACAAGGAACATGAAATGAAGAACAAAAAGTAGGATGATTTTCCCACTCATCATGGTTCTTGATAAGGATAAGAACTGTGGTGGTGGTATAAAATTTGGCTGGGTAATACTTGTAAGATGAGTTGTATTTAAAGCAATAGGTGGACAATGATGGTTAAGTTAACTAGTCGCTAAATGCTAAAATGAATGACTCACTGAACATTTATTTCCACAATATTTGTAGTGAAGTACAAGGCTCGTTTGACTTCAAGTCCACACTTCCTTCACTTTCATGCTTCTTGTCCCTCTCCAACTTTGCTCCATTTTGGGACCATTGACAATGGGTAATTATGCTTAACGTGTAGACCTTTTATTCCAACATTATTTAATTCTACAAAAAATTTGAGGTATATAATTTTATCGTCTAAATTCTAATTCAATTTGCATTTTGAGTTAGGCAACATTGCATAGTGTTGATAACTTATACCCATATTTACACTATGTTCGCAATAAAAATTTTGGTAAATAGTTTTGATTGTTTGATTAGTAAGGAAAATATTAAGAAAAAGAAAGTTTGAAGGAAAAAAATAGTATAATTAAGGAAAACTCATTTCTCTCACAAAAATGGTGAGGAAAATGAGGAAAAAGTTGTTAAAATTCTAATCTCCCATTCTCTGACACATTAATAACCTCAATGTTTTTCATTGCCTTCCTCATTGTTTTCTTCAACAACCTAAGAAACATATACGAGTAGGTAGTAATTTTTAATTTTATTTATGAACGCAGATTTTAACTACCAAAGAAACCGTACATATACTGTATGCCTGTGTTCTTGCTTGTCCATGCATGTAGGTTTCAATCTTAGTTGTTTTACATGCCTAAAAAAAAAAAAGAAAAAAATATATTATTATTATTATTATTATTATTATTATTAGAACTTTTATTCTTTGTCTTAAATCCATGCTAAGTAATTAAACTTTTCCTTATAAAAACATAGTCTACAGATGCTATACAATTAGCAGATATCCGTACAATGAAATAGAAGATGGAACGCAAAATTGAATAAAGAATCAAAATGGTGCAAAATGATAGTCAACTCAAGTCCTCACTAAATGATAAAATTAATAATTCATTGGAGATTAATTCCCACAATATTTGTAGTGCTTGTTTGACTTTAAGTCCTCCACTTACTTCACTATCTCGCTTCATGTCCTTTTCCAAATTTTCTCCATTAATTTGTGACCATTGGCAACTGTTTGCCAGAAATTTTATTTTTTGAAAAAATAAAAAGTTGTAAAAAAATTATAAAAAAATTAATAAAAATTGAAAATATTTGAAAATAAAAATTGAAAGTATCAAAAAGTTGTAGAAGTTGGATGGGGGTCATTTTTAGTTTTTCTTTATTTGCTTACCTTTAGAAAATGAAAAGCAAAAAGAGTGTTACCAAACATTACGCAACAACTTAATTAAAGTTAAAAGATGAAAAATATTTTTTATAAATTATTGCAAACACCTCCTTGGTCTTAATGTGTCGAGCGTAGAACTTTCACTCAAACATTATTTAATTCTACAAGATTTTTTGAGATATGTGGTTTCATCTCTAAATTCTAATTTAATTTGCATTTTGAATTAGTCAACACTTTATATATGTAGTCTTATCTCCAAATAGATTATGTAAGATGGTTTGAAATACGAAATCCTCTGCATATTATATCACCATCAAAAGATAAGGATTTAGGAATTTTTATAAAATTTATTTTGTAGATAGAGTTACAAAAAAAAAATCATAAATTTTGTAGCAAATGTAATTTTAAAAATAATAGAATTATTAGCTATAAATATGTAGTCAAGTCTCGAATAAGGCTATGGTCAATTTCATAGATGAGATTAACTATTGGGGATATCTACTTTGTACGAGTTTTTAGTATCCACTACGAATAGACCATAACTGACACTCTATTTTTGTAACGACCCGAACCTAGAACATCCGTTCCTAGGCCCGTATCGCTACCAATTAGGAGAGTGCTCTGAAAAAAATTCAGAGTACGAATATAACATTCTTGCAAGATCGTACTTTCATTTCATAATCGTTCATTACAAGTTTATTCCAATCTCTACAAACAGAAGTCTTCATTACAGGGTCAAATAAACTACTGTGACGCCCCTCGAAATCCCGAGGATGTGCGGACCCGAGACCCGAGGTGCATCACTCGCGTTTTATACATTCTAAGTACCAATACATTCAAAAATCGATACAGAAGCTAAAATAGTACAATCATTTAACTAAAATCCAAACTAAGTCCCATAATACTCTATTACATACCAAGAGTTCAAATACATAGGCAAACCAACTTATCAATACAATCCAACGTTCTATATATATCATAAGTTCAAAATATAATGTCCATCCCAATACCAACTAAATCCAAAACGTGATAAGTTTAAACCAAGGTACAATAGGGATGTCAAAACCAAAATGAGCTATACAATCTATTATGAAGCTTCAATAATTTATTCATTCACGTTTCCAGAACCTACATATTAAATAGGGTCATGAGTCCACTGACCCAGTAAAATTTATAGCACGCAAACGAAGATAAGAGTTCAAAGAATATGAGCATAACAAACGATAGGACAAGAATGTGATATGGATAACGAGTCAAGACATTCAAAACGATCAATATACATATATACATATCTGAAACAATTATCACATTCGACTCAATAGGCTGAAACAAGCTATTTGGTAGATCTATCACCCTTATAACTTCAACATAAACATTTCATCTTATCCCTTCAACTCCTGAAGGAGCTCATTCATTCGAAAAGCACAGCCGACGTACGTGCTTAGGATAGCTCTTCAGAATTCTACCTCCAGAATTCATCCGCACTACCCGACAAACACAGATTTCAAGGGTCCTAGTCGACAATACAATATTGTCCAAGTTCGGCCCCCAAGAAACTCCCTAGGGCCCACATTCATTCATTCGTATGGCTTAGAAAAGAAACGGACATTTAATAAACTAATAAGCCGGCAAGGCATTACGTATTATGGCCAACAATAACAAATAATATTTCAAATTGGCCAAACGTATTCAATTGATCAATCGTTTTGGAAATTGGACTATGGACTAGTGGGATTACGTTTTAAAACTTGGTATTACATTAAAATGGTTAGATATGGACTCAAGATATCAAGAAATAGGGTTTTAAAACTCAAAACATCCAAGTTTGGACCGAGACTGGGCGCTTGGGCGCCCATGAATAGTAATTTCTGCACAGAGTAGGCGCTTGGGCGCCCATATGCGCACGCTTAAGCGCTCACTCTCGGGTTAAAATTCAATTTTTCGTCTTTTAATTTTCTTTGAATTTTTTATCTAAAATTATATTTTTGAGATTCTTATATACGTAAAAATATTTACATAACATCGTTTTGGATTTTGGTTTTGAAAATTTTCGAAAGATCGTTTTAACGTCCAATCCTACGGTTTTGTCCATATCCTTTGTTTCTAATCAAATTTTTAGTTCGTTTCTCCTCTTAGTCCATGGTCCATCATTCAAGTTCAATCCAAAACATCGGAAAAGGGGTTCGAGATGGTTCATAAAGCTTCGGATTAATTCATATTCAAGAGTTTGAGCAGGAAATAGCAAGAATAGCAATAATCATCACAAGTTTACATGCTCAACATATCATAGAACATTACATATTCAATAACTCAAGGCATGCTCGATAAATCAACGAGAAAGCTGAAAACTCATGCTCATGGAGAAGAGAATAAGCTATAAGTCTTACTTTTTGTAGCAAAACTCGAAGATATAAACGTTTCAAGCTTAGTTCTCACAACCTACAACCATATCCACGCATATATCAAGTTCTAGACAACCAAACATAAACCACTCTTAAATCATATCTTATGAGCTACTTACCAAGGGTCTTGAGTGAGAGTTCACACCACTAGAAGTCCCTTAATGCAAGAAATCGATTTGTTTGTGAGAGAATAAAGTGGAAGTGCAATCTTATGTGTTTGAAAGAGTTTGTATGTTTGAAGTTTCTGCAGAAATGTTGTGGAACCAAATGAGCTTATTTATGGAAGGATTTTTGGGCAAAAATGAGAGAATCCAAGAGCCAAAGCCCCTCTAAGTAATTTCTAACACTTAGGCTAGGTAGGGTGGTGATGGATGGATGGATGGATGGACTTCAAATCCATCACAGTTTTGCTACTGAAACATGATGCTGGACGGCTGAGCTCTTGCCATCAGATTTCCTTTCTTTTTTTTTTCTTTTATTTTGAGTTTTCAAATTGCTTATTCTTTGGTCAACAATAGTGGCAGTGTATTGGGTTGGGTCTTGGCTTATATTGGGCATGTTTCATGGGCCATTTGGGCTTGTTTTTTGGTCGAGTCGTGACGTGAACTTACAACGTATTGGTTCGAAATATTTTGAATACGTGAAATATGTTTTGGTTTTAAAACGATACATGATTTTAAAATCAAATGAATTTTCAAAAAATTGATGATTCAAAAATTTTATTTTGGGAATTCTCGGGTGTTACAACTACAAACCTAACTACCGCCATAGATTTACAACTAAAACCAACATATTGCAAAACCACAAGCTCCCAAAATCCCATAATACGATAAAGATTAACAAAGCTAGAATCATATAGCTAATACATCCAGCTCCATCAATTGAACCTGGAATCACTTCCCTATATGGTAAATAATGAAATAATGAGTCCACTGACCGAGTAAGATTTATGGCTAAGATAAAGAGCATGAGAATAACAATTAGATGAGCTAATGATGGAATTATGGAATTCATGAGCATATGAGAGAGCCAATCATAATTCAGAAGCATAATAATGCATATAATATGTGATCAAATGGCTCAAAACTCATTAACATTCATGAAAACGAATAAGTTAGGCTGAACTAGTTTTTGATAGATCTGCCACCCTTATCACTCTCAAATATTCATATAGCCTTATCACTCCATTTTGCTTCCTTGAATGGCCACCCGAGGAGTACCAAGCATACTTAAGGCACAGTCACCGGCGCCTTCAGACTAGCTCGTTGGCAACCTACCTTACCTCAAAACTATCTGAATGGAAAGGCCGCCAGGGGCTCGACTGCCCCATCTGAACCTTCCTGAGCCCATCATACATGCATATAGGTTTACAAGACTGAACATATTCCAAGAAAACCGAAGCCTTTGGTACATAGACATAAACAAATATCAAGCTCATTTTAATTTGATTTGAACTTCAAACTTAAAAAGATCATGTTGAAGTTTAAAGGAGTGAATTATGAATATGTCAAATCTTTTAAAAAGTATAAACTTTGGTAAGATCAAATAATATTTTGAATACATTTCAAAAGAAGAATCCATGGACTCGTCAAGCAATTTTCCAAATATATTCCATAACTCATAAGAATATCATACTATTTTGCAAAATATTTTGAAAGACTAATCCATGGGCATATTGTGGATATAATAAAAGAGGGTTCTAATGATAAATGATCTCTTCGAAAAGCATTTCAAAGAATGATTTATAAAAATATTATACAATATTTTAAAAATACCTCAGAAGAATGATACATGATCTTCAAAATTTGTTTTCAATGAGATGATTCATGGAAATAGCTCACGGTGTTTCAAAAATATTTTAAAAAATTGATGTAATGCCCCGGGATCCTAGTGCACTTCCGTCCTAGTTTTCGGGACATTACTCACATATAAGGATAGCTAACTAAATAATAAAATCAATATAAACACAATAATTAAGTAAAACATAACTTAAACTTAACTTATAATTTACATTGTGTGCAATATTATTTTACAACCTATAATTTACGTGATTACTAGAGTTACAACTAACTAGAAGCTAATCTAACTATTACATAGGTCGATTAGTGAAAAAAAATATCTTATTGATCTAATCGATATATTCTCCATAGACTAAAGTGTCGGTAGCTACGGTCCATCCGTCCGGTACCCTAGTTATAATAAAATGTCTCGACGCATATATCGCGGTCATGGTCGTGTACAATAAAAGAGAAATTAAAATACAAATGCATTTTCCTTCCAAATTATTCACCTACACATGAACATAATTAAATAAGTCTATGGACTTAGTAAAGATCATAGCATGATGTTTAAGGTAAAGAAATGATAGTTTTTGGAATACAAATGATCATTAGGAATAAAATTCTTAACATTCAAAGCTAAATAAATATTGCAACGCATTCAAATTATAAATTGGACCTCAAACTTTAATGTGAATGTCAAAATGAATTTGGCTGGACTATTATTTGGTGGATCTGTCATTCTTATATCGTCAAAACAATAGCAATTTTCTTATCCCTCCAATTACCTTCCAGGTGACCGCCCGAATTAGGCCATTAAATATTAGGCACGGTCGACCGCATGCCAAGCAAAACTATTTGAAAACCTACCTCCAAATTTTCTCCTAGTTACCCCAAATGTTAGAGAAGTCCCAGGGTTAAGTTCGACGTGCCGTAGTGCCCAACCAATCCCTTTGAGGTTCCCGGGACCCAACATTCATGCATTAAGGTTGTCAATGGAAAAACATGAACTTGGAGCTTCCAAGTTGTGATATCCCTTCTCCCACATGGGAAAAATAATGAAACCACCACCAATATATAAGATGGGGCCAAGGAATCTATATTTAACCATTGGATATCCCTTTTGGGCAAGTTGTTCACAGCTCAATTTCAGGTTGTGTACGGTAGATTCTCAGGAAAATCTCGCGTCCTGGGCCCCTGGCCTGAGGCATGACAAATGGTATCAGAGTAGGCCACCAGTCGAATGGAGCTAAGTGCAATGTGGGGCAAAGTGCTACACGTATGGGAGCCACCTCTTGAGCCTGCGGGACCAAGTGCTACATGCGCGGGAGCCACCTCTTGAGCCCGTAGGAGCCACCTCTAGAGTCTCAATGTCTGGTGGCGATCCTAGGCTCTAGTATATCGTGATGAGGACGTCGCGTTCTTAAGGAGGGGTGATTGTGATATCCCTTCTCTCACATGGGAAAAATAATAAAACCACCACCAATATATAAGATAGGGCCAAGGAATCTATGTTCAACCATTGGATATCCCTTTTGAGCAAGTTATTCACAGCTCAATTTCAGGTTGTGCACGGTAGATTCTCAGGCAAATCTCGCATCCTGGGCCCCTGGCCTGGGGTGTGACATAAGTAATCACAACATGGCAACAAAATTCGGGTCATTGGGTGTAGAAATTTGGGATTTGAACCTGAGATATAAAAGTTTTATTTGGATCACCATAATAGCTTAAAAAGACATGCGATGTAATTTTAGGAAGCTATTTTGATGAAAAACGTTAAATTGGTCGGATTTTATATGTTTCTGTTACAGCAGTGAAATTCTCGACTATTTTAAAAATATATTCCAGTGAGTTAAAATTTTTATTTTAGCTCTATGACTATCTAGACTTGACAAGCTTTTCAATGGTGATTTTATATTGAAAGTCCGACAAGCAGTTTTTCTTTTATAAAATTTTCAATTTTTGGAGCAGTATCTTTTATAAAAACCTCGTCAGTTAATCCTAACAACATCTAGACTCGATGAGGTTTTCAGTGGTATCTTATATGGAATTTTTGGAGCAGTATAGATTAGGTTTTCAAATTTTTAAAATGAAGTGCGTGCATAGGCAGTAGCTACCCGAGAACAAAATCATGGTTTCCAAAATTTCATTTGTTTTATAAAATCATCTGGTTATCAATACTAAGTTTGATGATCCAATAAATCTCTTATAGCCTCTAAGTTCATGCTCATGATTCTCCATACAAAGCTCAACCAAGTTCCATTAACCATCAACACAATAGCTCATCATATGGATCAAGGAAATAAAAAAAAACATAAGCAACCAAGGAACATAACAACTTGTTCATGATCATGGAGATTTTTCAATAGAGAATCATGAATCATGTTTTGAACAACATAAGGTATAGTTAGTCATGATCTTTGCCTTCTATAGCTATCCAGATATCAAGAGTTCCAAGGACCCGTTTAAAACTTCAAGTTAGCTCCTACATAATCAAAGGAAAGAATTACTCAAAACTTACTTAAACAAATACTATAATCTATTCAAAATCCGATTTGATCTTATCAAACTAGTTGATTAAGGCAAGAGGAAAATGCCTCTACTAATTTCCTTGTTCTTGGATGTGTAAAATATTGAAGAAAGTGAAGAAATTTTTTTTGTTCTTTCCCCTTAAGTTTTCGCCCAAACAAGAAGGATGGAAGACAAAGTACAAATTTTCTTCTCTCACTCCTTGTGTATATATACCTCAAAGTATATACAAAAGGTGTATTTTATAATACTAAATACATAGCATTTTCAAAATTTGTTTAATGTTTGAAATAATGGTGGTGATGACTAATGGGGTGAGTTGTGCACTAAGGTGGACAATGTTGGAGGATTATCTTCAACTTTTTGATCACATGGCTTTATCTAAAGTGGTCTTTACCTTGAAAGTATGTGTGTGTGCGTTGAGTGTGTGAGGAATTCTTTTTTGTTTTTTTTTTTCCCAAAATTAGAATTGGACCTGGACTTTAGAAATTAAATAAAATCTTTGGGCCTCAATTCTTGGGTCAATTATGCATTCATTTGGGCTTGCAATAATATTTTTGAACCACATTTGGTTGGAATAAGATTTTTGGTTACTAAATCGAAATAATTTTGCTGCTTTAAAATTTTTTGGACAATAGTGATTGAAATAATTTAAAATGGCGCTAGGATTTAAAATGGCGCTAGGTTTTAAATTTGTAGAACTAAGAATTTGAAATAATATTTTGAAAATATTTGGGCCAAAATAAAATATTTTTGGAGTTAATAGGGCATTTTTAATAATTTTGTGCCGAAAGAAAATTTTAAAACGAAGTTTCTTTGCCGAAAAAATTTAGCCATAAAGAAAATTGGGAAAAATTTTAAATTAAAAGGCAATTAATTTTCGGATGAAAAGAAAACAATTTAATCAAGTTTAAGGAAATTTTTGGGTCGTCACAATTGCTCAAATTAATTTTCAAAATAAAATATTTTATGTGAATGATTCATAAAAATATTGTACAATACTTTGAAAATACTTTAGAAGAACAATACTCAAATATTTAAATGATTTCCTAAATTTATTTGAACGGCATGATTCATGAAAATATTTTAAAGGAGAAATTTATGGATACATCAACGATTTTTCATAAAGACTTCAAAAGAGTGAATTACATTTCAAAATTATTTCATGATCAAGTCAAATATGATCTTAAAAATAATATAAATGCGATTTCTAGTTTAAGGTAATTCAAAGAAGTAAAATCATGGATTGAAATGATAAAAGAAGTTAAAGAAAAATGCCCAAAAAAATTAATGGACTGGGCGCAACCGCTCTTGGAAATGGGAGCGGTCCCGGGTGCTGTCACGCCCTTTTTTTTTTTTTTTAAATTGCATAGAGTTTTCTGAAAATTCTTATATATGAATTCCTTCATTTGATTCTTTTGCTTGTTCACATTTTGGAAGTTTAAATATGGCAAGAAAATATACCCAACTTTTGCTTTCAAGTTCCAATTTTACAAAACCTTCTTTAATCCTTCGATACTCATGTTCCCAATTTCTTTCCTCCAACAAATTATATATTTTGCAAAGCTACGTAAGGATCCATACTTCAATGTGATCATTTATCATTAAAGGGTAGTAAACTCATTAGATTTTCACATATCTAAGTCCAAAAATTATGATTAAAACTAAATAAGGTTGAAAATACCATTGTTGTCCATGATTCTTTACTCCAATAAATTCACACTATTTGTAAAAATGTCCAAAGATCATAATCATGATGGAGTCATTTGTCTGACAATGGCAAGAATCATATTCAAGTTCTAGTATCCAAGAGTGTCAGATGATTCCATGGTTGCATCATAAGATCAAGATCAACAATACAACAAGAATTCAAGCTCAAAATGAAAGGTCATGAAATCAAGGAATTAGCCATAATCCTTACCTTTAGTCCTAAGCTTCAAGTTTAAAGAGGATTTCCAAATTTCTTATAGCTCCAAATCACACCACTTATTTTAACGCCAAAACTCACAGTTATCATATGACAATCTTATTCCAATCATTTTATCTCAAAGTTCCTAATAGCTTATTTGGTGCGATTTACCTCTATAAATACCTCAACTAGACGATTTTTCTAATGGTGTCTTCCGATCGACGATCCAACAGTCGGATTTTCATCTATGTCAGTCCAAAATCATCCCCTGCTACGACCCCTTTTTCCTAGCAGCTTTGGTAGATTGCTTTTCAATAGGATTTTTGAACGTTTCCCTCCATAATTTTGAGTGATTCTTGATCCTATAACTATTTACACTCGATAAAGTTTCTAACAGTATATCACGTGAGTCGATTTGATGAGATAAATCTGGGTTTTAAAATTTTGAAAGTCGATGGATATGCTGGGGCACAGTGGTACCTGGGACTTAAGGAAGTGTTTGTGTGTGCCAACTCCCAAATCTTCCCCCTTTTTCTTCTTGAAAGTTTAAGTGTTGCAAGATATCGATATATATCCATATAGAGATATATAGAGGTTTTTTTTGTAGGGAAGAAGAAGAAATTAGCTTCACTTGGGTGAAGAGTGTTGTATTGCAAGAGTTAAATGTCTTGCACTTTAGCCAACTTATTTATAGAGGATGAAGGGGCCTCAAAGCAATTTCCAGAATTTTAGGGTTGGTCAAGTGCCAAGAGGCGAGCTTCTCTTCCATAAATGCATGCTTGTTGAAGAAGCAAAAACCATGGTGTTAGGTAAGCCACTTCAAGATCTTGGGAGATTTAAATCTTCAAAAATCTATTCTTAGATATGTACATATATGTGTGCAGATATTGCTAAATATTTTGATAATTAAGATTGGGCCTATTGGCCAAAATTTTGGGCCATGATTTGATGGTCTACCGGGTTAAAATAATGTTTTGGGACAAGTTTTATCGAAATAAAATTTTTGGTTGATAAAGCGATATATATTTCGTCATTAAGGAATTTGGAACGATTGTTAAAGAATTTGTTTGTAATTGCAAAAAAGTTTTACATTTTGAAAATGAGGATTTTAGAAATATATTTACCAAAATTTTCAGGGTATTATAATTTTTTAGTGATATCAATACTAGTGATAATTATTATAACCCAATGTTACTCTAGCACCTGATAACCTTCAATAGCCACAGTTATATATTTTCATTATGCCATGTATTCTAAATCAAATTTATTGTACATTATTGCTTGACAAGGTTTCCTGAGTTCAACTCTCTATTCGGATCATGTGGTGCCATCCTAACATCCTCTCCAGACATCTCCGTCCCCAACATGCAATTAAGAGAAAAAAAAAAAAAAAAAAAAAAAAAAAAAAAAAAAAAAAGAGGGAGGAAGAAGAAGAAGAAGAAGGGCTAGGAGAGTTGATTTTAACACTTCAAAATACATTGGATACAGTATGCTTTTCATTTATTATCTCGAAGTTTTTTTAATTAAGATTATAATAAAAAAAATGAAGAAAATTTTTTATACTCATGCTCGTTGTATGGAGAGAGGTTAATTCCATACTTGATACAAAATTTTAAGCTAACTATATCAACTAACCTCTATAATTATTTCACTCTAAATGTATAGATTGATAATGCATAATTGTTCTAATATATATACACACAGAGACACACATTCAAGCACGCACACACACGTGCGCTAAAATGTGAAAACCATTGATTTAACTCAAAACTGAAATGAAATAAAATTTGTCACTTGCAAATTAACCTACATGGGGGTGCAGTCACTCTACTTACAAACCAATGTACAAAAAGTGACGGCAAGGGTTAAGAAACATAGAATAGGCATAATTATCATTTTATTTATGCAACATATATTTTAATAGCAAAAGAATATCATATCCCTTCACTCTTACTTTCCCAAGTAGGTTCCAATCTAATTAGTTCATACTTCAGAGAAAAGGAGGGGGAAAAAAAAAGATCCAGTTAAATTTATTTTAGATCTTACTTACAAAACATGCAAAAAGAAATTTCTCTGACAAAGATTATTTATTTTTAAAAATATTGGATAATGTTTTATTAATTAATGATTGGAAAATATAATTTAATTTGCTATTTTAAAAAAAAAAAGGACATTAAAATGAAATTTGAATTTAATTAAAAAAAGCAAATTTTGAATTTTTTTATTGGACTCGGGCTTCTAGGGGTGTTGAGGTAATTATTCCCATTTTTTTTTTAAACTTCTCCATTTTTTCTTAACTTTGCAAAACTCGAGTTTATAGGAGTTTGATAAGCTTTGGAAATGGTGTGAGAGATGAAAACTGTGTCATGCCATTATAATTTCATATTGCTAATAAGTTTCTTTTAGGTGAGCTTAAATTAGACTTCTTTATCTTGGGTATTTTCGGCTGAGGCAAGTGAGGCTGTGTACAAAAAGTTTTACATTTATTGATTATTCTTTGGAGTGTGCCTGGGACTGTACTAATCAATAATTTAATTCTATATTTAAATATTACTCCTTGACCCTAAAACTTTATTAAACTTATCGTTCATTTGTCTTATTATTAATCTTTTAAGTTCTTAAGCTATTATTAATTATTTCATTTTCTTTTCTTTTTTAGGTTTTTTTTCTTTCTTTTTTCTTTCTTTCTTTCTCTCTTATTTTTTTTTTGTTTTGTTTTTGGGGAGATTGGGCGAAGTTTTTGTTGAGAAGACCAGTACTGTTGTCCATGGATAATATTAACTTAAATTCTAGTGAAATATCATGATCAAATGTATAGTTACCTTCATTACTTTCCTTTCTATAACACTCCGTAAATTTTCCTAATTAAAATTTTAATCCGTTATGTCACTAACGAAAATTCATTTTACAATCACGAAGAAATTTCTTATCACCAAAATATTTTTTCCGTATTCGAAAAATATTTTCTTGCATCCGAAAGATTTTTCTTAATACCCAAAAATTCTTAATTGAATTTATAATCCTTTAATTTTCAATTGATAAATCGTTTTATCAATACAAAAGAATTTTCTTAATCAAAATATTTTTCTACATCCTTTCTTACAACCAAAAATTTGTATACTCGTCATTTCAGCCCAAACGAGTCACTTAGGCCCAAGAATTTAGCCCAAATTGATTTAAAGCCTAGCCCAACAAATAAAACTTAATTCAAATAAATAAAAAGAAAGATGGAAAAATCTTCATGAAATCAGCCAAAGGGGAGAAGATTGGGGATGAGGAATCCTCGTCCACTCTCACCAACTCTTGTACTTTTATTTTCTCCAATAAGTCTCACAATTGGAAGACAACTCCTTGATCAAATTTTCTTTGCTAAGATGCCCTCTTCTTCCATCTATGAATAAGTTGGTAGCTTGGATGCTTGTCTTCCACCAAAATTTCAAGACAACTCTCTTAATCTCCATAGCATATTTACATACAAAGTTCTTACTCTTCACTCTTCATATAAGTAAACACTTATATCTATAATTTTAAGGAGGAAACTTACCTTTATTATAATTTTCAAACATTGCAAGAAGGGGAAGATAACCCACACAAACCTTTTCCTTGCTATCGGTACTTACTGTCCCTTGCACTAACTTCAAATTTTAAAACTTCAAAACCTATCTTTATCTCATCAAATCGGCCCATATAATATACCGCTAGAAACCTTATTAAGTGTAGATATCTATAGGATCAAGCATCACTCAAAAACATGGAGGGAAACATCTGAAAATGCCATTAGAAAGCAATTTGCCAAGGCGCCTGGATCAGGAGACAGTAGCAAGGGATGACTTTGGACGGGTATAGACGACGATCCGACCGTTGGATCGTCGATCGGAGGTCAACATTAGAAAGAACATCGAGATAAGATAATTATAGAGATAAATCTCACCGTTAAAATATCAGGAACTTTGAGATAAAATTATTAGAATAAAAGTTACCATATGTTAATCAAGAAATCTTGGTATTGAATGCTAGGTACTTTTGCTTGGAGTATTTTGGAAATTTAGAGACACATTGTAGATTATTGTAATGCCCTAGGTTATGGTAGCATTCTGTCGTGCGATCCGAGACACTACTCACGTACAAAAAAAGATCTAAAACCAAAAGCAGGAACTGACAAGAGTAATTCAAACTAAAATCCCAAGATATCATTCGAAACAATGAAGTAGTCCAAAATACATAAACATCTAGTTATCTATTACAAGCCGATTTAATAATACAACTTATAAATAGTAAAGCACAGCCGACGTACGTCCTTTAGAATAGCCTCTCAGAATCCTACCTCTAGAGTCATTCGGACTACCACTTGTAGGGATTTACAAAAACTCGGACAGTCAATCCAACGTTGCCCAATCCGATACTCTTAAAAATCCCTAAGGCCCAACTTCTTGCTTTCATGAGACTAGCAATAAATGAGACATTCAAACATATTGTATAATCATGAAGCCGTTTGGCACATTTTGATTGACCAATTAGCAATTAAATAATCAATTCGGGAACTAGGTCAGTCGTTTCATTCGAGCAAACTAAAATTAGACTATGGCCTAGAGGATTCATTAATTCAAAATCTTAAACGTACTTTTAAAAGATTAGATATGGACTTGGTATATCGAAAACGAAGTCAAAAACATGTTTAAGCTCACTGGAATGAGCGCTTGGGCGCCCATTGCGCTCAGCTACTTGCAAAATTGAAGTCGCAAGATTTTAAGTGGGCGCTAGCGTTTAAGCCCCGGGCTACTGGAATGATTTGAAAATTTGATATTGAGAGGGCCTTGGGCTGCTCAAAGTGAGCGCTTGAGCGCTCACTCTCAGGTAAAAAATTTGATTTTTCGTCTTTTATTTTCTTTTGATTTTTGACTTGAAAATTTCATTTTTGGGGCTCTTTTAAGTCCATAAACATTTATAAAATGTCAATTTAAAACTTGGTTGAAGTTTTTTCAAAGAAATTAAAGTCGAGTTGAAAATAACATTTTTGTCCACATCTCTCATTTTCTTTTGGTTTGAAGTCACTAAATCCCGCTCTTTGTCCATGGTCCAAGGTTCATGTCCATTCCAAAGCTTAGGTAATCATGATTACAATGGTTAATAAGCTTTGGATTCATCATTTAAAGGATATTGAGCTTAGAATATCAAGAAACACAACAATAACAATACAAAGCTCATAGCGAACAAGTATATCAACATGATCATCAACATCATAAGCTCAATATAGGAAATGAACAAAACATGGAGGAGAAGAACATATGAGAATGCGAAAGAGGCAAGAGTTCCATAAGTCTTACTTGTTGTCCCAAGCTTAGATGCTAACACATTGAGCTTTCCAAATAATGATCAACCGTCCAGACACAAATAACAAGCTCTTAATCAAACTCGAATCCTACTTATCATAACATCTAGTCATAAACTTAAACTTACTTACCAAATGGCTTGAGTGAGTACCCCTTGATTTCTCCTTCTGATTTTCTTTGTTTCTTAAAATAAAGTCTCAATGTGTGTATATGTGTGTGAAATGGGGCTACCGAATGGAGAGGAGAGGGAGTGGAAATGAGGGTGTTTGTTTCAGAATTTTGAATGAGCAATTAGTTGAAAACAAGTCTCAATTTCTTACTTATAAATAGAGAATTGTGTGTAAGGTTGGTAGTCAAGATTTTTGGACAATAAATCCCACATTTTAAGGGTGATATTCGGCTGCCTATGCTGCTCCATTCCTCTGCAGATTTTAAATCTAATTTCCTTTCTTTTCTTTTCTTTTCTTTTCTTTTCTTTTTTTTAAATATTTAATTAATTAGGCTGAAATGTGTGGCTTGATTTGGGTAAGTTTTGGACCTATTTCTTGGGCTTAAGAGTTTCTATTGGGCCGAAGTGACGTAAGAAATAGTGTTTTAGATGAGGGAAAATAATTCGGGTGGGTGAAATTTATTTCGAGAATAAAATGTTTTTATTTTAATGAAATCGGTTTAATTACGAAATCAACGATTCGTAATTTTAATTAGGGAAATCTCAGGGTGTTACAATTATGATCAAAGGACTAAAGGTAAAATTTATAGCTTTCTCCCTTGCCTCTTGAAATTTGTTATTGCTTCCCTTCTTGCTTATGATCTATCAATTCCGATATGAAATCCTTGCAATCTCTATTTGGATATGAGAGTTTGTTTTTCTTGTGGGTATGGATGAAACCTTGATCATCATTGAGGTTTTGGTATCCTTGTCTTTTGACAATATGGATCTATGGACAAATGAAAAATTTGGAAACAGAAATTTGAAGAATGGAGTCATGGACTTAACACTTTATTTTCCTAAAAGTTAAATGTAGAATTTTGAACTTGTGACATAATTTCCAAAACTTGTGATCAACTTCAACTATGAATTTTAGGATTTCCTCACAAAAATAGCTTCTTTAGAAATTTGATTTTTAAGAAAATTGAATTTTGGACTTAGAACAACTTTTAGTCAAGAACTTGCTAATTTAATTTGGAACTTAAATTTTTAGAAACTTTGTCTTAACTATTTAAGCTGAAAATCTGTTTCCAAAAGCCCAAAAAAAAAAGGGAAAACTTGGGCCCTCAAGTGCCCAAGTCAATTGCTCCGGCCACAGTTTGAGCGCTGCAGCACCCAATTGCATGCCCAAGCACCCACCGTCTAGAAGCAAAAGTAATATTTGAGCATCTGAGCACCCAAACGAGCGCTGAAGTACTCGTTCTAGTTTCCAAATCTTTACGTTTTGACTTCGATTTGCTAAACCAAGTCCATATTTCACTTCTTTAAAATGTTTTAAACTTCAAAATAACTTTTCCTAAGTCCGAGGTCTAACTCGAATCATTTGTTGAATCTAGTGGCTATCTAAATTCGTGCCCCAATGTGATTAAACATTCTGAATATGCTCCGTTTGTTCTGAATTCATGCCTCATTGTGGCTAAATATTTTGAATATGTTCTATTTGTTCTGAAACTCGTGCCCTAATGAGGCTATATGTTTGAACACATTCCGTTTGCCCTGAACCTTTGAAAAAATATGATAAGTTGAGCCTTAGGAATTCTCAAAAGGGTTTTGGTTGGGCGATATCATATCGACAGTCGAAAATCCTAGGGATTCCTGTATATTGGGTAGTTTGAAGGAGTCCTGGAGATAGAATTCTAAAGAGCTATTTTTGAGATTTATAATGCCTCACATCACTCGGCATTCCACCTCGGGATTTGGGATGTCACTCACAGTCGGTCGGTAAAACTAAATCAGTAAGATGCGAAAACTAATAGCTAAAACATAAGCATTTCATTTATAAATTAAAACATCGAACTTACAGGTCCAAAATTCAAAATACAAAATACAATTCGTTCAGTCTATACAAAAATAGGCCTATCAAAACCTATTCAATCAGTTCGTACAATTATAATTACATTAGTCCTAACAGTAGCACTACTTCAAAAAGGGCCCCACAATCCTTAACGAGCTTCAGTCTATCGATTTGACTTAGGAACCTACAATATGATATGGAATCATGAGTCCACTGACCCAGTGAAACTCATGGCAGAAGAACATGAATAGAGAGTATAATGGGAGTGGAACAGTATAAGACAGGAATGTGATTCAATAAACATTTGGGTACATTCGAGTCAAATGAGGCTGAAACAAATTATTTTGGTGGATCTATCACCCTTATAACTTCAAACAGATTTATCCTTATCCATCCATTTGCTACTCCGAGCAGTCGCTCAAGGAGAGCCATTCATTAAAGCACTTTGTCGACTAACCATGTGCTTTAGGACAGGCTTTCGGAACCCTAAACTCCAGGGCTTGTCCAGTCTATCCAACATTTGGGATTTTCTAGGGGTTCTAACAGTCAATCCGATATTGCCCGTATCAGATACCCCTATCAAATCCCAGGGCCCAACATTCATTCATTCATTCATTTTGGGTACGTTCAAGTCAATTCGGTATAACGATAAGCCAAATTGGCACATTGTTGGATTGACTGAGGACGGTAATAATTCGATTCAATATCTAAGTCAATCCTATCATTTGGAATAGATCGGGAATTTGGACTATGGACTATAGGAGTTTTAAATTTGAAACAATTATCTTGTTAAAGAAGTAAATTACATAAGAAAATATTTGATAACAAACATAAATTTTGTAATTCATTTGATTCGAACATTAGATGAAGGAAATAATCATTTTGAACATTTTAAATCGTTGAAACAAGGTAGGAAACGGGTTTAAAATATCCAAAGAAGTCAAAAACTCAAGTTTGGTTGCTGTCGTAGGCGCGTCTGCACTCGAAAATGGGTGCGCTCGCACCGAACGGTGGAAATCTTACGTTTTGGTCGCTGCCGTGGGCATGCTCGCGCCGAACAGCCAAAATCCTCTGCCTTGGAATTTTTTTTTTTTTTTGGGATTTTTGATTTTAAAGTCAGACCTCTGAAAATTTCATTTCCAAGCCAAAATTTTGAATTTTTCATTTTTAAATCAATTTTTCAAGTTTTGGAAGAAAATTCGATCTTTGTGTTCATTTCAATGTTTCTTTCATTTTATTCTCAAATCTCCTATTTTGTCCAATGTCCAAGGTTCAACTTTCATTCATAGCATATGTGATGGTGTCAAGAACGTTCATGAGGCAATGAATCGTAATTTCAATATATTGAGCTCATGCTAATAGCAACGATAATCATAGCAATGAGATTCAAACGATAACGAACAACATGCTCGAAACAAGATAACTCAATATAACATGATATAAAGAGTGTTCTCAAGACAATAGATCATGTTTTCAACATGTTGAGCTCATAACAATGGCAATAACATTCAAGGCAACAAGATTCCAACGATAACGAACAATATGTTCGAAATAAGATAGCTCAACATAACATGATATCAAGATATGAAAAAATGGATAAGCATGCCAAAGAGAATCGAGGTTTCATAAGTCTTACCTTAGTCCTACATGTGATTAATAATGAGAACTCCAGATGTAGCAACCGAGCCAAATGCCTAAATCACACCGTAAATCACTCGTCAACTTGGGTCATTTCTTACATATCATATAGACAACTTAAAACTTGGCTTACCAAAGTGTGGAGAGTTTTTCCCCTTGATTTCCTTCCTTGATTTATCTTTAGGACTAGAAGAAAAATATGCAGGTGTGTGTAATTGTAAAGGTGCCGAGAGAGTGAGGGAAGAGAGGAAAAGTGAGATGTTGGCTTGTATAATTTCAGATTTTGTAAGTTGTAAAGGGAGCAACAAGCTTCAAGCCCTTATTTATAGATGGAGGAGTTTGTGGAGTTGTTAGGGGTGATCATTTATTGGCATGGGCTTTCACCAACTAGCATGGCTACTCACCAACCAAGCAAGGTCTTCCATGCTTTACAATTTCCAAAATCTGAAATTGGTTTGAGTGTGTGTGTATCTTTATACATATATATATCTTGTTCTTTTAAGAGTGTTTAGTGTATGTATATATGCATATATATATGGGCCGAAAATTTGGAGGTGTTTGGGCCGTCATTTAGGCTGAAATTAGGATAGAAGTCGAGGCCCAATCGAGAGAAGAATATTTGAGACGTGACATGTGATGTTGAAATTAAATCGTTGCACATTTTATAAAAATCATTTTGCAAATTTTTTATCAAGAAAATCTCGGGTGTTACACTCTCCCCCCTTAAATGAATCTGGTCCCCA
>JACFYI010003542.1:3269-16397 GCA_014898755.1 Handroanthus guayacan | reverse complement strand
AACATTGAAACTCAATACTTACAGGACCAAAAGCGAAATGGGGTATACTTAAAGCACAAAAATTGTAATTAACCCAGAAATATATACATAATTTAATATAATTAGATAATTTTTTGGTTTGTGGGTGGTTATAAGAATGAATTAATATTTAAGGGGTATATTTGGCATAATACTTGAAAACTTACCGCCTAGACGACGACCTGGCTAAAGTTTTCATGCTTTATATATAGTACAGATTATAAGCACAGGTTGGTTCGAGCTTGATAACTATAATTTTTACTTAAAATCTTATACCTGCTAAAAACTTGCCAAGTGTACAAATGATTTTCCAAAATCATTACCTCTTAAGTTAAATTATTTAATTGCCCCCTAGAAGAACTAAGCCTGTCAATGGGTTGGGTATTACTCTACCCATACCCAAAGAGAAGGGTAGAGACTCATACCCTGGACCCATTCATTTCTTATCATACACATACCCTACCCTTACCCATTGAAAATATTTTAATGGGTATGGGTAGGGTCTAGACCCACAACGTACCAATGGGTATGGGTAAAGTCTATACCCATACTCAAAGAATAGTCATATATCATAACATTTTCATTAATTATTAATTGATCTAAAATTATTGCTATCGAGATGAAATGTATATTAATGAATGTATATATAAACTTAAGAATATATATTTTAATTTTTGTGTGATAAATATAGTAAATTTTTTCAGTTATGTATTTGTTTTATTTGAATATTTTTAGTTACAAACTTGCATTAATTAATTATATATTTGCTTGGTTTAAATATTTTTGTATTAAATTAAAACATGTTTATTTTATATTTTGTTCACATAAAAGTAATAAATTTAAACAAGTGATCAATAGATTTCATCATACAGAAGCAAATCAGCAGTAATAATTCCAGTAGAAGAGGTAATTTCAAATAAAACTGATTTTATTGAAAATTCTTTAGAGAGCATGCCATATATGGTTGAAAAGTTCAATGAGTCTAGTTTCAAACGAAAAAATCGGTTCCCAAAAAAAAGGTCTCTAGAATAAGTTATGCCTTCCTCATTAGAGTATCCCAGTGAGACAATTTACTTAAAAATATGAATATTTGAAAAAATATAAGTGATGAAGGATGCTTTCATATAGACCTATCAAAAATATCCGAATGTCCGTTCGACCATCCGCACCCGTATTCAAAATTGGCCAATATTATATGTATCAAAAAATAGTCGGATATATTCGTATTCGTATCTATTGTCCAAAATTTTGGATACAAATATAATAGTATCCGCATTCAAAATATCCACTTCAAAAAATTAATCTCATTTTCACAGAACTTTAGATATAACTATTTATATAAATACTATAATGCATAGGTATTAAATTATACATAAAAACAAAATTTAAGAATTATACGCCATATATTAAAATTTTATATTGTGCTAGAATATTTAATATGATTTACTTATGAACTTTAATTTTTGAATATTAATATAATAAATTCAGATATATATAAAGTAACAAATCCTAATACATGATGAAGATTGAGAATAATGAATATACCAATATTTTGATATTATATCTACTTTCTAACTATTAAAACGAATGTCGGATATTCGAATATCTGATCGATATTCGACGAATGCAGATGTAAATATTTATTTTTATTATTTGATAAAAATTTAATTCGATCCACATTCGGATCATGAGAATATTAGTATTTGAATATCTAAATTGACAGACCTCCTTTTATAGACCGAATGGGTCTTGGGTAAAATAGGATAGACCCAATGGGTATTAATATGATAGGGTAGACCTAGTTGATAGACCTTATGGGTCTCAATGCCTATTGGGTAGGGTAAAATAAAGGATCTTGTGATATGGATATTTTAGGGTATGGGTATGGGTATGGGTAGGGCAATACCCTACCCATTTGCAGGCCTATAGAACTTATTAAAAAAATTAATTATTAATTAGATTAAAATTTCAAAAATATTATCAATTTTAATTATAACAACACATTGTCCAAAATACCTCTCAATATCAATTAAATAATCTACACTAACCCTTTACAATTATATCTAAACCAGAAAAATAAGAACTCTGCATCACACATCTTCCCTGGACATTAAATTTCCACATTGAATTAACAGGAACTAACGTAATTCATCACTATACGTCTTCACCATTGTACACCAACAGCCATGCCCCTGGTCGGTCGATTTCGTTGCCGGAAACTACAGCGTCAACTTTCTCCTCTCCTCCGGGAAAATTGAAGGGTACTTAGTTTAATCCCTCTCACTGTTTCCACAAACCCTTTCCAGCATCAACTTTGAGTACTCTTTCCGGCTTTATTGCGGGCATCATGCCATTAACAAGCTCGAAATTTTCTTGGAAGGTATTGGCTTGAATGAAAATGGTAGTCCCATGTTCTCTTTGATATCCTAATGCAATTTATCTTTATGAATGGGAGTGTTTGAAAGAGGTTTGTGTTTTGGCCGATATTAGGTCCCCCCTCCAGAGTGAATTGAGTTTGTTGTGTAAAGAGGATAGTTTGGTATTTGAAATTGATCTATTTGAGTTGCAAAGAAAGATTAAGGAGATTAAGGATGATTGTGGGTTCAATAGTGTTATTTAATTATTATTTGCTTGGCTTCTCCTCGAGTTTTATATAGTCAGAAGATAGATGATTTGCTTAGTGATATGGAAATATTATTTTTTGGATTATGATTTGAAATTAACCCTTCTAATATCTATATGCGATCGCAAACGCACACACAGCACACATAACTCAATGGAATTTTTTTCAACTATAATGTTCTTGCAATTGAAGTGTTTGATTAAATGCATCAATCACAAATCTGTTGCTTCTGTTCTTCAGCTTTAAAATTTGTCAAGATTGCTGTATATATAGCAAGTCTGTATGTTATGATACTGGTTAGTATGCTTGCTAGTTTAGTGAAGAAGGTTGTTAGTGTATGGTCCAAACTTAGTAGTTCGGCTTTGTGCTGAAGTTTGTTATGTTGGTTGAGGAACGTCGTCGCTATTTTAGAATCTGGGGCAAAAGTCATTAACAGTCGAGATGAAAAATTTCATATTGGCTTAACTTGTTGAGGGTGCTGGTTATGAAATTTGAAATGTTTTGAATCTTTGTATGCTGAAACTGATGTGCTATATTCTGTACATGTGCACAACATTTGGATGCACGCCTAATGCTATGAGAATTCTTCAATTTTGCTAGTGAATTGTTGCTTTAATCACATTATGCTGAGTTGTTGGTTTTCTATATGACTGCTTGCTGCAATTAGCTAGTTGTGAAATCAATGAGCTACACATCTGTTAGGGCGCACACATGGAGGACCTGTGGATATGTGAAGGTGTGAATTGAGAATAAGTAATTATAACTAGAACTTGTGAAACCTTCATGTTGCTGGTGTTGTACTAAAAGAGCCGTTGCAAATTTTTTAACTTTTAAGTTTCTTGGCTTAATTTACTACTTTCCTACAGCTTATCAGTTTAAGATGCTTATTTTTCCTTCGAGTCCTCATGTAGTCACATCCGAATAATGTTTTATTAGAGAAATTCTAAGTACAATTTTTCTATATAGACTAGAAAGGTTTACTTGAGTCATTCTTATTTCATTTTCATCTTTGCACTTGTAAAGGGGCTATACCCGTCTCTAATACTTTCTTTCATATTAGTATACATGTCGGGGGTCTTGCCTCAACCTCTCGTCCAGTTTTTGCTTTAAAAAAATATTGGATGTCATTTTCATTTTTGTAATTGGATATTTTTTGTTATTCTGTCCTTTGTTGTGATTTTAATGAAATAGTATTTTGGTATATGTTTCCTTTGATCCATGTCTTTAATTCAAAACACAGTTATGAAGGAAGATGGTGAAGTGAAGCATATGTGCAAATGCTTGAACAAAACTGTATTTGAGCTTCCGAAGTGACACACATATATAAATTAGTGCTATTTTCTGTTTCCACTACAACATTAAAACAGACGCTAAAGTGCTATAGCACCTTATAGCTATGCTAAAGCACTTAGAAATCTGAAATATATGATATTCTCAATGTTATTTTATGTTTCCATTTTAAATTTAAGCAGATGAGTGAAGTGAATCGTACATGCAAATGCTTGTACAAAACTGTATTTGGCCATATGAAGTGCCACACATACATAAATTAGTGTTATTTCTACTTGCACTGCATCATTCAAACAGAAGCTAAAGTGCTGTAGCATGTCATAGCCATGCTATAGCACTTAAAAACCTAAAGTATGTGATCTCCTATTTCCAATATATCTTTAATTAGATTCGATATAATAATAGTTCTCTATCCCATAGGCTACATTTAATTTAATTTCGCATTTAATTTCAACTAACTAGGTAGCCTCATATATATTTCGACAATCTACAATAGTAGATATAAACTCTTTATTTGATAGCATATTTTATTATGAAATATATAATATAATAATATTATTTTAATGAATAATATCTTTAAAATACCTTAGTGGTAAATAAAATTTATTATTTAAATATAATTAAAATTTTATCTTCTTTATGAAAAATTAAAATTTAATTTGAAAGTATTTAATTCTTTCTTGACAACAAAGCATTTTGTTATCTCCACATCATCGATCACCAATGAAGCAAAAATCTCCAATTTGAGCCCATTCCAGCTTCCCATATCAACGTTTTCACTCATTTTTCTGTAGTCAATGAAAATCGAGCGAACGTGAAAAATGTTAGATATAGGTTCAATCTTTCCTTGCTATGTTCATCGATGCTACATAATTAACATAATTGCATTTCTTTAACTTGTTCAAATTTTTTAATTATATATGGAATAATGTATATATAATTATGCATAATTTGATTTATGAATGATTGAAGTGAACTTTCGGTCCAAGGTGGCGGTGGAAATACGGGCAGAGAAACAGAGGTAAAAATGGAGATGATGGTGATGCAGGCGATAATCCATATATATGCCCGGTGCGATGCACTAAAAAGTTAAAAATTTGATATAATTTATTTTTATCCTAGGTACCAATAAATAAATAATATTTTAAAACAAAAAATCATCATTATCATAAAAATGAGATTTTATAAAAATAATTAAATTTGAAAGGTATTTGTATGGTTAAATATGCAAGAATAATGTCAAGAATTGCTAGCTCTAAGTTTATAAACTATATAAAATTATTAAAAATACGTAATAAAGTACTTTTATTAAATCAATTCTTAAATTATATATTTGATGTAATAAAAAAGCTAATAATTTTTGTAAAATATAAAGCTCTTACTAGACCTCCTTAATAATGGGGAGGTTATCACAATAATTTTGATCACTTGATATTTTAAAATTATTTATTAGATTCCATCTATGTTATATCTTGTATTGAGATATTATGTGTCTTCCATTTAAGTGCACTTTGTAACATAAAATAATTAAGAAATAAAATATCTTTTAGTACTCGTGAGATCAATTTGTTTTTATTTTGAAAATTGTTTATCACTTCAAGATTAGCAAATGACATATTTGATATGTTAAATAAACTATCAAAAATATATAAATAAATGTCAAATATCTAATTCTATATAAAGATATATCAATCTATTGTGAAATTTTTCAGAAAAGTATAAATGTATAAATAATTTTGTATGATGCTTGCTTTCAATTAATTTTTTTTATTTAAATTGTTTTATATATTATTTATCTATTAAAAATAGTTATGCGTGGATTTTTATTGAGGAAAATATATAGTGAATATAATAATATGCACATATAGAAGTGTAATAGAAAACATGAAGAGTTGTGTTATTCGCATCATTCATTAATCTTGTGAAAAAAAAAATTATTGACTATATATTTATATACTTTATAAGAATTTGTTTAGGCAATTGAGATATCCAATTTGTATTATCGAAAATTGAAATGATTTTGGTTGAAAATAATTGAATTAAAAAAAATTACTATATTGACTATATATTTGTACATATAGGTGTATATATTTAAAGTAATTCATTTACCAAAAAAAAAAAACTAATATAATTGCAGTCCAAGATACAAAAAAGAATTCCAAAAATGTCAATGAAAATTATGTAAATATGAAGTAATGCTTCGAATCACGTTAATAATCATTTTTTCCAAAATACTGGGTTTCAAGTGACAAAGTGACCTTTTAAAATGGAAGAACTACCAAGTGACCTTTTAAACGAGAAAGACTATACTTAATAATGACTAACCTTCTATTAGAATATATGTTGTTTCTCACTTAATATTAGATTTAAAATAATATTAGATTTTATATCAATAGAGATGATAACTGCAAATGAAAATATATCACAAAGAAATAAGTGAACCAATTATATTCATTTACATTACACACTAACCATTTATTTCTTGAGTTGGCTACACAAAGGTAATTTGTTAAAGGAAAGTTTATATAATAAAAAATAAATATATATATATAAATAATAATATGATTCTTTAAGGAAATCATAAGGCTGAAATTAAGCCACAATTTACAAATGTGGCTCATTGTATAGCAATCATAATTGGGACACCAACCTTCTCCACATTAAGCCACGCACATTTCCATTTCTTGATTGATAAGCCCTCTTGCTCATGATTTAGGCCACTACTTTATCTTACATGAAGCCATCAATTTAACATGCATGAAGCCACGTATATGTGCATGGATTTGCATGCAAAACTATGCAAAACTTAGCCATTAAGACTTTTATTTTTCAAGGCAAATGGCTGCCTATATATATGCATGTACGTGTGTGAGTTTTCCATAAAAAACATATATATATGTGTGTGCGCGTGTGCACGTGCTTCGAATCGATTATCAACGAGATTAGATTTTAAGTTATCGAAGTAAGGACCCTTTAACTTCCCTCGATATTGTATGCATATTATGTTTCAATTGTTTCATATCTTAAGCATGCTATGTTATATGCGTAGTTATTTTCATAGGCTTATGATGAAATTCCGTTTCTTGAAATGATTTTGATTAATTTTAGTTGTATTTATTTGAGAGCTTTGCTCATTATTTGCTATCTTAATATTCGATCTGTGGAATATTATTTTGCCTTTGTGCTATAAAGAAAATAATTATTAAGGGGTGGATAGGGATGTATTTGGTCGGGTGACAGAGGGCTTGCTAGTCTTAAAAAAGTTCACACTAGCCACTGTCCGAGTCCCCCCCTGCATGTGTTGGCTCCATGGGGGGCATGGTGGTAGAAAAATTGCATATATTCAGAATATGCTGTAAGGAGACTACATTGCATGGAGAGAAAAGAAAATATTCTTGATTGGGATTGTAAGATGATGGCATCAGCCAAATACTCTGTATCCTATCTTGTTATTTTATTTTCATTACACACTTATTTGCTTATGTGATGTATCTTTATGATAATAATTGTGCTATATAAGTAACTGTCTCACTATCACACACAGTCCTTACTGAGCTTATAGCTCACACCTTACTTATGTATAACATAGCTGCTTTAGAAGAATACCAGGTGCCACAATCAGAGATGCAGGAATAAAAAAGGGAGGAAAAGTGGGTGCCTTGTACTTGTTTCTAGTATAGACGGTTTAAGAATATCTTTTGGCAGTGACAGTTAACTTTTGCTATTGCAACCTGTTTTGGTCTATAATGTAAACCCAATCTATATATCTCAATTTTATGCTGGACACCTATTATCTAGTTCTATATTTCAATATATTCTTCCTTTTCTATCTCGAATTCCTCACTTCATCAGTTATTTTCATCATAAATTTTTGATAAACCTAGGCTCGTCCTAAGTGAATCCATTTATCCATTTGGAGCGTGACAAACTCAAAAACTCATTTTGATTATTCTAATATTTTCAAGCATATATACTAATCTGCACCCAAAAAAAAAAAGAAAAAAAAATTCAACAACAACAACAACAAGGGAAGAAACTACAGTACACTTAACCTATATTTAGATCTTGGGCTTTAAGAAGGAAAACACTGAGAAATTATAATACAGTGCAAATGATATATTGTGCTCAGTACTTGCATATTTTTCTTTCTGCCTCATTTTTTCAACCTAAATTTTTTAATCCAGACATAGCATTAATAAATTTTATAAAAAAAAAAAAAAAAAAAACTCAGAAATAGAAAACATAGAATATTGTATATTGCATATTTAATTCTCATAGCTTTGGAAACAATACATTGACATATTTGTTACCAAGAAGAACTATCAATCTCTGCTTTTTTTGCAGCACAATTTTAAAAAGCCTAAATTAATTCATCCCTTATTACGTTTTTATTTATTTAAAAGACACAAGACATACATAAGTGGCATATCATCTGCCATTCAACACACTAAGCGTGACCTCATTGATTGAGAATTCAACTTGGCTTATAGGTTGACTCGATCCCCCATGTAAACCATTCCACTTCTCAGCAAAAGTTGGCTGTTTTGGCGTTGGTAGGTCCAGAATTTCACGATTAAGCATTGACAATACAGTTTGAATTATAGGTCTATCTTTAGGAAATTCTTGCACACACAATAGTGCAATTTGAGTGCATCTCACGATCTCTTCATGGAGATTTGAATCTGCGATATTTTCATCAGCGAAAGCTAAAGCATTGTCCTCACTCCACAATTTCCATGCCTGAAAATTTATAAAGCAGTAATATTAATATGCACTGTAACTGTAAAATTAACATGGGACCACAATGTTGCATGAGAATTTTGATGGGTAAGGAGAAAGGGTTTACACATCCTAATAGGCTCAAAGACCATTCATAATTGTAATAGTGTGAGTTCTTTTTTCCTTTTACTATCTCTAACATCAACACGCCAAAACTGTATACATCAGATTTTTCAGAAAATCTTCCTTCCATTGCATACTCAGGTGCCATGTATCCACTGCAAAAGCATAATATTAGCATAGAATAGTAACAGACAACATTTTTTGGTGGCTTAATTCAAAATTCACTTACTATGTTCCCATGACTCTTGCTGTATTAGCATGATCTTGGTTGCCTCCAAATATTCTTGCCATGCCAAAGTCAGAGATTTTTGGGTTCCAATCCTCATCAAGCAATATGTTACTTGGCTTGAGGTCTCGGTGAATTATCCTAAGTCTAGAGTCCCTGTGAAGATATAGGAGCCCTCGCCCAATACCTTCGATTATACCAAAACGTTTCGTCCAACTTAAAATGTTTCGAGATGGATGTGTAGGATCTATGGAACATAACAATAGTAAAAATTAGGATAAGAATTTCTTATTGAAATTAGAACTCTAACACATAAGAGGAATAGGTTTGACTTTTGATCTTGAACTAACCAAAGAGACAGATGTCTAAGCTTTTATTTGGCATATATTCATATATCAACATCTTCTCTTCTTTCTCCACACAACATCCATGCAGCCTAACAAGATTCCTGTGTTGGACTTTGGAGATCAAAATCACTTCATTCATGAATTCTTCCATTCCTTGTCCAGAAGCTACTGAAAGTCTCTTAATGGCAATTTCTTTCCCATTTGTTAGTTTTCCCTACAAAAAATTTCACGATTTTGGCACTTGTTATTAACAACCAACACTAGTTGTAAGTAAGTGAAAAGTATCATTACCTTGTAAATGGGACCAAAACCACCCTTTCCAAGAAGATTGTCGTCGTGAAATTGATATGTTGCATTTGCAAGCGTTTCGAAAGTGAATAATGGTAACTCTTCAATATTAACTTGTTGTGACTCGTCTTTAATTGCAATTGCAGTCGAATCTAATGAAAATGTTTGTCCTGCTTCGAAAATCTTTTTATTTTTCTTTTTCCCTCCTAATTTCACAAGGAAAATGCACCATATAAGGATGACAAGTAAATACATTGATAAATCTCCGAGTAATTAGTCCCGGGCCAATCTCACCTTTTCGCTTAACTATCCGATGCCAAACAATAAAAATCAAAATTGATATGCAAAAAATAGCCGCAACTGCTGCAATTATGATGAACAACTCTTTGACTTTGTTGTTATCTGGAAGGAAAAAGAAAATAGTCATTTCATTGCACGTTAGATTTAAATTCATAAGGCAATTCTCTGAAAAATTCTTATTAGTACTTTGTGGGACTAACAAAATCCAAACTAGTAATATAAAAGATCGAGGGACAACTCCATAATAGTGTTTTTCTAAGCCAGTAAACAATAATCAAATAATTTAAGTTTAAATTGTGAAGTTGATAAAGAAAGTACCCAGTTCTGAAGCCGATACACGAACATAAAGATCATAACCAACACTAGCAAACTGTTGCATATCGATCAAACCGTTACTCCAAAACATGCAACCAATATTAGCATCATATGCATAAGCTATGCAAGAACAATTCCTCAAACATATACTCCGACATTCATCTTCTTGCCCAGATGGAAACTGTTCAGCAAAGTCAGGAACCTTCATAAATTTAAGCTTTAGAAATCCGTCTCCATTTCCTATAGAGCCGCCTGTATTATTGCTTTTATCACATTCCAACTGCTTTCTCCTCTGGCACCCACTGATCCAATTCCCTCTCTCCCATTCCTCTTTATTCACTGGCTCGAACTCTCTCAAACAAGAACAAATAGGAGAGTCTTGAGCATTACATATTCCAAACAACCCACAAGTCCCATAAACATCACATTCATTTTCTTGAGACGACCATATAATATCCCAGTCCTTTATCTCATTGTCCCACATTGTTAGCACTAAGCTTCCAGAAGAATTCAGGGAGAATTTCGTCAAGAATTTCCCCCGATTACGTCCAGTAAGGTAGATAATGCCTGCATGATTGTTCACCACACTGAAATAATTGAGGTATGCATTATACTCATCTTGTACCCCGATAAAAATTTGGTTGTTCCATGGGCCACTCCTCCAATACGGGTGGTGATTTTTCCAGATAAAAAATTGTGGGATATTCAAAGCTTCAAGCCCAGCCATGAAGCTTCCTACTGCAGGGTCGAACCCATTTTTCCAAGATGATGCGAGCGTTTTCTCGCCTGTGGTTAGATTGTCGAAGACCCTCATAGTCAACAAGAAAGTATCCGTGGGATGTGAAAAAGACTCCCATATTATGGATCCTGTTGCATTGTCACACAGAACAAGATTTCCATTGTCCTGAATTTGGAGAATGGTATTTACATGTGAAGTTTTGGCATTTACTGACCAAACAGTTTGGTTTCTACCATCGATGAGTACGAGATTACCATCTTTGGATATAGTTACAGTATTGGAAGAATCCTTTAGAGGTTTGTCTCTGTTGGCTACCCATACTACAGTTTTTTCAGAAAAGGTATAAAAGATACCTAAGTAGCGATTTGTAGTATTTTCAGGTGTGAAAAATCCTAATTTAAAGACATTCCCACTAGATACTATAGCTTCTGGATCTTTGAGAAATGAATTTGATGAGATGGTATCAGTTGTTATGCTAAAACCCATTAAAGGGACCCCAATAACAAAGAAAATGAAATGAAGAACAAAAAGTAGGATGATTTTCCCACTCATTATGGTTCTTGATAAAGATGAGAATTGTTGTGGTGGTATAAAATTTGGTTGGGTAATACTTGTAAGATGAGTTGTATTTAAGGCAATAGGTGGACAATGATGGTTAAGTCAAGTAGTTGCTAAATGCTAAAATCAATGACTCACTGAACATTAATTTCCACAATATTTGTAGTGAAGTACAAGGGTCGTTTGACTTCGAGTCCACCCCTTTGTTCCTTTTTTTTGATAAATTGTCCACCACTTCGTTCACTTTCACTTGTTCCTCTCCAACTTTGCTCTATTTTGGGGCCATTGGCAATTGGCAAATTATGCTTAAAATGTAGAACTTTTATTCCAACATTATTTAATTCAAGATTCTTTCAGGTATATAGTTTTATCATTTAAATTCTAATTCAACTTGCATTTTGCGTTAGACAACATTGCATAGTGTTGATAACTTATATCCATTTTTACACTATGTTCGCAATAAAAATTTTGGTAAATAGTTTTGATTGTTTGATTAGTAAGGAAAATATTAAGAAAAAGAAAGTTTGAAGGGAAAAAATAGTATAATTAAGGAAAAATCATTTCTCTCACAAAAATGGTGAGGAAAATGAGGAAAAAGTTGTTAAAATTATAATCTCTCATTCTCTGATACATTAATAACCTCAATGTTTTTCATTCCCTTCCTCATTGTTTTCTTTAACGACCTAACAAACATGGGATTTTACATTCTTTGATTTCTTTTTCTTTTTCCGTAACATTTCCTTTTCACATCAAAATCCTTAAACCAAATGTAGCGTTAAAAGAAATTATACATCTATATTGTGTTTGACATAAGAATGTTGGTGAGGAAAAGAAAGGAAAATGCTAAGAGAAATAATTTTGATTGCTTGGTTCGAAGGAAAATATTGAGGAAATTAGAGAAACTTAAGGAAAAAATGTAATGTAATTAGGGGAAATTCATTTTTCCTCTCAAAGTAGTGAAGGAAATAATAATAATAATTAAAAAAAAAAGCTTCGCCCTGTCTTTCCTTCTCCAATACCTTAGTAACCTTCATTTTCCCATTCCTTCCGTTTCCTAAATAATTAAGCAAACTTGAGATTTTATATATTTTTTAATTTCATTTTCCTTTTTCCTAATATTTTTCTTTCCACATCAAATGTCTTAAATGAAAAATATTGTTAATATTCATATATTTTCAATGTGCCATATACTACATATCAAAATTTCCAAAGTTCAATTTCTCTATCTCTGTTTTAGAAAAGGATTGAGAGTCGATTGGCTCTTCGATTTAATGAATCGATGGTCACCAAAATAGTCAGGAGACTAAAAAATAAAAAATAAAATAAAAATCTGTTTGATTGGTCAACCATTTCTGTTTTTTTCAAGGTCAACCCTTTTTGTTTTTTTTCAAGAATTATAAATTTCAATTATCAATATTTTGTTTGATCTATTGTTGTAATTGAGTTGTTGTTTCTCTGTAATTGTGTCATTTTGTTGGATTTTATAGGGCCCTTTGTTTGATATCAAGATTCGAATATCTATCATAGAATACAATTTGTGGAGAATATTATAACAAATGGTTAATTTTTTATCCTTAAATTT
>JACFYI010003541.1:175578-186573 GCA_014898755.1 Handroanthus guayacan | reverse complement strand
ATTTTATTCTAAATAACTTCTTAATATAGTTAGATAAAATATTATACCTACTTATAAGTATACATTAATATATATTGAAAATTTAACATGAGAAGAATAGGTGAATTTGTCAAGTTTAATTAAAATTAAATTGGGGCTTCTTAATACGTATTTATGAAATTGATTCTAAGAACAAATATATATAGCTATGGCTTCTTGAGGCGTTCCCGTCTTCTCCATTTTAAATTAAGCCCTCATATACACTTTACATAAATTCTAATGGTTTTCACCATGTAAATATTGTTCAATGACCACATTATAAGTTCTTTTTTCTCTTTTTTTTTGTTTTAAAAATATAGAAAAAAAAAAAGAAAAGAAGGATTTTAAACCCTTTTAATGTTTCCAAAATTTTAGTATTGATTCTAACTTAGAAAAAGGGATTTTCCTTAATGATATAAAATAAAACAAGTAAAGATTTCGTAAGCAGACCTTTTGATAATAGAATAAATAAAGCACCTTACCTTTAGCACGGTTTATGAGCCCCTTTCCGATTCCCCCATCCTTAATCTATTCAAAAAAATGACAAATCAAAATTTAAAAGCACATCATGAGATACTTTAAGAAGCTAATAAATTTTTAGCTTAAATTTTTAACCATATAAAATAGAACTCAATTAATTTATTAAATATTAACATAAATACTTTTCAAATAGTTGAAAACTAAAGAGTCGCGCCTTGATCACAGTCTTAGACCTGCAAAATTTATCCTCTTTTTTGTCCGTACGTCCCCAAATCGAAGAAAAGTCTTCATCAGATACTAGGTAGATGGTCAAGATGTTGAGGGATTCAATTTTTGACAATTGTTCTCTCTTTTGTCTGAATTCAGAAAAAAATGAAGGCCTTAAGCATGCTTAAGTTGAAATCTTGCCATCATGCATATTAATTACATATATATATATATATCATATATGTATGAACGTATAGGAAGAAACCACGGTTATGACCATCAATTTTGAAGAAGTAGATTATTATATTTTTGTGCACTATAATTTCTTGTCCGAAGTCATCACATAAGATAGGATTTATATTTAAAATCTATTGTAAAAAGGTTGTATATACATAGAGAAATTGAGCGCATGTTTGCAAACATTAAAGGAAAAAAAATAAATATTTCAGGGTGTTCTAAGAATTATTATTAATTAAAGAAAAAATTCTATGATATAGATGCCAAAATTTTTAAAAAAGAAAATAAGGAATTTTCAGATGAAATCTGCAATTGAATAATTAATATATGGGTTTTGTGTGCCTTACTAAATAGCATCCTTATCGTTCTAAAGCAAACGGGAAAATTTTACAAGAAGGTCCTTTGACAAAATGTATAAAAGCCGCGCCACTTCTTCAACTACATATTTTGCCTCAAAATCTATTTAAAAATTATAACATACTAGTCTCTAGTTGTACTTTTCTCCTAAATACTTACATAACACTATAATTTTCATCTAAAAGTGCCCTTAATTGGGGCATGACGAATTAAGTGTTTCCATAAATTTAAGTTGAGGAGGTAAAATATTTATAAGTTATTTTTAAGAGGTAATGTCCAAAGCGAATAAATTTGAAAGATCAAAACATTATTTACCCTTCAACATATTTCTTCAAAAATATAGAGGTTAGCTTAGGGTTTTACGTCGTTGTTTAACCTATATACGTCCTCTTTTCCGGCAGAAGCAAAACTTTCCATCAAAAATCCATTTTCAACCAATATATATTCAATATTAATTTATAAAAAAAAATTAATATATTCAATATTCCATTTACATGTAGCATGCACCTCTTTGACTACAAGGGTTAGAGGGACAAAAAACAACATTGGCCACAAATAGTACTTCCTACCAACTATAATACGTATGCAAGGATCATTCATAAATGTTTACATGCCACCATACTAGTAGACGTGTCAAAATACAACTTATACCTTCCAATATATAAATATAGGTAATGGGCCATATATCTTATATTGAGTAAAATGGAGGTAATCTTTGCTTATTTTTTTACTCAACTCATGGATATCGGTGGGTAACTTGTGGGTAACCATGTATAAAATATATTTATTTTTATTTTAAATATCACTCTGTTAACCTAATTCTCCTCATTTTTTCACCATAGATATAATAGTTGAAGATTGTACATTCTTGTGTTAATATACTTGTTTAGTTAATATTTGAATGATATTATATAAATTAGACAATATAATACATATTAATTTAATTTTAAATATATATAAAAAAATAAAAATTTATAATGGGTGCCCAGAGTTTACCCGTTACGTGTAGTCATAGATAATAGGTTCATCATCTCTTAGCCAATAACATACAAGTCATTTTATATATGAGTAAATTTACTCAACCTGTCCTTACCCACTTTTGAGTTACTCATGAGCACTAAATTGTCAAGTCTAAACGCCAGCTCTTTTCATAATAAACGAATTTTATTTCATTGTGATCCCTTGAAATTTTGGCCTAGTTCTATTTGAATATTTTATTTTATTCATCGTGTCATTTCACACTCTAATATACATATATATACATTTCTACTTAAAAAAATAATAATATTTATACATATTGCATATAAAATATTCTTTTAAAGATACTTTTAACATTAACTAATCCATATGGAATGCATGTATTATTTAATACCGAATAAAAAATCCAAATTAAATTCTGATCATTTTATATATTTTTGAATGTCTGTATTATTTAATAAAATTCGAAATATTTAAGAATGCTTATAATTATATTTATTTACTATTCTTTCTTTTTTTGAAGTCAACCATGACAAGCTATGCTCATATAGTCCTTCTCAAAGTCAAGTTCTGAATAATCTAGCGTAATATCCCCACCTTTTCAATTCCTTTCAACTTGATTTTGAGATCAATTAAAAAAATACAAAAAAAATAGAAAATTGGTTAACTCAAAAAATTGGTTTTCTTAATTTTTTATCATTTTTTACCGATTCATACCATTTTTCGTAACAACTGATTTTTTTTTATCAATTAGCTAATGTACTTTCCAATTCCTCATCGAACTAGCCAGTCTGAGCTAGCGCTTAATACATGGGATTTAGCCTAGTGTATCCATTAAAGTATTTGGATAAAATAAAATCTTTTCGCTTATAAGATATTAGTAATGACAATTTTGTAATTAAAATGGTTAAAATTGAAGGTACATGTAAAGATCTTAAAAATAAGTTATGAGTTCGTTGCTTTTTTAAAAAGAGCTTATAAGCTCATAATATCTTATTTTGGGAGTTAATACAATATTTTTTAAAAAAATTTACCAAATATTTCATAACATCTTATAAAACATTTTGAAGTGCTTATAAGCTCACCCAAACACCCTATAAATTAGGTCAGATAGAGCAATCGAAAAAAAAATTACACGTCAAATGTGGTTTAATACGTTTACACATTAAATAATTTATTAAACTTCAAGTTAGTTTGGACATCAACGTACGATTTGGTCAGGGTCCAGAAAACTGACGTCGAAACCGATGCCCATGCTGATAATCTAACATATCTGCACCTTATTTTCTCCATAAATCACACCTGTCATGTTAGCATACTTTGAGGTGGTATAATTTTCTCATTTATTGTCTTGTCATTGTCTGTACCAAATGAACATTGATTAGACTAGACATGAAATAATCTAGCAATTTCTTTTAGACTCATATTTAACGTGTAGGTCTTTATCTATTTTATAATAATATTTATTTATCGTATGATAGTTTATAAAATTTATATTGTATTTAGTTTTTGTATTTGATCTTAAAAATATATTTTTATAATAATATTAATGTAATGATTAAATATAACTGCTTCTCCCCTAAAAAAAAAAAGAAAAAAAGATAGGACTTTCATAATCCCATTTTGTGTTACCGAAAATATAACAATTTGGCTTATGAGATTTTTGTTTAAGTAATAAAGAGAAGGTATGATGATATAGAGGCCATATGTTCGATTTTTACCCGTGTGCGATATGATAGACGGGATTTCTGTACTGTATAATATGTTGTTGATAATTTTTCTTTATTTTTACTTTTATTATAATTGTACTAATATTAGATTGTTATAAATGAATTGATATATTAATTGAATGTAGTAATTACTTTTGTCAAAAGGGGGAAAGAAAAAAAAAAGCAATTTTTTGTAATGTTTTTATGGAGTTAGATGCAATCCACCCATCTTTATATAAGTCAAAATAAAATAGATCATATATTTATTTTGAAAATGCAAAGAACATCCGAAATTCAAGATAATATATAAGATAGCTTATATTTTATTTATATGGTGAAATTAGCAAACCAATTAGTTGAGGTTTTCTATTTGGGCCTACGGTCAACCACCTTAATTTTTCAGTTTCAAATTATCTATTATTTATCTATGTCTATTATATTTATCTGTACTACATATAATCAAACAACTTTTACTGTGTTTTCATGAGATTTTGCCAAAATATCCTAATTAAGTTGATGTTATTTTATTATTTATTTTATTTTGTTTTGTTTTGTTTTGTTTTTTATTTATTTATAATTTATTATTATTAGTTTTTTTTGTTTTTTTGCAGCCATTAGGTTTCATAACTCCAATTTTATATAAAAGAAACTATGATTGTACTCCACTACAGTAATGTGTTATATATATATATATATATGCGTGTGTGTCAGTAACTTCGTGTGCTTTAAATAATAATAAAATAAACACGGTAAAGTTACTAAAAGAATTAAAATATTAAAAAAATAATAAAATATTTATTTCATTTTATATTATAAAATTTTAAGTACATACATCAGGCGCGTCGACATTCAGGATTGCTAATTTTTTATGTATAACTTTATTATCAACGACCAATAATTATTTCCTAATGGTGGGGTAATCACCCATAATCATGCTTAATGATTACATCTATGGACCAATTACTCACAATTACAGCCATGATTATTTTTCCTTACATTCAAACAAATCCTTTGTAACAATACAACAGTATCTCAATATATATTACAACCCAAAAAAGAAAAAAAAAAAAAAAAGAAAAAGAAGAAAAAATACGCTAAAAATTTTCACCAAACAGCAGCCTTATTATGGCATAGATTTTAATGACTTAAAGCATAGCTATGTACAGAAATTAAGCCTTAACTTTTGATAATTAAGCTTAATTATTATTTATCAAAGATACAAATAGTTAAGCCGTCTGTGGATGAAGGCGAACTGGAAGACCCTTAGCAGGCATAGGCATTGGATCAACAACTATTTTCTCATCCGGGATTATTTTATCCCATTTGAATCTCTTCACAAGATGGTGCATGAAAACAAGTATTTCCAAACGAGCATATTCCTTTCCGGGGCACATCCTCGGACCTCCTCCGAATGGCACGAATGTGTATGGGGCGGGTCCGGATCCTTCGAATCTTGACGGGTCGAATTTTTTAGGCTCCGGAAAGAATTCTGGATTCTTGTGTGTTGAATTTGCGCTCCAATATAACTGCATAAATTCAAACATATATCAACTTGGATCTGTCGTCAAATATACTAATGATTGAATCTTGTTTCTTAAGAGTTTTCCTTTATTTTGGATAATTACCTCAATACTCCTAAGGTGGCTTAACTACAAAAACACTTATATGATATGGGAAATTACAATAATACCCCAACTATTAGTTTAGTTGACGAAAACTTAACAAAGCATGTGTAACATTACAAGTATACCCCGTGAACATGGTTTCGATTTGTAATATTTTACTTATACATTATATTTTTAGTGAGTCCGTTAATTTTCGCATCAGCTGAGCTCACGAAACAAGTTATAATTCTTCATGTTATATTTTTATAATTAAATCAAATCTCACATGCTGTTTTACGTTTTTTATTTTTTATTTTTCTCCTTACCTTCCATCCTTTTGGAATATAGAAACCATTATAAGCAAAATCAGCAATAGCTTCTCTGAAAGCTCCTTGAAGTGGTGGCGCAAGTCGAAGAACTTCACAGGCCACGTTCCACGAATATTTCATCTTCTGCACATCATCCCAGTTCAGCAACTCTCCGGGAGCTTTGGATTTCGCAATCTCCATTTGTTCTGTACAAGAAAGATCTCGTTATTACCTAATAATCCCATGACCGAACCAAAATATGTAAGAAAAAAGTTTACAAATATTTACCTTTATAGACTCCCTCGTAGATTTCTGGGAGTTCAGCAAGATACTTAACAATAAAAGTACAAGCAGAACTGGCAGTATCATGTCCTCCAATAAGCAAACCCAAAATCTTGTCAGCAATGTCCAGTTCATGCATAAATTTCCCATTTTCATCACTTGTCAGAAGCATGTGTGACAGTATATCTTGTGTAGGAGATGCTTTTCCTTCAGCCAAATCAACTTTTCTCTGTTTTATAATTGAAACAAGCTCTTTTCTGATGTAATTTGAGGCCTTAATCCCCTTGTTAAAGGGTGTTCCAGGCAAGTCTATGGGAATTGAAATCAAACCAGAGGCTAAAAGATTAAAGGGCTCTGCAAATTTATTAACCTGTTGAGGATCCTCAATGCTCAAGAAAAGCCGACAGGCGAGCCAGAATGTGTAGTTTTTTGCTAAAGGGAAAACAACAACCTCTTCTTTGTTTTCCCATCCGTCGGCAAAGTGTCTCTGAGCTATATGGTCCATTATACCAACATATCGGTGTAAGGCTTCGGGTTTGAGGAAATTGGGAAGCATTTTTCTCATTTTTATAGCTTCTTCTTTAGAAGAAGTTTGAGTTGATGAAGGGAAAATTTTGTCAACGGAGCTAGGCCACCAAGCTTGGACGAGCTTGTTCTCGTTGGAGAACAAGAATTTGTTCCCGCTTGCACCGCAAAAGACCGCAGCTTGTTCACCTAGGAGATGAGTCTTGAAGACCATGGAGGAGTACTTGGCCATCCGGTCGAATATGAACTTCTCCGGGTGGCCTTTCCACCCATTGGAAAGAAACTCGAGGCTTTCTCCAATCATCGGCCACCCGGTTTTGCCTGGAGGTAGGGTCCCCGAGCCAGCAGGTTTAGTTTTGTAAAAGAGTAGGTTGAGGGAGAGAAAGATAAATGAAACAAATAGACAAAGGAGAGTAGCATAAAAGACCTCCATGTTAATTTCTTGGTTGTGATCTAATTTTCTTGGTTGTGTTTGTTGTGTGATATTTTGGAGTTGGATAAGTACGTATATATAGAGGGAGTGTGTGAGTCAAAAAGATGGTGTATATTTTTAAGTGGAGTGATATGAAGGGAAAAGTTAGGAGTGGGAATATTGAAGTTTGAGGAAATATATCAAAGTTGGTATGATTGTAATAATTTGTTAACATATGTTGGTGCCAAATTTTGTGGCTTTTTTAATTGACTTGCTTTTTGGGTATGTGCTTGTATGAAACACATTGCTAGTTTTGAATAATGCCAATTTCCAAGTTGGAACTTTTTGTATATGAAAAGGGTATATTTATGTATGAATTTGTTGAAAGCCGCAGCAATATGTGGACTAGGTCATGGAGGGAAGGATTGAGATAGCTTGTGGGACTGCAAATTTTCAAAAATATCACATGATTTTTAAATAATGGTATGCTAAGTGTTTCCCCGTGTTTACAAATAGTTGAATATGTTTCTTTTAGGAGGACTCAAGAATAAATGAATATGTTATTACAACAAGACTTTTTCGCAGAACGACTTATTGACACAAAAGTAAATTTTTTTTCTGTTTATTCTTTTAAGGTGGGGTGGTTGGGTAAACAATCATGTTGGGTATGGAATACTAAATAGTTTCTTTTTTACTTTTTTTGCTAATTATATTTTTTTTAGTGAGAGAACAATTCAATAATAAAATTTGAAAATTATGTAAAGTGCTTTTTAGATTTTCATCAAAAGTTCCATACGTTGTTAAATTCTTGACAAATTATCAATGATTGGATAATAAAAATTTGAAGAAATATAGGAGTGACTATAATTCTCATGAAGTGATTAATTGTGGACTCTTAAATTCTTGACTAATAATCATATTAAAGTCGGCCACATAATTTTAGGACATATAACTTAAGTGATCATAGCTTTAAATTCAAAACAAAACCCTTTTAATTACTTTCCAAATAATGCAACCCGAAATCTAATATAAACTCAAAATTTATGGACATGTATATGTGTGTATATATATTCAATTACTACAACCTCAAAATCTTTCGTAACTATATGAATTGTTCCATCCAAATTTAGACAACAATGATCTCAATATCATGTGAATTGAAACTCAATACTCAAATCTTTTGTAACTCTATAAATTGTTCCATCCAAATTTAGACAACAATGATCTCAATATCATGTGAATTGAAACTCGATACTCATTTTGTTCACATTTGTGTTTGGCTTTATTAGGTTTAGTTGTCTCAATGTGAACAAATTGACAAGCTAAAGAATTATGTAGTAAGGGAAAAATCAAAAAATGAAAAGGACAAGAGGATGGCTGACTTGACTTTGCAAGGTCAATTATGGTAGGTCATTCTCAATGGAAGTTGAGTTTGTTCTAACATGGTGGCTCAAAAGTTTCAAATTCCAAGGCTTAAAGATTCCACCTTTTGTCCATAACTGAGTTTGGTGGTTTTCTTTATGTCTTTGTTTATTTATATAGGCCTCGTTTGAGGGGGGAATTTCTCCACATTCCACATATTTGGCCTGATAGCAACCCTTGAATTTCATCAATCCTATCCTTTGTTTGTTTGTTTGGTAAGACATATTTAGATATTGCAACATTTCACAATGTACAATATGTCTTTTGATTGAGAAGGTTGGGGGATTTTGTTTATGAAAATTACCATTATGCCTATCTCCAATGCATGTCATTCAAATCATGTAAATTTTGACAGGAGATTTTTGGGGCATAAACTTAATTTCATTATCAAATTTCAATCTCCCTTTGGGTGCAATTGATAATCACACTCACCACCCCACGATTCAAAGTCCCTTATAATTGCTACTACAGGGCGGGCTAGACATAAAATTCAGGCCGGCCCGCCCTGCTACTCTTACCTATCAAACAACAACTTTAGGTATTTCAAATACCATAATACGACATAGTAGGGGCTATCAAACAAGGCCATAGTATACACACAATTTTCAGAGGCATTTAATCCATGCTAATACTTAATATTCCATTTAAATTGTTAATTATTACAATATATTCAATCATATAAGTATTTTTACATTAGAATAATATCATATTTTACATTTATCCATTGATCACAACATATTTAGAATATAGTCAACTGACAGTATGAAATTTGTGAGTTGCACCGATTACAAAATAAATAGATAAAATCATATGTGTACATCATTTTACATCTCACAATCCAGTAATTAAGGGTTTAATATACTTTGCACCCCTGAATTGCATATCATGTCTCATTCAAACCCTGCACTATTAAATGTAGGGTAAAATTTATTTTAATCATGGAGTTTTGCCCATGATTTGAAATCAGTCCTCATGCTTTCTATTATCTTCAATGTAATCCTTTTAGGTAATTCCAATAGCTTTTTTTCAGGCAAAAGAAATCAAATAACAAAAATGCCCTCTACCTCTGATTTACTTCTTCACTTAAAAATCAAATTAATCCCAAAGTTTTATTCCAAATGCTAAATTAGTCCCCCATTACTAATATGATAAGAACTTGCTTTTGCACTCTAAATAAAATTATCAAGATGCCAATTTTTAGGCATTTGTATATACTATTTAAGACTACATGAATTTATTCATAAAAAGAATGAAGAAAAAAATATTTATTAATAATATTATTCTATGATATATGGTAATCAGCTGAAATAAGGAGTGTTTCCCAACCTAGGGCTATTAACCGGTTGGATCTTCAATCTAAGACTATAAACGAGTCAAATCAGGAGCAAATGAGAAGGATCTAGATCAAAACACGATTACGGATTTCTACATCTAAATCTAATACGAGATCATATAGGATTTGGGTCGATTCATACTAAGCCTAAATTCGATAAAAATCCAAAATTAGATAAGAAAATCCAAACCAAATAATAGTAAATAATAATTTCATTAAAAATAAATATACATTATTTAAGATAAAATTCATTAAAAATATAAATCTATACATTATAAATTATAATATATATATAATATTTATTACAATATAAAAGCTCAAAGATATATTGTAATATTGCTAATTTACCAATTTATGATGTATAAATTAATACTTTTTATTTATTTTATTTATTAAATAATGCATTTTTTTCAATATAATTATTATTTATTGTTATTCGCATTGGATTTTCATATCGGATTTTTGACTTTTACTGGGTTCGAACTTGGTATCAATATGGACCCAAATCCTATATGATCTTGGGTCAATTTCAAATCTAGATTATCCTAGTTTACTCCATATTCAATTGGTTTTGGCATAATATTCCATAATTTATGCATTGCCCCAAACCAGTTTTCAAGGGATATTAAGAAATATTCCGTCCATAGTGCATAAGTCAGAGGGTAAAGTAGCCACAATGCATAGTCTAGGGGATAAAGTTTAAATATTTCGTCCTTACTTAATATAGTCTCGTGTGTCAGTGATGCTGTGACACCCAAGGATTTCCTTAACGTAGAAATTTCAAAATTCGCCAATTTTGGGAATTCAAAACAAATTCAAGAAAACAAGCAACGTTTTAATTTCAAATTACGTATCACGTGTCCAATTATATTTCGCTCGATTGGGCCTCAATATTTATCGAAAATTTGACCCAAGTTAGACCCAATTTGATTCAAATGAAAACCCAAACAATTTCCAACTTTAGTCCACATGTGTGTATATATATACATATATCAAATAAGCCAAAATTCTAGATATATATGCCCAAAAATCTGAAAAGTTAATGACTCAACATGCTAAGTCATGCCTTTTAAGGGAAAAAGCAAGATTTGGGGGAAAGCAACCACACTTTAATTATGATAAA
>JACFYI010003541.1:148698-163192 GCA_014898755.1 Handroanthus guayacan | reverse complement strand
AAAATTTTAGTGACTTTTGAATTTTGCACGTTAAGGAAATCCTTGGGTGTCACATTTACTGTTTTCAACTTTATTTTTATTTTCTCAAATTTTAATTAATTGGTTCATATTAAATTTACAAAAGTAATTTGCAATTAAGGAAAAAAAATTAAAAGGAAAAACTGTTAACAATATATTTGTCCTTGATTCCGTTCTATTGTCAAAACATGTACCGGTTAAATTAAAGAGGAAAGGCGATAGTAATAATCGTATCTTAAATGAGGAAGAAGAGAAGAAAAATTAAAAACACAGGAAATTTATGTGAAACCAAAAAATAAAATAAAATAAAATAAATAAAATCGTGCAATCAAGAAAAAATAAAATAAAATAAACTATTAACAACCTTGAAGTCTATAATAATAGCTTATGGAGTAAGAATTTACTTGATTAAACTATTATTAGATTTTACATACTTATGGATTTTGTTTATTTAAATAATTTATTCAAAATTTTTGTTGTTAGTTTTTTCTTCTTCAATATACCACCTTGCCAATGTTTTTAATTGTTGTATTTTTGTAGATAAATGATTAATGATAAGAGGAAATTTATTTGTCAACTTTTCGAATAAAGTGGCAATGGCACTGCCTCTCCATTTCTATAGAAAAGGTACAAGTTCGAATTCCACCTGTAGCATATAGGTATTTATCTACGGCATAACAGTATTTATCTATCGAATAATAGATTAGAAAATTTGAGTTTGTGTTTAGTTCATATATTTGATCTTTAAAATGTATTCATATAATGTCATTTATATATGATTGAATGTAATTACTTATCTTTCAATAAAAAAAAAAAGTAGAAGGAAACTTATTTGAAATTTATTTAATAGTTCATATATTTAATCTTTAAAGTTATTTATATATGATTGAGGAATTAAATTGTCTGATCATCCAGGGAAATAAGTTATGTTTGAATTAATATATCCAAACTATAAAATAACGAAAGAGTAAACATATTTGTGTTACGAAATTTAAGTTCTTTCGTTGTGACTTAAAGAAAGTTCACCATGATGAATTTGTAATTCACAAAAAAAAGTCAACTTTCTGGTCATTTTTTCATCAAAATTTGATCGTGTGCATTGCATGTGCATTTTTCTCCTTTTTTTCGCTTTGCTCTCTCGAAATTTTTGAAAAGAGCACTTTACCTCTAAAATTTTTGTAATTAGGTTGTACTCCCAATAGCAGAATAAATAGTACTACAAAACTTTCGGAGGACAGCGCTATTTCCAAAATCTCTTGGAAGGAAAAATGTAGAAAAATTGACAAAAATGCACTTGCATTGCATCTTATAATATTCCAGCAAGAAAATGACCGAAAAGTTAACATTTGGGAGAAAGTCGCATAAATAATCAGGTTAAATGCAGTTTACCCCCTGTATTCACCTTAATCGATACAAAATCCCCTAAAAAATTTTTAATTAGCATGAAACTCTCTATATTCCTAAAAATATTGCAAAACAGGGGCTACCTTTATTGTGTGTTTTACACGCACCATCTCCGCAATTCTTTTATGCTTTTATTGTTACTTTATGAAATAAAATGACCAATTTGCCCTACAGTTTAAATGCAATTTACCCCCTTTATACATCTTAATTGGCAGAAAACCTCTGTATTCGTCTTAATTGGCACAAAACCCCTTTATTTATGAAAATATTGCCAAAAAAAAAAAGGATCATCTTTATTGTTTTGAAAGAAGAAAAATTATAATTGAAGAAAAATAAATATTGAAAATAAAAGTTAACAAAAAAATGTTTTTTCAATATTTTTTGTAACTAATTTGTTATTATATCTTATAATAGGATTATTTTTATTCATTTGCTTAATGATGGACCAAAATAACTACCAAAGGTGTTTCTATTATATACTAATGATTGTTGCAAACTCAATGGGGGTGCTTAAGTTTGTTTTTACAAAATTAAAAATATTTATTTATTTTTAATTGTGATAAATATTTCTTATTCATTGATGTTTTTATTTGAATTTTGTGGATAATGTAATTTGACAGTAAAATTAGGCTTTTTTTTTTAAGCTAAGAGTTAAGTAGTGTTTGAAGTTGAGGAAAGAAAAATCTGAAATCAAATCTACTATGGAGGGTATTTAAGTAATTTTGTTATTCTAAAAAATATTTAAATTCGATGGAGCGAGTAAGTATCATTTTACCAAATATAAAAGGTTTAAGTATCATTTTACCAAATATAAAGGGTTTCATGCTAATTAGAATCACTCAGGGAGCTTGGTGCCAATTAGAATGAATATAGGGGAATATTTTGTATTTTACCCATAAATAATTTGGCATCAGGGATTACGATTACATTATGCAAACTATGGAGAGTAAAGTGCTTACATTATTTTTTGCCCAAGGGCAAAGTGAAAAAAAAAAAAAAGCACCAATCTTTTAATATGAAATATATACGTATATATTAACCTTTTAATGTTGAATATATATATATACACCTTTTCATACGATACAATATTTTTCGAAAGAATTCAATTAAGTTAAGATAAAGAAGAATAAGAATAAATAAATTAATGAACGGGGAAGGAGGGAGCATTAAGAAAGAGCAATCAAACAAAAATACTTCGCCATCATCTTCCAAAATTAGGTAGTTGCATATCAAGTCATTAAATAATACCCACAGTGTTTATTCCAAGAGTTTTATGCACTCGAAATAGTGACTAACGTCCGACGCATGCTCAATGTGCGTGCGACTTGAAGCGAAAAAGCTCGGCTCGACTCAAAGTTAATCGAGCTCGAGCTGAGCCTTAACGAGCTCGAGCTTGCAATCGAACCCAGTTCGAGCTCTAATAGACTAGCTCAAATGCTTGCTAGCCGGCTCGCAAGCCTGGACTATTATAAAAAAAAAATATATTATATATAATATGTTATATATAAAACATATATAATATATAAATATTTATATTAAAAATAAATATAAAAATATATATATTAAAAACATATATATAATATATTACATTAAAAAATGTATTTTTAATATTTAATATAGTATATATTATATATATTAAAAATATATATATATATATAAAATGTATATTAATTTTTTTAAAAAAAACAAGCCTTTCAAGCTCGATAAGGGCTCGAGCTCAACTTGGGCTCGATCGAACTTGAGCTCGAGCTTGGATTTCCAGGCTCGATCAAGCTCGAGCTCGATAATTTTGTAAACGAGCCGAGTTCGAGCCTGAAATTTTTGCCAAGTTCGGCCCGTTTACAGCCCTACGTGTATCTAATTCGAGTGCATAACGTTTGACGCATGCTCAATATGCATGTATCTGATCAAAGTATAAATAATGGTTATATATATATATGTACATGCATAATTGTGAAATTATATATTGATCATAAGTGATATCAGGATAGCTTTAATGTACAAATTACAGCCATGAGACTCAAATATACAATACCAGCATTTTGGGAAGATTATATGCACTTTTATAATAAGAAGAAGAAGCAGAAGAAACTATCATCCTAGATTCTTTTTCTTAGATTAAATTCAAGATCAAAAGAAGCAAAAATAGATGAGCTAAGCCAAGTAATCCTGTGAAGCATACGTGACCCATAATAAAAAACATAAGAATCCAAAGTTGAGCATCAACACAATACCCAATAAACAGAGTAACTGTAACTGTAAAACAAGAAACACAAAGCAAAGAAAACAAAAATGGCAGTTGTGTTCAAGAATCTGCCCTGATACAAAAGGAAAATCAGTGACAAACAAGCACTTGGGAAACAAGAGTTATACAGACATGGCCATTATCTGACGAGCAAGACCTGGATCTTGCTGCAAAAGCTCCCGCAGGTTGTTTTCGACCTCCGCCATCTGCTTTTCCAAGTATTGTTTCGAGGTCTGCCCAATGGAAACAACATGTGATTAACCAAGGTTGCTGATAATGATCTTCAATCATATATTATTTGAAAGCTATAATGTAGTGACGTTTCAAATAAATCACCACGCAACAGAATTACACAATAGATAGCATTTTTTTTTTTTTTGATGAATACAATAAATAGCATGTCTGATGCGTCAGAATATGGTGACCTCTTTTCTATACTATCAAAGTTTAGGAGTTGCACAAAATTAACAACAAATAGAAGGTTTCCAGAAACAAGTAAAAAGAAACATACTGTTACTTCATGAGAATCTATTTTTCTCTCATATATTCATAGTTTAACTCTAACTTTTCCTTTTTTGGCGCAACATCTTTTGTGTAAATGTCACACTTGTCAACATTCGATATCATCACTAACATGAATGTCTTTCTTTCTATATGTACATATATATATATATATACCTCATATGTAAATGTATACAAGTACATACATTTGTTATTGGACCGCTGTCTCTCATCCGCAACATGCACTAAACCTTAGAACATTATCATGGAGTCGTGTACGTGTCATATAATTGTGTCTATATTGGTGTCCATGTCCTTATATATATGACTGAAGAAATGCGTGCATCTGTTCTCAGGCAAGAATCAATGAATCTAAACATCAATAACTCGTGTGATTCACAATAGAACAGCATTAGTTCAAATCTCATGTTCCAGCCTAGTTGGAGCTCAATGAATTTGTACTAACCAGGTAAAATATACTTCATAAAACATGCGGCACACGAATGAGAAGCATAATAAGTTGAACAAGATTTCAAGGCAAAAACAAGTAAAGACAGTTTCCTCAAGCTATATAATATGACAAAAATGCTATAAAAAGATTAAAGTTAATTAGAATCAAGTTGACACCATTTCCCACGAAACAGGTTGTACTTAATGTGAGACAGACAACATAATCCAATGTACGACGAGATGAGAGCAAGGGACTTCGGCACACATTAAAGCACATATCTTTTTATATCACGACATAATGATATGTATTATGGCAGGAAGACCACAGAATCTTCTGAGTTTTCAAATATTTAACAAACAGCTTTGCCACAAAAAATTGACTACTACAGTTTGCAGAACAATAGTTTCACAGTTCATGTCACTTCAGAGAACTTTGTCGTTAGTATATTAGTTTCCTGTTGCACCTTAATAGAAAATAGGTTTCCAATCTGCTTTCACAACTTCAAGGAACTATGAGTCACTATATTCATTGAGCGTATATAGCCAAATCAAGGTCTACTTAATTCTTATATATCAATGCATGACAGGAACATCTGTGCAAAAAAACATGGTGGTTAACATCCTGGTCCAAAAGAGACCGGCATTGAGGAGGAAGGGCGCTATCAAAGGCAGAAGGGCACAAACTCAGGCAACTTCATGTTAGACAAAGTCCCCCCCCCCCAAACTTCTCCCTCTTTTAGGGGGGTGATAGTGGAAGATAGACGGTATGTTTTCAGCTTAAAGTATTTTTCTCAATAGATAGACGGACGAGGAGTCAACAAGTGGCCAGGCCTGAGTTTGACTGGCTAAAAAAGAACAAATGTATCCAGAGACCCTCTCTCCCGAAAGCCAAATGCAATTCTTTTCCTTACTAAGTCTCAGATACTTTCTTTTCCCAGTAACATTGTCTTTGTAGGGAAAATGAAAAAATGTTGAAGTATATGAGGTGGTTTCGAGGGAGAAAAGGGGGCTGTATCTAGAAACCATGTGTTCCAGGTTACTTTAAACTCGGGCCCAACTCTTTTGGGGTGGGTGTGTGTGGGGCTTGGGGGGGTGGCGGTTATAAATTGTCGCTGTACTGTTCCATGCAAATGCAATATGAAATGGAGATTCTTATTCATATGACCGTATGCCAACAATTTTTAATCCAGGAAAACAAGTTCTACTAGGGTTTCACTCAACAACATCAACTGCCTTTTACTTCGATCACTTTCCTATATATAATTAAAGACCATCCCTGTTATTATGTTGAATTAATTAGTACAAATATGATGCCTCATACCTCTCAGTTCATAAATAAGTAATTATGTATGTAGACTTATGCTAATTCCACTACTACGTGATGACCCCTTTAACAAGTGCTCCAATGTAAACAACACTGAGCTTAAAGTACTTGTTGCCTGATCCAAAAGGAAGTATGAAAATTAGAAGGGAAAAGAAAACTTAAGGTTTAGTTCACCATCCCATTCTTTTCCATCTTCACTTCGCTGATTGCCTATCATTGAAGTACATTATTGGGGGAAAAAATAATATAAGAAAAGAAAAGAGGATACAATTAAAAAAAAGGAAAAAAAAAAAAAAGAAAGAAAGAAAGAAAGAAAGTTGACTAGTCAACTAAAAACATTCCCACACAAAAGTCAATTACTTTTATACCCATACCCATTGTTCAATTACTAATGTCTCCAACAATAATAATCTTTGTTGTTTTCTAGAGAGGGTGTTTTCTGCATCTGTCTTGATTACATTAGCAAGTTACACATTTATAATTAAGGAAAACCATTGAGGTTACAAGCTAGTCCTGTTCATGAAAGAAATTCAATTAAACAAGATAACATCACATTAGTTAAAGGTTTTCTCTTTCTTGCATGCTTATCACGTATTAACACCTTAGACAAGATTACTCGTGGAGTTGAGTAGAATTCTCCCCATAGTTACAACATTAATATTAAGTAGCACATTTCTTCTTTCCTTCTTAGACTTCTTATGTTTGTTTGTTAAGTTTGGCAAGATAAATTGAGCCTTAGGTTCTATGCCCTGAATGAAGTAGAATTCTTCCCGTAATTATGATGCTAATACTAATTAGCATACTTCTTCCTTCTTAAGACTCCCTATGTTTGTTTGCTAAGTTTAGTGAGGTCCATTGAATCTTATGTTCTATACCTATTTACAGTAAGGTGCTAGTATACTGAGAACCTAAGCCTCAATGCACCTCACCATATTTAGCAAACAACCATAGAAAGTTTAAGAAGGAAGGAGAAGTGTACTACTTAGTATTAACATCATAATTATGAGAAGAATTCTACCTAACTTCATGAGTAACATTGACTAACGTGTTAACATGTGATAAGCATGCAAGCAGAAGAAAAGCCTTATAATGAATGTGATGTTATCTTATTTAGTTGAGTTTCTCTCATGAACAAAGGATAACTTGTAACCTAGATAGTTTTCCTTGATTAAATGTCTGATTATATGTGCGTTCATATCCTTGCATAATTCCTTTATTAAGCCAAAGGCATGTTCTCTATGTGATTACATGTATTATGTCGATATTATGTGCATATAAAATGGACCAAATAAATTAAGGAGTGAACGGGCTTGAGTTCAATTGGGCGGCAAAAGGTTTGGCAGTCTTAAAAGTTCTCGTCATTCATGGTCCTAATCCACTGTAAATGAACAGAGTATTTCACACATGAAGTGGGTCGTAGATTAAGCCATATATATGACATGACCAACATGGTGAATAAGGTGGGCTAGGGTTCACAGAGGTGACATAAGGAAAAAATTTTGAAACAAGATAATATTATGTCGTGTGTGAAGTAAGATGGATATGTTATTCCAAACATGATGTACTTGATTAATGCAGGATTACTTGCATGTGATTTACACACACAAGCACCTTATGTGTGATTATCTTCATTTACTCGACATACAACTAGCTCCTGTTGTTCGGCAGCACCTCTCACTCAGCGCTCCAATTGAGCTTTTAAAGTCCTTAGTCAGGTTTATGTAATAATGGCAACTACTAGTTTTCTTTTGAGACTTCCTAAAGGGATGTATCCTTTTCGGGAATCTTAATAACATCTTGTGTTAATTTTAATTTCACTTAAGCATATTTTTGAAGCTCAAGGCATTACATATGTGTTTCAAAGAGTCATACTCCTAGCTTCCCTAGTTGAGCAAGTACCAAATGAGGTAACCAAATTCATGATGAAGTAGAAATTTAAGTATTCATAATCATATTGACAGTCTTCCACATTTTTTTCGTTCACTAGAAAAATAATGTCCACTAAATTCAAAAGAAAGTTAGGAATGTACAAGTTAGATCAAAGAACTTAATTTTAGTTTCTAACACAAACCGTGGCACTTAGAAGTTTTCCCCCTAGAAAGCAATGCAGGGCTAAATTTACCACATGTCATATATATGCCTGATTGTCCCTAGATGTGAGCTATGATACTCCAACACTTCAAACTTAACATGTTGTAATGTAACATCAATCACCACCAACTTGATACTGCACACGTGTTCGGCCTTTGCTATACAAAATAACTATTCGAGATTTGAAGTAAATTCATTAGCAAGACATATTTCATGCTTCTATCATATACCTTTTCTTCTATAATTTTTATTAATTCTTGATAATGGATGAATCTGAACAGCAATATTGTTAAATTGAAGTAACATCTTTGAATATCATAGTGGTAACTTCACCGTATTATCATGATGCCTCTCCACCTCGTGCTAGATGGGTACAAGCCAAGAAACTTCTAACCATATTCCCATATTTTACAATTGGAAAATTTACATGCAAAGACTTTGATAAGCCACTGTTGACACCAATTAACTTACTATAACCAAATCCAAGCAACTGATACAGTGAGTCAAATATGGCCTTCAATATATCACTAAAAGTCTCTTAGGGGTGATTGCAAGAATGCCATGGCTTCTAATTATTTATTAGTTAGATCAAAGACATTACTAGAACTCCATTGTCCACTTAAACTTCTGCCTTCTGCCGCACTTTGTCAGTATTAAAATGGCATCAACTTTTTTAAGTTAATAAAAGTTCACCAATTTGTGACCAGTAGTGAGACTAGGGAGGGTCAAGTGACAAGTTTTCATACAGCATGATCTCAGTATCACTTTGAAATTGGGTGACTAAGAGTGCACTTTCCCAATCCGTCCAACTATATGACTCTGCAAACTCATCACCCAACATTTTCACATTCTCACCCAATATCAATATCTACAAGCTAAATGTTAACAAGTAAATAAACAAGCTCTCACGATCTATGGTTTGCAAGTACCAATTAAGAGTTCAATCACACCTGCAAAGAGGACATAGCAGCTTCACTATCCTTTAGCTTTTGTTCTTGTTCTTCCATCAAAACCGATTTGGGTTCCAAAATAAACCTGCCACATCATGTTACAAGGTTATTTCCACGATAAACCCTCCCACATTATCTTCTATTTAGCATGCAGAGAATCATATACATACATAATCCATATCTTCAACTATAACTTACTGACTTATACCGTTATACACATAAAACAACCAAAATGAAAATAACAAATTGACATCTCAAAGACTAACGTTCTGCCAATAGATTTATAAGTATTTGTATCATCAGATAATTGCTTCAGCTCCTCCAAGGTTAAGTAAGCCCGCTTCTTTTCGCCTTCTTTATTTCGCAGCTGATTCTGAACCTGCAAAAGGAAAACCCAGATTGTAGCCTTGTATTCTAGTTCTTAAAGAAAAAACTCTGAAGATAACTCATAACCGTTCTTCAAGTATAAACACTGACTTGCTTCAATTTCCCTGTGGTCTCGATCATGCGACCTTGGATTTCAAGAAATGCCTAAAACAATACAGAAAAATAAATAACATAAATATCAAAAATAACAGTTTGGGGTTTGTATTCAGAGAGGATTTATGCTGCTTACAGTTCTGTTTGCTTCATCCGCCATTCTTTTCTGCTCTTGATTTTCCCCAACTCTGAAAAGCTCCAAAATTTGTCAACACAATTCCAGAGCCCTGATGAGCAACATTTTTCCCTATATTTCCATATTTGTTTGTAATATAATATCGTGTAGCTCACGGGCTATGACTGTTTGGGCCTTCGCTGGTGTATCTTGAATGGGCCTCTCATAGATATAAATGAATTGGGTCTGAAATGAGTTAAATCGTGTAAATGAAATGTAATGGGTTATGGGTGATGACTTTTTATTTTTACTAGAAACTGTGACACAGTCGATATGTATGTCTTCTTTTTTTTTTTCATAAAATTCAAAATATTTATTTATTTTTAACAATGAAAAATTTTAATAATTATTAAATATTTTTCTTTTAATATATTACGTAGAATAATATGATTAAAAGATGAATTTGAAGACATTAAAGTTGGAAAGAAAAAATTATAATTGAGAAAAAGATTAAATAAAAAAATAAATATTAGAAAATAAAAACTAAAGGAAAATATTTTGTTATTACTTTCTATAACTACCTTGTAATTATTTTTTATAATAGGGTTATTTTTGTATATTTAGCATAACGGATCAAAAAAAAAAAAAAACTACCTTTAGCTCTCTTGCTTTATATATAATATAGATTTTAATAACAATATTTTAGATAAAGGAGAAGAATCCATTTATGTTTTTCGAAAATTAATATCATGGGCATTTATGTTTGGGTCAATTATTTATGAGCTAGCAAAGGTACTCCATCCTCACCGGATAAATAAACTAAGACCCAAGCCTAATTTAAATAGGAGTGAAAGGAAGCATGTGTCCTCAAAAATCATATGAAGACACTAAATACCCCTCAAGATATGCGTGTTTTTTATAGTCCGTCGGTAATACCTCTCAATATTAGCAAATTTTTCATAGCTAGTCAGGTTTGTTAGAATCCCACATCAAAAAAATAGAAGGGTTGTGACCTTTTTATATGGTTCTGAGCAATCATCACCTCATAAACTAACTCTTGAGGTTGAGTTAGGCCTAAGTTTCATTTTTAACATGGTATTAGAGCCAGACTCAATCTTGATGTTGAGCTATTCAATGTCTATTTCATATTATTTCATACTTTATATGTTCATTCCTGAATATATGTTGTTTGTCCATCCATTTTATATTATCTAATGCTCCAAATGTTTATTCCTGGGCGTGTGGGGGATGTATTAGAATTCCACATCGAAAAAATATAAGGGATGTGGTCTCTTTATATAATTTTGAGTAATTCTCACATCACAAGCTAACTTTTGGGATTGGGCTAGGTCCAATTTCTATTTTCAACAAGGTCAAACCTCCAGCCAAATAGATAACTCAGTCAATACTAGCCCTATGATCGATCCACATATAGGGGCAATAATCATGCCAGCTGGACCTTAGATCACTTATTATTTCCAGATATTTGTCAATCATATTATAAAAAGGGGTCCTGGAACAAATCTGATATGACTAACTTAGCCTTACTGATCAATAGGCAGAGCAATAGAGGCCAACATGTGAGTGTGACCACCCTCAAGGATTCGGGGTTTTGACCCAAAAACTCTAGAATTCGTACCCCACAAAGCGATAAATTTGGTGTCCTAATTGTCCACGAAATCATAATTATTCAACAAAAATGTCATATTATATTGATAAAATGATCATAAGTAGTGGCCAGGTGATGATTAATCCATATCCAAAGACTAACACAAATAAATATTTGTATTTTTGTTTTTTCCCTTTAAAATAGAAGTGATCTACGAAATTTTCACTTATAAAATTAAAGTATTGAGAGAACATTTTGTATTAATGATTGAAATAATCAACTGATGTAATCATGTAACTATCATATTTGATTTTAATACATGATATAATTTATAATGTAGCATAGTTCCACTTTTGTAATCATTGATAAAGAAAATATTGTACATATGCTCTCTAATTATCCTATCCTTTTTAAAAGGGATAATTACCTACACACTCCCTGATATTTAACATAATTATTAAAACACCCACTGATATTTGAATACTTATCATTAAATTCCGGTGTACAACAGTTAATGCATAATTATAATTATATATTTTGAACGTATGCATAATTACAATCAGACGCCCTAAACTGATACATTATTACAATTATATATTACAATTATACTCCTTTGTTTAGGAGATGCACTTGTAATGTTTAAAATTTTTAGATAGTGTAACGATAATTATCTAAATCTTAGGAAGTATAATAATAATTATCCAATCATTAGGGGTATTTTAATAATTATGATATGCCCCCAGGGTGCAGAGGTATTTATTTCTTTTTAAAAATCTTTTTAGTGGCTGTTGTTTAAGTTTGACTAAGGAAATGTAATCATCGAAAACATAAAAATTGTGCTGAAATATGACACAAGTTTAAGAATTTTGCTTTTAAGAGAGAGAGAGATTCTTAATAATCAAAATAACTCGGAAAATACAAGAGAAAAAGCCCGTTCAACGTGTGGTACGGGTACCAGCATAGAGCGCGTAAAAGCCCGGGGCTACAGTTGATTCAGAAATTCAAACAAATATATATATATATATATATATATAAAAATAAAACAAGAGCTTCCATACAAAAACTTATGCTCTAAATTCTAAAAATGCCCTCACATTTGGAAGATCATATGCCCCGGCCCTACTGTTTTTGAGTTTGGATAATTATTTTTATTTTTATTTTTTTTATTGGTAAGTTTAGATAATTAAATTACAATTTTCAAACTTACAAAAATCTTTTTAAATTAGTTGCAATTCAATATCTTGATTTCAATCTCTTCTTTGATATGTAAGATTGTATTGGATAATTTTTATAATTCCAAAACATGCCACCAGTGCAAAAAGAGTTTTTTGTCATTTCTTTTTTTTTTTTTTTTTTTTTGGATGGAAGACAGAAAGAGTATTTGAGCTATGAAACATCATAATTTTTACCTTGGTAAGGAAAAACTATATTATAAAATCAAGATCATAGTACTCATATTATTACAATGAAATGAAAATCCCAACAATTATATACCAAAACTTAATAACCTAATGATGAAATAATATTTAATAATAATTCAAGATCCAAATGTTTACCAATCTTAACATGATATTAGCGACATTACATATAATATAGACAAGGACTGGTATTATAATATGAATTGCATTGAAATAGGATACCCAAGATCCGAGAGTCAAGAAATTACCATGATTTAAGAGTTAAATTTCAGAAAAGTGTTTGGTGGAAAATGAATATAGATGGAAAACCCCTTTAAGAAATAGTGGCAACTGTTGATTATATCTCAATGCAAAACTCCAAGTAGGGGTGTTAAAAAAAAAAAGAAAAAAGGAAAAAGAAACAACCGAATCAATCGAAAATCGATAAAACCGAATCAAAAAAATTGAATTATGCTTCGGTTTGATTTTCAGTTTATATATATATATATATAAATTTTCAGTTTTCCGTTTGGTTCGATTTTTAACCGCAGTTAACCAAAAAAACCGAATAAAAAATCGGTTAGGTTAAACCAAATCGAAACCGAAATTGATAAGTATTTAATTTTTTTTTCATGATGGTTTTAGCTTTCATAACTTCAAAATTAAGTATAATTTTTGAAAAAATCAAGTTTACGCATCTAACTATGTCAAAAAATTCTTTATGCTTTTGAAATATATATGTTAGGTATTAATTCATAATTCATTGAACATAAAAGTAAAAACATGATGCAAAAATCTATCAAATTAAATAATATATGTCTTTCGTTCGAATATAAAATTAAGAGTAATGACATAAATTATAATATTGTACTTTTATAATAATATGCATATAATGTTATAATTAATTATTAACAATGTATTTGTTGGTATTTATAATATAATAAAGTTAACTATTAAAAAAAATCCCTCAAGGTCTATATATGAAGACTCTAAAACCTAAACATAATAAATATGATGTAGCCCAAAATTTGGACTAGGGATTAATAAGGAAATTCTCAAGATCTTGATTTGAGAACGCAGCAAACTTCGATTGAGAAAACACGCTCTTTGCCAAAAATTTGCTCTAGTACTCTGGTGTATTGAGAAGTGTGCGTGGCATAGCGAAAATTCTCTCTAGAACTATCATATGCTAGAAAATGAGTCCCCCTCACTTCGCCGTCATTAGGGGGTATTTATAGTACTTAAGTCGAGGATTAGTGGGTTTATGGGCTCGCAGGCCCATTTTCTTTAAGTATGACTTCATTCATTAATTATTTATGTTTACCATTAATCATGTTTAAATCCGACTAATTTGTTATTTTGCTTTTATACTCTTGAGGGGTACATTAGGCATATCATATAGTCCCCCCTACTCTCGATTTGACTCTAACGAGTTAAAACGAGAGTAAGAAGATCTGAGTGGATGGGAGAGTTGTGCCACTGGACATTTTTCTTTCTCGAGTTATATTTGCTCAAGAGTAGAGGGGAAAGTTGTAAAGAAGAGATAATTTTAGTATTGAGAAAGAAAAAATTAAGTATTAGAGGACATAAAGAAATTCTCATCTTTTCCTTAGGGGGAGAGTATAAAGAAAGAATCTAAGTACGTAGCGGAGTGGAGAAAAGTCTCATTTCCTTCTTAGAGAGGAGCCAGAAAAAATCTAAGTACATGGGGGAGATGAAAAAAGTTCTTCCCTTCTCCTTGAAGGAGAAGTAGATGTCTCATGATCCCTCCGCAGGCGACCTTAGGTTCGATCACCCCTAGGCAGTGGTAGTCGACCTTAGTGTAAATCACATTTTAGCAGAGAGAGCGGAGGCGGTCTTCCAAAGCAGATTATCGTGAATATCTCATAATTCTTTCACAACTTAGCGGA
>JACFYI010003541.1:132944-147423 GCA_014898755.1 Handroanthus guayacan | reverse complement strand
GTTTGGTTTTTGGTTATCATTCTAACCGAATTGAATTTATTTGGTTATAACCTAACTAAACCGAACACCCTTTAGTTCGGTTTTCGATTATAAAGCTCCAAAACCAAATTGTTCAGTTAACCAAATTTCGGTTTGGTTGGTTTGGTTCGGTTATAATCAAATGAACGCTCTTAACTCCACGATTTGAATTCATGTTGTTTCATTGAATATTTCCAAAGGTAATAATTTATTCTAAATTCTATTTCAGTTATAATTTAGGCATTCAGCTGATCACATTCAAGTACCCATGGGTAAATGATTGGATGTCGGTCAACCCATAATTAATGAATTGAATGGGTTTAATTCTTAGTAAAATTAATTACACCTATATCCCTTTAAATAGTGTAATTATCAATTTATTCTCTCTTACTTTTTTTTCTTTTTCTTTTTTTAAAGAGTAAAGTAATTATATTTAAACATATACTAATATTATTGCATGAACGAAATACAAGTCAAATTCTTTAAATTATCATTCGGTAGATAAACGCTCATACGCTACCAGTGAAATTCAAACAAATGCTCGTATCGTTTTAAATGGTGAAATGATCAATTCATTCTCTCTTACTTTTTCTTTTTATTATTATTATTATTATTATTATTATTATTATTATTATTAGAGTGAAGCAGTTATATTTAATCATACACTAATATTATTATATAAACTAAATACAAGTCAATTTTTTTTAAATTACCATCCGGTAGATAAATGTCCACATGTTACCAGTGAAATTCGAACCTACAAAATAAACTTAGGTTAGCGAAGGTTTAAATAACCAAACTTCCATTAACCATTAAAATAAACATGACCTCAAAATGCCATGTATTAATAATTTCTGAAATAAGATATAAAATATTGATAATTTCACTATTCTGAAGGGGCATTGGTGTAATTTCACTTCTCACTAGATGCGGTGATGTCATGTCCATAATTTGAATATTGCTATTTTTTCTATCAAATATCCTTTTTCTTTAATAGTTAATTACTCATTTCGAATATTTGATCTTATTCAATGTATTATTGACACAAAGGAAGGGCACTATGGTAAAAACACAAGGCTTTGGTGGCCCATGGGCCCAATTCCAAATAAATGAACTTTGTTTGGTTTTGGAATTAAAATCAATTTCACATTTGAATCGCTTAAACGAACCCATTCCCACAAAAGAAAGAAGAGAAAAGCGTTACAATCAAAATATCCCTTTCCAGTTTCCTTTCCCCCCTCCCCTAGTAAACTAGTACCCGGCCAGTAAGTCTCCAACTCACTCTTGTATTGTTGTAGATAATCTTTGCGCAACCGCATTCTCTTTCTTGAGAATATTCCGGCGAACCCAGCTCAGATTTTCGTGAAGTTTTCCTGTTTGCCGCCGACCCAGTTGGGTTTTCCTTCTACCAGAGGTTTAACACTAGTCTTGTTTTGATTTGATCGTAATCAGTGCCAAGAAAAGAAATGTATCTTCGTATTTGATTCTTTTTTCTTTTTTGTTTTGTGAATCTTGGAATTGAAATGTGAAGCTGGTGAAGTTGGATCAAGAAAATGGGATCTTGTTTGAGTGTTGAGGAAGACGAGCAACTGTCAACTCAGAACCAATCTTCGAGTAACAGGCCAGGTCTGTTGATTTTAGACTCTAACATTGTTTATAGTCTCGATAGTTTGTATTATTTGTTTAACTTTGCGTTCTTTCTCTTTATATGTGAAAGAAATCGTTTTTGTTTTTCGAGTTTTGATTCAAGTGGGGATCATTTCTATGTTATTTAAGATTCTTTACATGTTGATGCAAAGGTAAAATGGAATTAATAAGTTTGCGTTCAATCTTGGTCTTCAGGGGCCCTGAATGCCACTTTTCCACATTACTTGGGAATTTTTGTAAACTTAGTGTGGAGAAAATTTTGAGATACAGTGAAGCCTGACCAATTATATTTATTCAATTGAAGTTGAGGATGAAATGAATGATGTGGCACATAAATCACTGGCAATGTGATGTTACTACTCATTAGAATTTTGGCGTGATGTTGACTTATTATTTGTTTGTCAGTTCTGGTAAACTGCACTCATAAATGAGCCATGGAATTCAGGAAAAGGACTGATGAATTAGCCAATCTTTGTGGGTGTAGAGTTTTTCGGTAGTTATTACACAGAAAAAGAAAAAGAAAGAAAAAAATTGTTGCAGTCCTTTCTCAGTCGCAAATTTATTGTGTTGCTTTGAGGTGGACATTTAATCTCGTGTAATAAAAGAAAACACAGCCCGCTGTTGCTGAATTCTGAATCATGGTCTGAGTACAGATACAGCTTTGAATGTCAGTTCTGACACTTCTTTTGTTTCACATTCCCAGGCACGTCTGGAGAGCCGACATCCTCTGCAAAAGAGGGATCTGTGAGTCCAAACACCATTGTTATAATTCCCAAAAATTTAAAGGATCTACGTCAAAGTCCTGGGAACAGTGATCTTGATATCTTCACGTATGAGGAAATGAAATTGGCGACCAAGCACTTCCGACCGGATCAGGTGCTAGGTGAGGGTGGGTTTGGTATTGTCTACAGAGGAGTTATGGATGATAATGTGAGATCAGGTTACAAGACAACTGAAGTTGCCGTTAAAGAGCTTGATCGGGAAGGGCTACAGGGGGACCGAGAGTGGCTGGTAATCTTTTGTGACTTATGTTGACTGAACAGTGTGTTGGAGTCTAATAACTGTGATTTTTATTCTTTACAATTGAAATTTTATATTTATCTCTGGAATTAAAAGGGGTAAATTTTTTGCCTCCATGAAATTCTCTAAATGCCTCCATGTGTAATTTTTTCATCATTGTGCTGCCAATATTTTCATGATGTTTGTCATCATCTGTTAATTGAGTTGTTCGTCCACCTTGTTATAAAGAGATAGCAATTGCTAGACAGTAGTTGGCATCTCTTCAGTTCCTTTATTGTGCCGCTACGGCTAATTTCCTACATATTCATTTCACCATCTCGTATGAAATTAGAGTAATATGTTGAATACGCCGATTGCGCTAATTTAGTAATAGCATTCTTGAAAGTTGAAATGCTCAGTTCATTCTTTAAGTTGCTTAGTCAGCCAAATGTTATCTCTATTCTGTTTTTCCTGACTATTGACAAATGAAGGAGGTCGGTAGGTAATTTCTCACCATTAACGTGTTCATTTGCAGGCAGAAGTCAATTATTTGGGGCAACTTCGACACCCTAACCTGGTGAAACTGATTGGCTATTGCTGCGAGGGTGACCATAGGGTCTTGGTCTATGAATATATGGCATCAGGGAGCTTGGAGAAACATCTCTTCTTAAGTGAGTAGCAAAACCATTATTTCTCTTTGCAAGTAGAGAACAGTAAACCGTGTGAGTAATTTACCTCAGGCATGCTTCTTTTAACAATTACCACACACCAATAGCTGTTGGTTCTGGTGTGTATGAACAGCCATCTCAGAGGAGCTTTATTGTGAAGATGATCATTTCAAGTTTAAGATTAAAATTTCTATCGACTTACATGTACAAAATTAACTATGAAAAGAAACTAAAGCAGATACTATACTTATTGTGTGTAATAGTACATAAAGAGACATTTGGGAAGGCTGCTTCATGCCTGAATCATTGTGCCTTTTATTGTTTATTTTCCAAAGCAATTGATTTGGCTTCATCAAACTAGTTCTTTGACGGTTTGACCATGAATATCTTTTAACTTTGTATATGTTTATTTCCTGAAGGAGTACGGGCTGCTTTAACATGGCATAAAAGATTGAAGATTGCTTTGGATGCAGCGAAAGGGCTTGCTTTTCTTCACGGTGTGGAGAAGCCTATCATATACAGGGATTTTAAAACGTCAAACATTTTGCTAGATGCGGTTAGTTAAGCTCTCTCTTGTTTAGAAATTCCATCAGTCTACTTGGCCATCTTTCTACATGCGGAAAATAAAGATAGATGTTTGGTGAAACAGAAGAACAGTATCTTATTCAATTGTTCACAAGTTCCTATATCTATGATGTTCCTTTGGTTATGCAAATGCTCTTTTTAGAGTTTGTGCAAATCTCTTTGTGGCTGAAGTGAATAGAAAATATGCAGGATTTTAATGCAAAGCTTTCTGATTTTGGATTGGCGAGGGTTGGGCCCACAGGAGATCAAACTCATGTGTCTACCCGAGTTATGGGTACTTACGGTTATGCTGCTCCTGAGTATGTCATGACTGGTGAGTTTTATGATAGCAGAATTTTGCTGCAATTTATGTTTAAATCAGTTGGTGCTCACAACCTTCTGATATCACACTGAAATCCTTTAAATATCTAATAAAACTGCTCTTAGAAAACAAAATGCACCTTCATGATTAAGCATGACAAGTTTCCAGTTATTTCACTCACTACTTCCATCAAGATTTGGCACTCAAAAATTTCTTCAGAAAGCCTAAGAAAGTGACTGTTGTTCCATTCTTCTTGAATTAAGGATATATGCCAAATACGGTCAAGAAATGCTAATTGAATATCAAATTTCCATGCTTTTGGCTGTTCTCTTCATTGTTAATGAACGGAGTTATTTTATTAGCAGCTTCATTTTTATGTCTCAAGATAGTAACATGCCTTGATTGGATTGCAATTGGTAATTTTTCAACATAGTGACTGCTTCTTGGTTTCCAATGAATAGAAAAAACTGCTTTTCTTATAGCATACAATCTGTAATGTTACAGTTCAATCTTTCTTCCCTGATGACCCTCATGACTGCATCACATGGGAAACTGATAGAATTATCATCGTTTCCATCCTATTGTTCAGGACATTTGACAGCAAGAAGCGATGTGTATGGCTTTGGAGTTGTTTTGCTTGAGATGCTAATAGGAAGACGAGCTATGGATAAGAGCAGGCCTAGCCGAGAGCATAATCTCGTCGAGTTCGCCCGCCCGCTCCTGAACCAAAGCAAGAAGCTAGTACGAATACTGGATCCAAGAATCGAAGGGCAATATTCAACTAAGGTTCTTATGAAGGTGGCCAATCTGGCATACCAATGTCTCAGCCAAAACCCGAAAGGGAGGCCCGTAATGAGTCAAGTAATTGAGATACTCGAACCCCTCGTGACACAAGAACTAAGCCGGGAAAGGACAATTCCACAGAGCGAAGGCAGCAGCGTAACACTTTACGAAGTCCCGAAGAGCCTCCCTGATACTCCTAAGGAAAGGAATCAGCTCAAAAGTGAGAGCGATAGAGAAGATGAGCGTGTAACAAGTAAACAGAGTGCTGGAAGGAGTAAAAGTGTGCCTCCGAAGGAGCGTGATTCTTTTAAGCCTTCTCCAGATGCTAGGGTTTGAAGCTGAGGTTGAGATATATTGCATTCTGTGTTGAAAGAAATGCTTGTAGTTCAGTTGTTTGTATCTTTGCTTTTCATTTTTGCTACAGAAACCTATTTTTGGTTAAGAGAAAGGCAATCAAATACAAGAACTTGAGGTTCTTGCATGTCATCTCCCTTTCATACATATGCAGAACTTAGTAGTATCATAGTTAATGCTGATTCATCGGGTTGTCTCATTATAGTACATGATGACTTCTTCAAAAAAATCATTATTTGTCGACACATATTGGATATGGGGTTGGATACGACATGCCTCTACAAATTAATTGGATCACTAAACGCGGTAGGGCATTTTGAACATTTTTGTCCATGACCTTACATAAGACACCAACCCCCTCCCTTAGGTTGGGATGTTCCAGCTGTTTTTTATCAACTCAGACTGAAAAATGGGGACAAATCAACTGGAATTGGATTGAGATGTATTTTGTTATCCCCGGTCAAAATTAGGACGAGACTGGGACAATGGATAAAAAACTGGGATTGGTCTATCCCGTCCTAGTTAAAAATGTAATTTATTTTCATATATAGTTATTATTCATTAGTTTTAATTCAAGTTATTTAGCCCTTATTTTCTCTCGAGCAAAAGGCTCTTGTCCACCGACATCCGAAACAATAGACGTGATTCTCCCATTCTCCCATTTTGATGTGAACAATTATTGTCACTCTTTCTTTTGGTTATACTTATGTGATTCCACATTTTATGGCTGGATACATGAAATCATTGTTTACACTGGTCTTTTGAATGCTGAAACTAGTTGGCAGAGAGCCCAGAAAAAAAAAAAAAAAAAATTCCTATAGTGCTTGCTCAAGAGTTTAGAAGAAGCTAATTTATGTATTTAGTGACTGAAAATGTAAAATTTAGTGTTATTTTGTTTCAACTCTTAAGTCATAACACCAATATTTTAGTTTCAAATTTTAGCTTGATATCTTGATTTCGTATTCTAGATTTGAGTTTATAATTAATTTGTTGTGTCCTAATCTCATCCCGTTTTAGCAATAACGGATGAATTAGAACACGTTATAATCAAACACTTTTTTGTTTTTCGAATCAAAACCGGAATAGGATGGGGTCCCTTGCTCACTCATACTGCCTCTCTCTCTCTCTCTCTCTCTCTCTCTGTAGAAACAATCTTGATTTCTTTTGAAAAAGCAATCAACAAATCTCCAATCAAACATGAAATCTTCTTCGAGTAACTATTGTCAAATTTTTACACTTTTCTCGTTTTTATGGATACATTTACATGAATTTTGTTTTTGAAAAAATAAAGTTGCTGCTATTGTTGTTCCTCATTCTACTTCAAACAGCGAGGAATTTCTTTTGGTTTTCGCCCCAACAGGGGTGGAGCTTCCGCCGCTAAATAGGGCGAAAGAAATGAAAGCTTTTGCCCCATGAGGGATGAACTTTTTGCCCTTGTTCACCCCTCTAGCTATAATAGTAATATTTAGTAGTATTTTTTATTTATTGCTTATTTAATTATTTTTTATTAATAAATTCCTCTGTCTTGTATTATTTCAAATGGCACATAAAAATCATGGTCATGTTAGTCTTGGGTGCGGCATTGGGAAGGGTTGTAGGAGGAGGCGCCATCCCCTTGGGGCACCAACGTCTTAGGTAGATACCAGCATCTAATGTGATTATTGCATCTTCGAAATATTAATTCATTTAATAACCTCCACAACAAAATAAAAAATCATTAATTTACTAATTTATCCGTTTATATTAAATTATGTATATATTTATATTTATATTAAATACATCAAGTGTAAGTAGACGCTAACTCATATTTATGTCCCACATAGGCCTCATAAGTAGTAAAAATGCTTATCGTACGCGTATAATAGTTTTCCGTACATATTTAAAAAAAAAAGGGTCTGTTCCCATTCTTAATGCAATTATACAGAAAAATACGCATATTTTATGTTATAGGCGTATATTTGATGTATATATCCGTACATACCTGTAATATATATTTTTTTTTAAATTTTAAGATTCATTTCACAAGCTTTTTGCAATTTCCAAAGCATTTCAAGTAACCAACCACAACTTAATTACTTCAATTCTAAAAGTTATAAATTTCTCAATTCTCAAAACACCCACAAATAGGATAAATGTCAAAATTAAACAATCAATCACACAAAATTCTTTAAAAATTATGCATTAATCAATATATTTTATTTAAAAGAATTATGGTAATGAGTTTTTTCTTAAGTAAATATACTAATGAGTTAATTGCGCATGATTTTCGTTTCAATTCTCATGTTATCATTCATATAAGACTACAAAAATATGCATTAATATATTTTATTTACAAAGTTATGTATTTTGAAACAAAATATGCTTCATGTGAGAGAAAATTATCAATAACATACTAAAAAAAAAGAGTAGAAAGAAACATAAAAAATGATATTACAATTTTTTTTTTCAAGAGAAGCGATTACATTCGATTATACATTAATATCATTGTAAGAATGCATTTTGAAGACCATATATATGATTAAATACAATTCAAATAATTCAAACCACAATTTGGTGGACAAAGACTACCATACGGTAAATAAACACCTACATGCTGTTGGTGAGACTCGAAATTTGGACCTCTACTATAAAAAGTTGAAGGCAGTACCACTACATCCAAAGGACGGTGACGATATTACAATATCATATTTGCCATAATTTTTATAACATATTTTTTTTTAAATTATTCATAATATACTTGTATTTTTTTATGTTTAGTAATTTAATGAATTCATATTTTTTGCCAAATGATTCAATGTATTTTTTATGAAAAATATATATTATACTCATACGTAAAAGTACCTTAATTTTTCTGTTCTGTTTTTTGCTAACTATGCTAACCCCCACTACTTGTGTATAGAAGTTAGAATTGGTAAGCAACGCATCCTATTTTTCTGGTGGCTTTCAAAATGGGCACCTCAAGCCAATATGTTGTTATGATGGCAACCGAGCCTTTTGCCCCAACATCTCTCTCCTTCTTTTACAAAAATAATAATAATAATAATAAATAAATAAATAAACAAAAATAAAACAAGATGAAATTCAAAGACAGTATAGGCGGATTTCCGAAAGAAGATATTTCTACTCATTTTATTACTTCCACCATACCATTACGACTTTGCTATTTTTGTGTTATTAATTTATTTAAAAATATTTTTTTAAGCAAGTTTGGCTTGATATAAAAATTATGATTCATCCATCTAATTGAGTTTTTTAGCACAATGATCCTACTATAGTTATTGCGAGATCATATATATAATTATAAATGATAGCCTTACCGGGGCAATTTTAAAAAATAAAACTCTTGTTATAATTTAACATTTTTTGAGAACTAAGGCACTTAGTGATATTCTCATTGCTAATAAATTATGAGGTACTAAATCTAATAATTTAAAATTTCGAAATATTCCCACCTACGAGTCAATAAGAATTAAGAAGATTGGGGTCTACACGAGAGAAAGTCTTCCACAGCCATGGAATCTCTAGGCTCTTAGCATTATGACTTTATCCTATTTAAAATAATTTTCGAATAGTAAATTTTCTTCTGAACCAAATTGGAGCTTGACAATTCTCCTCCTCATAGGAATCTAGTCCCATAATTCTAACCTAATTTCACGAACTTCAAATTAGGTTCACGCATCTCTTCCTCTCATTCCCAAATTACTTCTTCAACTTGGTAATTCCACCAAAGTACTTTAACGAATGTAATTCCTCGATCCCATAATTCTTAAATTTTTCAGTCTAAAATATGAACCAATGAGACCTCAATTCAGTATAAAGACATCAAATACATATTAAACAAAACATGACCACCAAAATGCCCTAAAGAACTCCTCCTTCCATCCATTAGTACATCGTTCTTTAAGCTTTTAAAACTGAACCACGCAGTAAAACACAGTAGAGTTCCAGAAATGACCATGCATAAATGTATTGCCACCTTTCAACATGCTAATAATGCAGAGAAGATGAACCCCTTTGCTGGCGTGAAAAAGTGTCAATGCTTTCATCAGATGATAGAGGCAGAAATTCTATGTCTATGTCTGCAGTTGAGTCTTGAAACAAGTATCAAGTGCTTATATTTAGGAACCTCTTTTATCAAATGAGTCTTGAGGATGATAACACGAACAGGAATATTATACATAAAGAAAGAAATATTTCAACTTTTCAAGTAACTGAAAAAGAAACAAATAAAGGTAATCAAGGTGGAAATTTGTTATATTCATACTTTGTAGGTTCATTCTTGGAACAACTGCAATAACTGCAATTGGATGAGACAATTCTAAGATAACTACTCCCCTGTCAGAGCATTTGCTGCATCACATCTATAGCATGTTTGAACTGCTAGCAAGAACCATTTCCTGCAGAAAGGGAAAGAAATTAGATCTTCCAGTAATGAGACTTTTCCTTTTCTCTTTTTCGCAAAAATAACAATAGCTTACTTCCCTCCCTCTTGTTGAAAAATATGGTCAAAAGAAAGCTGTTTCACAATAATTTTTGCAAACAAAGCTGTGTGACCCCTCGGGACTCCCTCAACTTCAACACTGATTTTCCCCGGAGGTGCTTAGTGGAAGATGGAAATTAACTCAATACATGGATATGCTATATACGTGAGATACTGTTTCTAAAAATCGGAAAACTAAAGGTAACAAAGCAAGGGAAACAGTCACTATCCCGAGAGTAGAGACTGGTAACTAATGAGAAGAAGTGCACAAAATTACAATGCAATAATCGAATTTAGTTGATAAGGTCCAGCTTCTCATGTTTCTGTCCGTTAATTAATAGATTGAACACTTGCTAGATAAGCTCCACTTCTCATGCTTCTTACAGTTAATTATGACATAAGCACTTTCTGAATCCTAAAATTAAGATATGCGTCTTCCTCATTATACAGGGTTGAGCAACAGAATCATTTAAGAATTCAAAATGTTTTGGAAGCTTCAGATGCATAATCTGAAATTTGATGTTATTCATTACTAAATGAGATGCAAGCTGCCACACTGAATACTATTACTTAACAAGGCTTGTCATCTGAAAAACAACATGCAACTACCTTCAGATGAGCCAAAGAGAATCAAACATGAAAAAATGCCTAACCCCAGATCTGCCGCAACGTTTTGCCAAGCTCAATAAAGAACTTTCTTTCTGCAAGATCAAAAATATCCAGTTTGGCAGCTTCCAGGATTGCAGATAAAAAGTCCCTCTTTGTTTTTGCACCGAGCACCAAGTAACTTGGTCCGTGGATGTTACTGAGGTCCACAAGCTGAAGAAAGAAAACCCAATAAGTGACAATGATTAGAGAATTCCTCATTACATCTTCATGTGAAAGATATGAATATAGTGATTACTGGAACAAAAAGAAAAAGGAAATAAGAGAAAAGGGATAATAAGGAAAAAAAAAGAGAGAAGGAAGCAGACAACAAACAGACAGAAGGCATTAATGGAATCATGCTTTTCCACTTGGGATCTCCAATTGTTAGGGGAAATGGTAAAGCTCTTCTGGAAAATGTTAAAAGTTTCACCCCTTCAGGATCCACCAGCATATCTTTGATCAATGAAAAGATTGCCAAAATATTATTTTATTAGGTTGGATTGCCATACTAATGATGTCAGAAACTTAATAGAATAACTCAGCTTCCAGCAAACATGATGAGAGGGTTTCAATATCCATGGTCCATGTGTTCAGATATGATTCTGCATGATGTATGTTTGGCTAATGCTGAAATAAACCATGGAAATGAAAGGAAAAAAACAAAAGAAAATAACTATACATGCGTGCCTTCTGAAGTCAACAGGAAGGATAAAATTGGGTTAATAACACTTTTCGTCCTGTATGTTTGCCACTTTTCGGTTTTGGTCCTATAAGTTTTGAATTTTGAATTTTCGTCCTATAACTTTCCAAAAATTCGCATTTTTGGTCCTGTGCCACCGGAATCACTATTTGGTCCGACGTGGCATGTGTATTTTCGCCGGACAGGTGTTTTTTCTGACGGCCACGTGTTTTTTCCGGCGTGCCACATGGGATTTCCGGCGTGCCACGTAGGATTCCCGTGGCACAGGACCAAAAATGCAAATTTTTGGAAAGTTATAGGACGAAAATTCAAAATTCAAAACTTACAGGACCAAAAACGAAAAGTGGCAAACATACAGGACGAAAAGTGTTATTTTCCCGGATAAAATTTTGGTGCTAAAATAAGTCTCTCTTACTTTCTGTAATGTCAATGAGAAAGAAGCAACCAAAATATAACTTGCCTGCTGTAACCAAGGAATTATGGAGTTCAAAAATCGTTGCTCCAATAAGTACGAAGCCAAAATGCTTAAGAGATCGCTTGCAGTCTTTTTTGATAATTTTTCCAGAATAGGACCTGTTCTGTCCAGAAGATCAAATAATAGAAGTTCGTTCCTTGAACATAGCGCTTCAACATATGCCGAGTCCAGATCTCCTCTGGACAAACAATCTTTCACAACTTTCCATGAGCTATTTTTAGTTTCAAGTTTACCCGCTCTTGCCTTAGCAGGAGGAACCGGATTACAGAAAATGTCCATTTTTTGCATTTGATCTCCATGAATTTCTGGATAAAAGCTTGTAGGGGCACCCTCCACAGAACTTTTACTTTGCTTATTAGTTGCCTCGATCCAGATATCTGAGTTCTGCTTCCTAAAACTGCTTGATCGGCTCCTTGTAAATATGCAATCCTCGTGAATCCCCATATGTTTAGTTGGAAGTAATGGAAGTTGCCTTCTACTGTCCACAGATGGCCTTGGTGTGCAAGTAGAAAGTCTAGGGGAAACAATGCTAGAACCTTTCTTTGTCAATGAATCCGAATATCTTCTGCCATGAACAAGTTCTTGTGCTATTTTATCAACTATTAGTTCAAGATTTGACACCTTCATCTGTACCTTTGACACGCTATCCACTATGGTGGTTGTTAATGCCTGAAAATAGATAAATTTAAGTTTCTGCAGTTGCTTATATAGAATATCAAATTTCTTGAAAAAGAAGACTGATTCCATTTAGGGTCATTTTTAAAGCTATAAATAATGGAGCAGTGGAACTTCCCCCAGGATGAGGCGGTTGGGGCTGGAGAGAGTAATAATACCACAGGAAGAAACCATCAGCATTTGCATCTATTGTGTCACTCAAAGAACCTTACCTTGCTTGCAGCACTAATTAACTATAAGTATCCTATTTTACATTGCCTACATATATATACAATTATGTACTTCTTTCATTTAGACCATCACACGAAAAATGGATAACATGGTCGAGAAATCTCAAACATTACCTTTAGCATATCCATCAAATTAGATTGCTTATTTTCAATCTCCAAAAGCTGGTTTCTGATTAATGCCAACTCTTTTTCAGTTTGTGAACTGCCTTGCATAACATGTGGAATGGATTCTGTAACCGTGGAGTCTAAACTTCTACGATCATGCATTTTGTCCAAGCATCTTTCCTCCTCAATACTAACTTCATCAGCTGCAAACCGTTGACTACTTGCAGTTGACTTTAGCAGACTGGCATCATCAAAAGCATCACAATGAGCTTTGACAACCTTTGATTTGATGCTTTCAGAAAAAATATTAGAAACAGACGAGCTTTCCAGTTTGTCTTCCATTTGTACGTAATCATATCCAACATCATTGATGCTCCAGACATCCGCATTGCTTCTTTCAGAACTCTTGGTAGCCAAACACCCCTTAGATTCATCATTCTGATTCTTCCCTCCTGAAATATTACAATTCTTTGGAGTTGCAATTTCTATATGCCAGTCGTTTGTTTGAGATTTATCAATATAAGTCCTGCCCGCTTTTCCAGAAGAGAGGGGGACCCTTCTCTTAGCCAATTCAGGGCCAGATTTCATCAGTGGGATATCCTTCAATGTAGAGTCACTCGCACTAGTAGTATCACCATACTCATCACTATACAGAGTATCTGCAGGAGTAAATAACCCTCAGATATGGAACCATAGAGCCTGTACTACCAAAGACAAAACAAGACAAAAGAGGCAATAGGCAGATGACGACATCACGTCAAACCAGAGAATGAACAAGATTGCGAAAAACTTTCTTGGAATATTAAGTGAAACCTAGATTCTAGGTTAAAAAAGGCTTATAAGAATCAACCTGAATTTCAAATCAACATTATCACGAGGCAACTGGAGAGAGCAGGTCCATTGTAACTGTACTGATGGTTGCATCAGCCCTTTTCATTTTAAAGTTCATACTTCTTAATTATGAACTTCCCTACATTCTTCTAGTGCATGTGGACCTTTAACAGGCTTATAGTAATTTATCAAACCTCATAAACTTTTCAGTCATTAGTGGAAGGAGTAAGATAAACTGAAAATGATATGAAACTCACTCCAAATTCAAAGTGTCAATTATAAAAAGTGATTCAAGTATAATGTTAATGTAGCAAGCAGAGCATTCCTCCAATCCATTGTAGCAAATGATATCAACAAACTGTTTAATCTCTCCTCACACCTAAACTCCAATATCCAGAAACCTCTTTCAAATTCACCAACAATTCCTATCTGCGGAAATGCTATAGCTCATCACTTAGTTGTAATTATGTGTAAATTAAGAGTAGTAAAATTACAGCAGGAACATCAATTGAATCAACACAAAGAAACATCCATGACAATTTTTTAGCCATATATGTCAACCATGGGTACCATAGGAGTAGTCACATGAGGAAAATGTTCTATCAAAAGATGGCGTGAATCAAGATAATCAATCATCTTCTAGAGTTGAAATCCAATCTTTATATCGAGCAGTTTCTAGCATATCAACAGGGATGTTATGAGAATACCTTGGACAGAAGATCCAGCTTCCGAGGGTTCAGGTATATTGGGCCCAGGAAGATTTCTCCAAAGCTTCAAGGCCTGCAAAGCTATGTCTCTAACTGGTTTAACCTATTTAGGGTGAAAAGACAAATGATTTTCCAAATTAAGCACTTACAAATGAAGGTTCTGGAGCAATGACTTATTGAATGACACGGCTAACCTTGTCATAGCGACATGATTCAAGACAGCGGATAGAAGAAGTGCGAAATGAGTCTAAGCAAACTACTCCACAAGAAGCA
>JACFYI010003541.1:115943-126517 GCA_014898755.1 Handroanthus guayacan | reverse complement strand
GGTCCATAGTCCAATTCCGATTTATTTGACCTCTACAGTCTATGATCTCAATTTCGATCAAATATGATCTCAATTTCGATCAAATATGATCTCAATTCCGATTTATTTGTCCTCAAGTTCACAGTCCAAATTCCTGATTTGATTCGAATGAGAGGATTGACTTAGATACTGAATCGATTTATTACTGTTCTTAGTCAATCCAACATTGTACCGTCATGGCTTATTGTTATATTGAAATGATTTGACCGTTCCCAAAATGAATTGAATGTTTAATGTTGGGCGCTGGGGGTTTGATAGGAGTATCTGATACAGGCAATATTGGATTGACTATTAGAACATCTAGAAAATCCCAAATGTCGGATAGACTGGACGAGCCCTGGAGTTTAGGGTTCCAAAAGCCTATCCTAAAGCACATGATTAGTCGACAAAGTGCTTTAATGAATGGCTCTCCTTAAGCGACAGCTCGGAGAAGGATGAAATTGTTTGAAGATATAAGGGTGATAGATCCACCAAAATTGCTTGATTCAGCCTTACTTGACTTGAATGTAATTAATACTTACCGTTAATGATTTGAATGAAATGACATGATTGTACCATACCGTTTATCGAATCACATTCCTGTCTTTACTGTTTCTCTATCGTTGTACTCTTGATTCCTGTCATCTGCCATGAGTTTTATTGGGTCAGTGGACTCATGATTTCATCTCATAATGTAGGTTCTTAAGTCAGATTCGATAGATTGAAGCAGTTTAGATCGTGGAATTCTCTTTGAGATTATGTAAATGTTAGACCAATGATTGACTGATTAAAGCTATGTATAAACTGTGGATTTAGTAACTGAAATCTCGTGTTAGTGTACGGCATTCACTTGAGAATTGATATATATAAGCATGTACCGTTTTGATTTAAGATTTGTTAAGAGTATATAGATTGTCGACTTGTAATAGTGAAAATATCCGAACGTGATATTTTGGGTTAGTTAAGTTCCCATTTGATTTCGTGGATACGTTTAGCTTGTAAATTTGGATTTTGTAATTAATTTTGGAAATTCTAACTTGTAAATTTGGAGTATTAAGTTATGAGATTGTATTTTTAGAATTTTAATGGCCTGAATGATAATTTCCTGTTGGGATTTAGTATGAATGCATTTTGTTAGTTTATGTTTGGTTTTTGGAATGATTATCCGTCTGCGAGTAGCACTTCGGATCTCGGAGCGAAATGCCTCGGGATCCGGGGCATTACAGTCCCGGAGACTAGGGCGGAAGTGCACTAGGACCCGGGGCGTTACAAAAAATCAACCAACAACAAAAGTTATATAATTCGAATAGAAATGCAAAATGCTGGCATAATAAATAAGAACAGAAATGCAATATGCAAAAGTTATTCTAACTGTCCATATTACACAAGACCAATATGAATATCTTCTTCAACATTATAAATATTATATATATAATACATATGTTTTACATTATAGGTTGGGTTGGGTTCAGATTAGTCGGTTTATTAAGTTATTTGGAATGTAATTTTGAGTTGAGTAGGTTACCCTGCCATCCAATCCAAACTCATTCAAAATTTGCAAGTTCTTATTCAGGTTAACTTGATTTCAACCCAACTCGATAAGTCACAACCCAAACTCACTAGGTTTTTATTTGGTTCATGTTGAGTTGGTGGGTTAGATTGGAAATTGCCTTCCTTGACAAAACCAATGTTTACATTTAAAATATGATGAAATTTATGGTAGTAAAATTTAATTTGCAAATACATTACAGGATACCAAGTGGACAGATACAACAGGCGGGCCACTTCTAAAATATATAACCACAAAGACAAACTGATCATCTTATAAATTAACAACTTATTTTTTGTTTGAATTTTTTATTAAAAGAAAACTGATTATTTTACGCTTTCCTTTAAACTCATTGATGGAGCAATAATGTAAGGAACATTTCTTATAATTATATAAGACATAGATCAGTAGTAGTGAAAATTAATCAGTGTAGAAAAAATAAATAGATAAATAAACAAATATAATTAACCCTAAAATAACAGGTACATATATAACTTCAAGAAATGATTCAATAGGTATATACCGTTTATCTTAATCGGATTTCCGTAATTTTGATTTGCTTGAATGATAAAAAATTGAAAATGAATTTCAGAATATATATGCATAGGGCCATAAAAATCTTCTCCTAATAATAAAGTAGAATTAATGAATTGTAAGATATATACAGATTTAAAAACTATCCCCCTTGCAATCGTACCTTTATAGTTTATACTTATTTAGAGTGTATCTGGGTCAGCTTATAAGTTCTTTAAAACATCTTATAATATGTTTATGAGCTTATTAGATAACATGAAGTGTTTGATAGAAATTTTCTCAAAATATATCTTATTAATGATTCTCAAGATAAGAGGTTAGAACTATATAAGCTTTGTTCATAAGGCTTGGAGTTCCGTAACGTATTTTTAAGATATTCCAATGCACTTGATCAATTTTAACTATTTTAATACAAATTTGTCATTATTAACATCTTATAATCTAAAGAGATCTTATTTTATCCAAATACATTTACAACTTATTTTTAAAATAAGATATAATATCTTATAAGCTCAAAAAAACGTTTTATAAAATATAAGCACTTCTAAGATATTTTTAATAAGTTCAGCCCAGAACTAGGAATCATACTGATAACTTTGGAAGATCATATATGGAAAATTCAACACCTATTTAGATGGTGTCTATAGTATTTGAAAACTCAGGAGAAGTTCCAAGGCAAATTGTCTATGATTGTATCATGTAACACTTTGGCGGAAGCAAACACCTCGGTCTGGGTGTTGTTCAAAAAAGAAAAGGAAAAAAAATAAAAAATAAAAAAATTAAACACGAAGTGTAATATTAAGCATATACCCAAATAAATCTAAATAGAACGTCTAATTCCCAAATTGATCATGCATGCATACCACAATGTCATTAAAATAAAGGTTAAATTTATTTTCCCCCTTGTACTAAGGAGAGACAATAAAAAACTTCCCTGTACTATATAAACCTTCAAACATCTCCCTTAACTCCTCCTAAAAGATTTATTATGCCCATTTTGCTTATTGATAATTTTATAGTTCGATTTTATTGCACAAAATGATGACATATGAACAAAAAATTTAGCAAATGGAATTATTTGGATCTATTCTAAGATATTAAATGTAGGTCATACGATGTGGAAGTAAAATAGCCTCACACAATTGATTTTCTTTGAAATCAATTTTATAAATCATAATTCCCACAAATATAATACTTTCCATTACGCTCCGTTCCATTCCAATGTTACAGCTTGATAAATTGGATTTTTACGGTGGTTTCGATGATTTTTGGTTTGGAATGTTGTATCGTAATATTGGAACAATGGAACGGTCGTTCTGGCAGAAAACGGCCACTCTGGCAAACATGAATTTGACCCTTAATTTTTTATTTTGTCATTTTGAATTTGCAGCAATTGGGTCCATTTTAATTACCGTTTCAACTCCTGAACTCTTATTAATCCAACTTTTATCCCTGTTACTTAATAAAAATTTTTGCTTGAGTCCCATTATATCAAAACTAAAATCCTGGATATTACATGCCAAGTGAAAATAATACTCATGTTAATACATTGACAGAGACCCCTAACACACTAATAAAGTCGATCATTTATGCTCGAATAATATCTTTTCCGTTCAAACTAATTATTATTATTCAATTATTTTCAATAAAAAACTTGAGAGACCACAAGAGATGAATTGATGGGAGAAATGGCCTCTAGCAGCTTCTCAAGTTGATTAAGACCTATCATCTTAAACTCCTAATAAATATTATCCCAATTTGCTCAATATATAAATCACTTTTATGTTTGAAAAAGACTTGCAGTTTGTTGGTTACATATGCAGGTGAACTTCATCACAGCCCCATCACAATCAAAGTTGATTGTGTCTGCCATGTTTAATATCTAAACCTTTGTTTGTTATAAATCCCTATATATATAATGGCATAATCTTTTTCTTACATTTATGTGTCCTTCAATGTGGTCCAAATAATTGCCAAATTTTCTACATTTAAACAAAGTTTATGATGGCTGCAAAATCAATCAATTGTCAATAATGTGACAGCAAAGAGTTACCTGATTTCTTAGAAACTAATCTTTTGTGTCATTTTGCAGACATTCAAGAATCTTTAATGAGTGAATGTGAAGGAATAATAGTTGACATCTCAAACTTTAGCATTTGGACCATGTTACATTATGTCATCAAGATTTTCTTTATATTTTGGGCTTCCATAGACAACAAAGCAAGATTTGTGAAACATTAAATTATACGAAAGTTTAAGGTGATAAGGAGAAGTACTACAAGAAAATGTGGAGATTGAAATTTTCAGAGGGGGATGATGATCCATGGCTCACAAGCTTCAATAACCATATTGGACGACAGTTTTGGGAGTTTGATCGAACCCCAGGAACACCTGAAGAACAAGCTATGATTGAAAAGGCTCGAACGGACTTTGAGAAGAACCGGTATGAGATCAAACACAGTTCTGATCTAATCATGCGGATTCAGGTGACTGCAAATCATTGAACAAACTTGTCATTGATTTGATATCGAGAGATTTTTAGTGGGATTTTTTCTTGGTGATATTTGTAGTTTGCAAAGGATAATGGTTTGCAGCGGGCGAAGAAAGTAGCAAGTGAAGAAGAAATAACAGAGGAAACAGTGGTGAACACATTGAGAAGGGGTCTGAGATTCTACTCAACTTTGCAGGCTGAGGATGGACACTGGCCTGGTGATTATGGTGGCCCTCTGTTTCTTTTGCCAGGCTTGGTTAGTACTTACAACCCTCTTGTTTCATCTCAATCATTAGTTTCCATCAATTTAAATGTAGCAACTAAGAAATTTGAGGTCATTTCTAGACATTACTCTTCAAAACGAACCAAGCTACCTCACGAGCTTGTTCGACAAATATTTGAGCATGAGTCGGTATCAAACCAAATAAATTGTTGTTCATAATCTTTTGATTTTGCATTTTTACTCTTGGTATCACTTCAAATTTAAAGAACGAAAGTCTTTTTATTCAAGAATCAGAAACCTTGCAGGTTATAGCCTTACATATAATGGACGCTCTAAACACTATTCTCCCAGAAGAACATCAAAAAGAGATACGTCGTTATCTCTATAACCATCAGGTAATTCTTTTAATTGAATTAGCAGCAAAGATTATGGGAATTGTATGATGGGATTGGTTAAACAAACCAAAGTGTAGAATGTTGATGGAGGGTGGGGATTGCATATAGAAGGGCGCAGCAGCATGTTTTGCACAGCCCTCAATTATGTGAGTTTAAGGCTTATGGGAGAAGGAGTGGACGGTGGAGATGGAGCCATGCACAAAGCAAGGACATGGATTCTTGATCATGGAGGTGCTACCTATATTCCTTCATGGGGAAAGTTTTGGCTCTCGGTAAATATAATCTTTACAAATTACACCATCCTGTTGTTGTAGGCCAAAACAGACTATGATGACTGTTTGCATGGCTTATAGTTTGAAATGAAAGCAATTTTTATTCAGAGAAATAAAGAAATTAGTAGTAAAAACTGAGCATCTGCAATTACAAGTCAAGAAATGATTAAAAAATAAAAAAATTAAAATTAAATTAAAAGCTACCCCAATGTTTCAAAATTTAATATTCCCACAAATATTTTTATCATAGAAAAATGAAATAGAATCTAAAAACAACTTCGCTCCTAATACATACAAGTAAATTACATTAGTGTCTCCTAGGATTTGGTATAATTATCATTATACCCCTGCCATTAGATTCGTTACCAAAAATATTAACGTAACATTTGTAACATAACAAGTAGATCACCTAAAAGTCACCGTGTCACATTTTCAGGAAGTGTAATTATAATATCACAAGCTTTGTTAAATTTTTCATCAATTGAACTACTAGTAGGGAGTGTATTGATAATAATCCATATATCAGGAAGAACTATGGTAATTATGTCAAACTAGAAATGTCAAAGTGGGCATATTTATAAAATATAAGTGAGCTGGTTATAGGTTTATACCGGGCCTAAATTTTGGACCCGAAACTGGCCGGCCCGTTAGCCTGTTTGAACTGGAACTAACTCGGCTCGAACCTATAAATATTCTAATTTCGAATTGAACCACATAAGCCCATTTTAGCCCAATTAAATGTTTAAAAAAGAAAATTAAAAAAATGAAAAAAAGGGGAAATTATAGTGTAATTTTTAAAATATTAATAAATAAATGATTCAGCTATTTGAGGCTCGCTTGGCCCAATCCATTTAGTCCAAGACCCGAACCGTTTAAGCCTGGACAAAATAGTTTCACAGACCGAACTAGGTCAGACCAGCCCGTTTGACATCTCTAGGACTCAAACCCCATAAAGTATTCATAAAATTACCCTAAATTTAGCAATTAGTAATTTCATCGAATGCTAATATTCAAATGGCTAAAATTTGAAAATAAAAGTATTGTCAAGCACCCTTCTAGAAATTTTCTTCATGATGCGGCCTCATAACTTACAGCTCCATGCATCAAAAGCTGCTCGTAATACAGCACATCAAGCAAGTTAAAACACGAAGAAAAATTCCAAGTTATTTAAGCCCCGCAACATGACCCGAAAAATACACATTCGGAGCTCCCATTTCTAAGTGTTTTTGCAACATACAGGCACTTGGAGTCTATGAATGGGAGGGCAACAATCCTCTACCCCCGGAGTTGTGGCTTCTTCCTTATTACCTTCCCATTCATCCAGGTTCATAATATCTTTTCATTTGGTTTCAGTAACTATCTTCAGCTACAAATCTTGCCGCTCGGTCCAAATGGTATCTGGTTTTAAAGAGAATATTTGTCTGTCAATGATACGTAGGGCGTATGTGGTGTCACTGCCGGATGGTGTACCTACCCATGTCGTATATATATGCAAAGAGATTCATAGGGCCAATCAACGGAATTGTTCTATCTCTGAGACGAGAGCTCTATGCTCAACCTTACCATCAGATTGATTGGGATTTGGCTAGAAACCAATGTTCCAAGGTATACACATTGTTCCCACAAAAAGTTGGATGCATTTGCCTGTGTTAAGCCTGAAAATAATCCCTCTGATAAAATCTGCACAATCTTTCGGGTAAAATCCACTTTCTTGCAGGAGGATTTATACTTCCCACATCCACTTTTACAAGATATCCTATGGAAATGTCTGCATAGTTTTGCAGAACCTCTTCTCATGCTATGGCCTTTCTCTAAGCTAAGGCATAAAGCACTAACCACGGTTATGAAACATATTGAATACGAGGATGAAAACACTAATTACCTCTGTATTGGACCTGTAAATAAGGTATTAATTTTACTTTTTGATCTTTCGTCGGCTAATCTTCACCTTCTATAGCAGCATACTCAAGTATGTTCATGGTAAAAACAGGTATTGAACATGCTATGCAGATGGATAGAGGACCCAAACTCAATGGCAATAAAACGACACCTCTCAAGAATAAAGGATTATCTATGGGTGGCTGAAGATGGGATGAAGATGCAGGTTTAAAAATAACAGTCCTTATATACCATCCTATCACCAAGCAAGTTTCTCGACCTTTATGTGGATAACTGAATGGCAGGGATATAATGGCAGTCAGTTATGGGACGTCGTCTTTGCGGTTCAAGCAATAGTAGGAACGGACCTTCCAAATGAATATGGTTTGATGCTCAGAAGGGCTCATGATTTCATCAAAATGTCACAAGTAAGAGGGTGCAAGAATTCAACTTCTGTACTATCATAACATAATTTTACTATCATGTAAACAAACCTTTTGTGATCTTCAATTCTGAAGATGAGGAAAGACAGTTCGGGATGTCTTAGTTCATGGTATCGCCACAGCACTAAGGGGGGGTGGCCCTTTTCTACTGCAGACAACGGTTGGCCAGTGTCAGATTGTACAGCAGAAGGCCTCAAGGTTTGAATTCCCTAAACAATACATGAGTCCAAATGCTAGAAAGAAATTGGACTTTATGCATATCATTAGTTACTCGCTTACCCGCAGGCAGTGCTTATGCTATCACAGCTGCCATCCAAGGTTGCTGGACAAGCATTAGAGCCAGATAAGCTCTACGATGCAGTCGATTTTATTCTATCCCTTCAGGTGGTATCTCTAACTATTGTACACAGGTCAGAAGAATCTTCAGTCAAATCATGATTATTAATTTACTATATTTTCCCCCATCTAATTTTTGCAGAATAGCAGTGGAGGTTTCGCATCATATGAGCTCACAAGATCATACGCATGGTTGGAGGTAATGAACCAAACAAGACATAGACTGTTTGCAAAAGAACTGTTTTTGTGAGTAATCACATCTATATCCATGCACAGATGATTAATCCAGCAGAAACATTTGGGGATATCATCATTGACTACCAGTAAGCCCAACTCTTCATTACTCTAATCCCTGGTTCCTAATTACAGTGTCTGCTCCTAAAAGCTTGTTTTCCTGAGCAGTATATCAAAACAGGGTTCCTTCGAAACAATAACTACAATAACTACACTTCCTTAAACGTCGTTATTTTCCAGAACTGATATTCAGATGTGCTGTAGTTTCCTCTATCCATCTTTAGAGCTTATGGGATTGAATAACCTTATCATCTAGGTATGTGGAATGCACATCTGCGGCAATTCAAGGCCTGAAAATATTCAGCAGACTGTATCCAGGATACCGGAGAAAAGATATAGAGGCATGCATTGAGAAAGCACTTGACTTCATTGAAAGCATACAATTACCTGACGGGTCATGGTAAGTCCTTTTAATTTAGTGCATTCTTAACATTCTCATGAACCCCAATGAAAAGAAATTCGACAGACCATTCTACTTAAGGGGAACCTTAAGGTATAATCTACGCCGGAGAACCGTTTCACATCCAGAGAGTAAAATTTAACTGATGACAGAGAAGAAACAAAACGCGACACATGCTCCCAATGAGAAGCATACCTGGAGAAAAATTACAAAAGAAGACAAGACAGACCTGATATACCGATTTGATCCAAGCTCTTGGAATTGTAAAATTTTCTGTTTATAATCTATTAGTTTCATTCTGATTTCTGAGTATACTGATTTGTGCAAGTATGAAAGCTAAATGAGCTAATCTCCAGTCAATTATGAGTATGCCTATCTGGTATGTGAAATATATGAACAGATAATTTGTAACATATGATCGAATCTCAAAAGAAGGGGGAAAAAAATCAAAAAAAGTAAAAATTCACTTATTCATTAAGTATATCATCAGGTATGGATCATGGGGAGTATGCTACACCTACGGGACATGGTTTGGGATAACAGGGCTAATCATGGGTGGTAAGACATATGAAAACAGCTTATCTGTTAGAAAAGCTTGTGAGTTCCTGCTGTCCAAACAACTTCCCTCTGGTGGCTGGGGTGAAAGTTACCTTTCAAGCCAAAACAAGGTAAACAATCTAAACATGTGTAAGCCAGTCTGTTTATAGATAGTGACCAGAACTTGAACAACTAGTAATTGAATGTCAACAGGTATATACAAATATTGGGGAAAACAAATCACACAATGTAAACACAGGATGGGCTATGCTGGCTCTTATTGAAGCAGGGCAAGTAAGTTTTACACAATACATGCAAGATAAAATGCTGCTGAAGATACTAGATGTAGATGCTATTTGGTGATTTTATAACAGTAAAACAAACAGTTCTGTAATTTTTCTTAACATCGGAATTCGGAATGAATAGGCGAGTCGGGATGCTAATCCATTGCACCGCGCTGCTAAAGTGCTGATTGATTCCCAAATGGAGAATGGAGACTTCCCACAACAGGTATTCTGTATTTTGAAAGCATGCCTACAGCTGCTCATGTAAATATGTTTAGGGTACACGTTTAAGAAAGTTATACATGGTGCATTCTTTACAATTTGACAGGAAATTATTGGCGTATTCAACAACAACTGTATGATAAGCTACTCGGCTTACAGAAACATTTTCCCTATATGGGCCCTCGGGCTTTACCTCAACGAGGTGTTGCGGGCATGAAAGACTCTTATCTCAAGAAATCTAAATATTCTGCTTGATGTATGTGCTTTAAGATGTAAGTATAAGAGTAGATTGTTGAAACTAAGAGAATGTAAGTTATGGAGAAGAATGTCTATATGCACATTAGAATGAATTTGATTCTTATTTTCTATCTTCATTTTTCAAAATTTCCACAAATAAACAACCTGAATAAGGGGTTTAGTGAAATATTTGTTCATTGCTTCTTTTTGTCGAACCAATGGATGCAATTACCTGATTCCCAGCTACAGGTGTTGGTTATCAGAAAAGAATAGGATAACAGCAGGATCAAAGACAATTGAAGCGAGAACATTACATAGAAAAATCTGCAAACTAATGAAAATGGATCAACACTTGTTAATTTGGTTCTACTGGATGTAGCAAAGAAATCAGAAAGATGAATAAAGGAAAGGTCATTACTAAGCCAGATTAGGAAGTACACGTGCAACAGTACAGAAGCAAT
>JACFYI010003541.1:105541-115548 GCA_014898755.1 Handroanthus guayacan | reverse complement strand
CACACCCATCAGCATATATGATGTATCAGAGAAAGGTGCAAGGGACTACCAATCATATAGGAAAAATACAATGGACATTAGCATGCACAAAGGGTAGAGGCAATACATAAAATAAAATAAAATTGAAAGAAAAAAGTTGATATTTGGAACAATTGTATTTGTATGCTATTTCAGGAACACAAATTTGATCATTAGTTCTAAAAGAAGAAAGATTTGGCTCAAATACAGGTAGATTCAAGTGATCAATATTCGATTGGGAACTATAATCATCTATTATGCATGCAACCATATAATGGAAATATAGCAAAAGAAATCCTGTGGTTGGCTCTATAATCTCCAGACCAGGTATGCACAGCAATGTCAATGTATCTAATTATCAGTATTACTGTGCAATGAACCATGAAATGAAACAAATGGCTGGAACCAATATTATTAATACAACACTAGTGACCTTCATCCATGGTATCACTACCGTGGGAAGTCTGAGGTTTCAAATCAACGCCCCCTTGCTGTGACTCTTCAGATTCAGATGTTCTGGCTACAGAATCTTCAAGAGCCTCAAGAAATGATGGAACAGTGAACTTGCCTGCAAGAAGGTGCAACAAGGATGTCAACAGGTTGTATCGACATGTTTTTCTTAAACAGCATTACATAATCGCACAATGTATTTCAAGAATATAGCTTAAAGTAAATAGAAGTTGCTCAACAGAATTTGTTTTATTAAAGATGCTATATACTGAAATCATCAGAAAAATAAAATAAAATAAAAATAAATTATGAGCAACACTGGAAGCCAACAAAACATACAACGTTAAGCAAAGTAGAATCATATTATTTCTTAATGTCATGTAACAGTAGAATATATGTACAGAGAAAACATCTTCAAAAACATCCCAGTTTGCAAAGAATGTCTTATTCCAGCCATGAATGAGGTAGAATTTCTTGTCACTTACATTTGCTAGGATCTATCCCAAATTGAGTCAGATCCACCTGGCCAGTGCGCAGCACCTAGAATAGAAACACGAAACGATTAAATGTGTCAAAGAACACACCCAGACAAAAGCACTTAAGGAAAGCCAAATATTGGGGGTGCTCACATAAGTAAATGAATCTAGTTGTTGGCGGAATGGCGGACTCTGAAGCAATTCTATTAACTCATTGGGAGTCCATTGGCCCTGTAATGACGGAATAATCTTATATAAAATAGCATAATAAAGAACTGAATAACTGAGAGAACCACAGATGTCAAATTCTTTACCTCAGGTAAATATGATGTCAATTGTTGATCTAAAGGTAGCTCTTGAATAAGCGGCAATATAAATTCTGGCTTCAAAATATCACCTAAGCCCAAGCCTAGAAAACCCAGAAGTAAGAGCGATTTCAAGTGGGAGAGAAGAACCATAATCATCAAAACTATCATCAGAGAGAAGTGTAATGGCAGCATCACAATTGAACTGAGGGCAGAAGCAGAGAGCTCTACTATTGCCAGTCCCATTAATTCAAACCTCTGAAATTCTATGCACAATTTTTCCACAGAAAGAATCACCCCACATGACATAAAAGAAATTCAACAAACACAAAGATGAAGTGTATTAATTAAAATCAAGATTGTCACCTAAGATAATTATATGTCTGTGGTGAAGTAACCTATAAACTTGTTTGTAAGTTCAGAAACTACAACTCCTATTAAGTTTCAATGGCCTGCAGAAAATCTTTACCCATTTTCAACATCTCATATATGTTTAGATACAACTGCAAACAAATAACATGCAGCTAAATAGAAACCAGCTCTGTGCAATCTAGAACAGACAGCATGCATTGCCATATGAGAAGCTACCAACTTTGCAGTATTCTAGGTTAATGCCATAAATGCATCAGAATGAGCAAATACCTGCATCTGGGTCTCCCGATAAATCTACATCAGAGAATAAGATCTATGAGCTTTCATCATGAGGACAATAAGCACCTAAAATGACTCATTCTACTAAAAATTTTCTAGAATACCTGTAGATCCTATGTTACTTAGTATTCTCTGCAAATCCGCTAGCTTTACAGGACCTGCAGAGGTAACATCGCTTGTTGCTTCTGCACCCATGCTTGGACCAACTAAATTTCCAGCCCTGCAGGAGTAGAAATGACAGGACAGTTACAATTTCTTCAGCAAGGTCCCATAGTAATATGCATGAGATGACATTTCTTTTCTCCCTTATGGACTCCAGGCCATGAAGAATCATTACATGATCAAGATGTGGAAGAATACCAAAGTGTTTGGTTATATGTCTTTTCTTCATCATATCCATTTTAATATTAACTTGAAGATTTTATCCATACTTCCATTGTATGACATGTCACAGGCTTTGCCAGTTTGCTAAATGTACCTCGACGAGATATCATCCTCAGCCATATCTTCTGAGCTTTGTACAGGAACTGAGGCATCAGGTTCTTCTTCACCAGGTAACTCTGTTACAATAAGCAAATAATTAAATACAGTGATGGACATGTCCAACCTAATAAACCAACAAGAAAGATCCAAAATAAAGAAAATGGCTGTAGTTTCTCAAACTTATATAGTTGCCATATATAAGTATTGAATAGGCGTGGATGTCCAATACCTAGAGGCTGATTCAGGTAGAAATTGACAGAATTGCACAGCTGTGTATCATTATCAGCTTTGGGCTCCTAGAACCAATCCAAGCAATAAAGTATATATATTTCAGACAATTTTCTTGCCAAATATTAACAAATAAACCTAACTCACGATTTAACCTGCATCCAAAAGAAGAACTTCCTGTCATCTGTATGAAACTTCAGGATGTAAACCCTTCCAGAAGATTGATTAACCTGAGCAATAGAAATGTAACAAAAATTAGATGCAAACATATAGAAATTAACAAATGATAAATTCTTACATACAAAACTATAAAGAATACTAACGACTATACCTTCTCAAAAACTGCTTCATCAGGAAAAACAATTTGGTCCTATATTCATCTAATGTTAAGGAAAAACTACCAGCCAATGAAAGATCAAAGAGTTGATGGAAATGAGTTGGAAAACAATAACCATCAAATAGAGTTCATCCTAATGAATGAAAAAGCAGGATACATCTTCAACAATATTTCGAGATCTATCAAGCCATTGAAAATGGACAAGCCCTTCTTCTCCCTGTGAAAGATAGGGGAACGTGGTTAAGTTAAGAAGGGAATAATTCCACATACATAGGTCATAGCGTCAATTTTGCTAATCGCTGTTGTAGAATGGAACTAACTTCTTATTATTGGGAGATGACACTAAACATGGAAGAATAGATCATGACAAGAAATGTGACAAAGAATTCTGTTTTTACTCATACCCTTCCTATACGAACAAGTCCTTTGCGAGAATCAGGGAGCACACGTGTTCCATCCACAAGCATTTTCCCTGCACGAAATTCCAGCAGGACTTCCTGGACGATGGAATAGAAAGCAACTGTCATTTTCTATGGTATTCCATTTCAAATTTTTTTATGTTCAACAAGACTATTGACATCAATGCACAGCAATTGTATGGGAAATGAACAGGAACTCACTAATTTCAGATTGCAGTTTTCCATGTTATTAATAGACCCCAAAACATTTGAAACTTCTCAGCAAACCATAAGCATCACAACTAAGGTAGTTGTTAAGGAAGAGGGTTCAACTGGAGGCACTAGCAATCTCCTCATGGTTGGATATACTTGGACCTTTAAGCCTTTAAGGAAAGGACCCCACCAGTCATCTAACATTTAGTGCATTCCTCGAAAAAGGGTTGCACAAACAGGACTGGTGATCCGGATTCTCGTTGTCAATATTTCCAAGTTTTCTGCATTTAGGATAATTGCTTTTGGTGTTTTCAATTGTTTTTAAAAAATTAACACTTTATTCTTCTGGTTTTGTTTGTGTTTTAGACTCTCAAAATAAACTATAATTCTATCATCAATTAGGTTTCATACTACATGTGTGATTAGCAAGATTGTACATCAAGACATGCTAGGTTTACGAAGCCTCAACTTTCCAAACCCTAACCTACAACTGTTTGCAAGTTCAAATGGGGCATTCAAATCGAGGACAGAAAATCATCTTTAATAGCAAAAATACATATCTATAATAATTTCGAACCATCTACATCCACAATGAAGAATCTCAAGGCACATACGACCGAACTATCCCTCTCCTCAACCCCAGAGCTATGTATAATTTTTGCCCATATTCCTGGGTCAACCACCAGCATATTGCCTAGCATACATCCCCCACTGTCCCAAAATAGCAACGAACACATCCAAATTACAGAATCTTCCACAAATGGGTAGAGCGGCACCATTTGTTCCGCACAAAGAGCACACATAGGAGGACCCCTTTTTGGCCCAGTGTTTACATGAAGTTATCATTGTTTAGCCAATAGAGTACCTTAGAATAAGTGAAGACCCTTAATTGCAAGGGCATTCTAGCTAAGCATCAACAAGGAGTAGAAAAGGAGACCAATGGATCTGGTCAGACTCCAAAAATTCTAGCACATTCGGACATGGGATAATGATGATATCGAATAATGTAAAATGTTATCAGAGAAAGGTACCCTCAAGAAGCACAATTCTCATAGAAGGATGAGAATTTCCACCTTCCCCAAATATATACAGTTCTTCCATTAACAACTTCCAAACCATACAGTCAAGTACTCTAGTCACAAATATGTTAAGCCAAAACAGCAAGTCATAGATGAGTGCACTTCAAAAGCAAGCCCTAGTGACGCCCACAGTAGTGTACAAGATTTGATGACCCTCTGCTCTACTCTCAAGATCCCCCACCCAACCCCACAAGTGCAATATAGGCTATTCCTTTGTTGTTCAAACACAACACAATTCCTCAAGGACATAGTGAAGAATTGATCTCGTCGGGGAACCTATTGGGAGTCCATGTTAATATGTTTACCCCCTTCTAGAAAATGTGATGTTGCTTCAAATCAGAGGTTTTCAAGATGGTAATATCAATATCAGACCTCAATCATGAGATTGAGACAGTAAAAGCTGCCAATGAAATAATCTGTCACCAGAAATGCATAGCAGAAGAAACCATAGCAAAACCAACTCAGGTCATGTCCTTGCTTAATGACTTCATCTTCGCTAAACAATCTATCTGACCACAAGGTTCTCTATAGAATCCTAAACACAAATCTAATCTTAAATAAATTAGGACACGACCTCCCATTAGTCAAATAGAAGAATGGTAGTTGTACCCCATAACTCGGGATGGAGATATTATCAATCAATTCATTCGTAGAGTTAGCACTCCAACAGTTGCAGCACACAGCATAACATACTAAATAGAAGAAATACAAAAACTTGCCATGCCCAGCATGAACTGAAAAATTCTTGCAAGTAAGGATGCAGAAAAAACTTGTAAATAATTATGCACAAAATCTTATGAAAGCAGGACACTTGAGATCAATATAATACTTGTACTCATGTTTGGATGCATTGCACATTCCATTCATTTGACTTTCAAAAAAAAGAGTCATTTAGTATGATTACTTAAATTTAGATAATTAAAGTCTTTCATCACTAAGTTCGTTCCACTCATCTCAGAGCGCTCTCTCCATCTCCCTCAAGACTTCAAAACAGTCAACCTCTTGTCAGTATAATTTATAAAGGTTAACTGCACCCACCATGTACTTAACTAAATAATCTATTATGTATTAACAAGTCATACACATGCAGACTACATATCAAATCACAATAACCAAATTTCTGAAAGCAATTCATTATTCATGACTATGTGCCAATGCAATTAATTATTCAAGCAGTATTAGCCTATCTACTCAGACTGGGACTCAAAGATCTCTTCTTTCTCATTGCCTACTCAGCACTTTTTCAAATTTGGTCTTAAAGAAAGTAAATAAGAACTAAAGAACCAATTATCAAAAGTAGTTCAACTCAATGTCACATTCGAATGGAATTCCAATGCAGTCTTGTTGTAAAATAACAAACTACGACATTGGGCTTCTCTAACTAACTGCGTCTTTCCCTATGTATTCAATTACAATCCATGAAAAGACCCAACCCTTTAGTTCCATTATGTTCATATATTGGTTATTAATTTGTCACTAACAATGTAAGTAAAAGAAATCTCACAGCCCGAAAGTAAGTTAAGTAACATGGCATTTTGAAAAACTTATATATAAATAACAGTATTTGCAGAGTTCACACATACCTGAACCTGAGGAAAGGAGTCAGTTCCCGGAGAACCCATGAGTCAGACCCTCCCTTATCACTCTTATATCTCTTTTGTCCCAAACAACTGCGTCCCATCAAAGAAGAAGAAGAAGAAGAAGTAAGAAAAGACCCTCCAGCCCTACACCACCCCCACTTCCTCATAAAACTCTAGGGTATAAAGTGATTTTTGAATTCATTCGATACCGTGATAAAAGATGGAACTTTAATTTTCAAGTCCAAATAGAAAAAGATTGAAAAAAGGGAAAGAAAGGATTAATGTAGATTATAGCTGTAACAAAATTAACCAATCTAAAGATTTACCTAGCCGTATCGTGTGTGTAATATGTGCAGTCGCCGTTCAGAGAGAGAGAGAGAGAGAGGAGAGATTGAGATTTAAACGAGATTTTGAGTCGACGTTGACAGCTGGGAGGCGGACTGGGCTGGGCTTGATAAAAGCCCAAAACCTTCTATTTACTTGCAGAACTTTTTGTACTTTGTCCTTGAAAATTTTGGATTTTAGATATTTATCCTACAACTTATGTAATATATAGTGCCTCCCGAAATAGAAGTAAGTGTGACATTTCTCCCAAAAGTTAACTTTTAGTTCACTTTCTCGTCGAACTTTGGTTACGTACATCACATGTTGAGCTTTTTAAGTTGAATTAATGGTTGACAAATGACAACAATACCCTAAAAAAACAGAGCATGTGATACACAATCGAATTCTAACGAGAAAGTAAACAAAAAGTTGACTTTTGAAGAAAATGTTATCCTTAATATGTTTTTAGGAGGCACAATTTCAATACATAAATTGCGGGGGTAGAGTCAGAAAATTGAATTTTTTAGGGAAAAAGTGTAAGAAGTCCTTATTCAAAACATAGTTCTTTTTTGGTAAAATAATGGATAAGTAAGTTAGGCAAAAAGTGTATTGAAAATTAGTTGTGGATTTTGGTAAAATTGGATGGAGAAGAACTTGAATATGCCCGGGATTATGGTTTGCCAAAAAGTCACAAATTTATTGTTTTAAAAATTCTTGGGAAAAAAAAAGAAAGAAAAGAAAAAGATTGAATTTCTCAAAATTCTACTTCATATTAAAATTTGGATATTTTAAAGATCTTCATAATAGAGTTTCAGGTTACTAAATTTCATCACTTCATTTGAGTAATATTTATATTGACAATTTTACGTACAGGAAAAAGAGAAAAAGGGCACTGTCTCAATGAAAAATTTATACAAGCGTACCCATAAAAAGAAGGGTTCGAATGAGTATGTCTCCCAACGTGCACGAAGTTTGTAGTAAGTAAAAAGATATCAATGATTTCCAAATATATTCTAAGTATATAATTTTCTTAATTGACAAACCTTGTCATTTTCTTCTTAATGTAAAAGAAGTCCAATGATGGTTTAGAACGGGTGTATGGAGATGATTCCAGCGAGTGTCTGACATTCGATCGTACCATATGGATGGAAGCAGCATACTCCAACGAGAAAGGGTGAGTAGAGGGTATTAGGTGTAGCATCTCCCTTGAGGTGGACTCTTCTACTATTGTTGTTCGTCCTTCTGGTTCACAACTAGAGCCGTTGAAGCAATCAGAGTATCAAGAGTTGATGTAGGAAATTCATAAGATATTGGATATTGTGCAATAGTTCGTATCTTCCTTAGGTCCACTTTTATCCCGTTTGGCTAGTTCTTCTACACAGCAGGACCTTGCACGAGATAGTGATGAGGATGATATTGCAGGACCAGATTAAACTACATTCTTGTTGATATTAATTAATTTATTGATATGTAAAAAACTTGGATGGTTACACTTTACTTTAACTTACTTTTAATATGTCGACATTGTTTATGGTACTAATAACGTACTTTAGCATCTTGTGTGTATATTCATCTGATCATTAAGGTTGATGTTGATATTGATTGTGTGAATTGAGCCCAGTTAGGAATAGATAAAACAAAGTAGAATTTGGAAGAGTATTAACATTCTAGCAAAGGCTCGGTAATGGACCGATGAGGGAACATGAACACTAAAACAATATTAAATCATCTATAAACTTATTTGAGAAATTCATAATGAATTGATCTATTCTTATATATTGAGTTCACCATTAAAAATATTTATACTTAATTTATTTAATATATCAAATAGGTAATTTGATAATTTGAAAGTAACAAACAATTCCCAAAATAAAAAACAAATAAATCTCAAGAGTACTAAAAGAATATTTTATTTCTTAATTATTGTATGGTATTGAGCACATGCTAAATAGATGGTCAAATCATATCGCAACGTAAAATATAATATAGACTGTATTAATAATTTTAAAAATGTCAAGTGATCAAAATTATTTTAATAACCTCCACATTATTAAGGACGTCTAATCAATAAAATTATTAGCTTATTATTATAGTAAATATAGAGTCTAAGAGTTAATTTAATAAAAATACTTTAACGATTTTGCCTTTTTAATAATATTTATGTAGCTTATAAATTTAGAGTTTAAGCAATTCATAATGCTCTGTGACATATGTAATTATACAAATATCTTTTGAATTTAATAATCTTTAAGTAACTGTCTTATGCTAAAATATTAATTTTTTATTTTTAAAATATTATTTATTTTTTGTTCATATTTTTCTGCTTCATTGAAGTTATATCATGTCAAATACATTTGTGGGATGAGTGATATGTCCATGATAATAATATTAGAGCAACTACATTATGCCTTTTCACATGCAAAAATTTCAAGTTCCTTCTATGAGGAAAAGCAAACTCATACCAAGCTTGGTTTAAACTATGATAAAATGAACATATGTCCAAATAATTGCATGTTGTATCGGGATAACAAAGATGGTGAAGAGAGACAAATATATAGAATATGTAATAAGTCTAGAGGGAAACCAATGGCATAAGATGGTAAAACTAAGATGCTCGGGGATGGTAATGGTGGGAAGAAAAAAGTGCCTGTAAACCCCTAATATCTCAACTATAAAGGGTACTTTTATCATCAAAGATTACCGGAGAAATTAGGTGGCATGTGATGGACAACAATAAGGATAGAATAATGAGGCATTCTAAGATTCTGAATTTTAAAGGGCATTTGACACAACACACATGTAGTTACATCGAATCTAGAATATGTCTGCTTTGCATTAGCTACTGATGGTTTTCATCTATATGATTGTCTGAATGCAAGTTATAGCATTGGCCAATTATCCTCATCTTGTACAACAACCGTATCTGGTTGTGTGAAGTAAATATCTTTTATCATTTTAATGATAATTCCTATTAAAGAAACATTAGAAAATAACACAAATGTTATGCTTATAGCCTTTCATCAAAGAGTTAAAGGAGTTATGGAACAAGTACGTGAATGCATATGATTCATCTAAATAAGAGAAGTTTAAGTTGTGTGCAACTTTGATGCGGATAAGTAGTCACTTTCCTAGACTAGGAAGCCTCTTTGGGTAAAACACATACACCAGATTAGTTTGTCTACTTTGCAACTTTGACGCCATTCTTTTTCATCTTCTGCACAGTAAGAAATATTATTTTATAGGTTATCTTAAATTTTTTCAATCAAAAACACAGTTTGGATTGAACAAAGTTCAATTTAATATAGAGGAAGGTATGTGTAGTTCATAAAGAATATGTGATTCCAAGTTCTTGAACAAGTTAACTAAGGCTATGGCCATGCGTGATAAAGAATTGAGTGAATTGCAAATTACCCCCCTGTGTTATCAGGAAATAGCACAAAGACCCCTGTGATATCGTAAATAGCA
>JACFYI010003541.1:85767-95830 GCA_014898755.1 Handroanthus guayacan | reverse complement strand
CACCACCACCACCACCACCACCATCGCCGTCCACCACCATGACAATCAAAATGGCTCCAAAATTGCGCTCATCTCTAATACTAATATTCCAACTGCTTCTCATTATGTCCCTTCATATCGTCGTATCCTTTAGCCAATCAGACGCGGAGAATCTTCTTAAATTTAGAGAATCTCTAGAGAATGTGGCTGCCTTGGCCAACTGGGGCGCAGGCGGTGTGCCACCATGCAATGGGGATCATGCGAATTGGAATGGAGTTTTGTGTGAGAAAGGACGTATTTGGGGACTTAAAATGGAGCATATGGGATTAAGTGGAGTTATTGATGTGGATACTCTTGCAAAATTGCAAGATTTGAGAACTATAAGCTTTATGAACAATAATTTTGAGGGGTCTTTGCCGAATTTGACGAGATTGGGTGTTCTGAAAACGATTTATTTATCATATAATAAGTTTTCTGGAGAGATTTCTCCAACGATCTTTAATAGGATGATGTCTTTGAAGAAACTTCATTTGGCTAATAATGAATTTTCAGGTCCGATTCCATTGACGATGGCTGGATTGCCTAAGTTGATGGAATTAATGTTGGAAAATAATCATTTTGTTGGGGAAATACCTTCTTTTCATCAGGAGAGTTTGAAGGGATTTAATGTTTCGAATAATGAATTGGTTGGTCCCATCCCTCCTACTCTTAGCCATTTGAATGCTTCCTCTTTTGCTGGTGAGTTTTTGTTTCTTTTTTCTTTATTTATTTTTTTTCATCTTTTTGCGTATAATCTGTGTGTAAATTTTCTTGATCTTTACTAATTTATTTGAGTCTAATCACTATTGCATGTTTATATACGTGCAAATTTGATCTGGGGTTGTCCAACGTGACTGTGGGTCGGGTTAAACTAGGTTAAACTAATACATATTATATCATGTAATTTAAAAGTGAAATCAATGAGATGCATACTCTTGTCATACTTTAGTTGAGATATTTATAATGTGGGGTTGATATGAACAAAGGGTTATCAGGTCTAAATGATATTATTTGGTTCCTCTATGTGAACTCATTGCATGATCGAGGTCAAATGGATTGGTCAAGTCAAACTAAGTAATGATACAACCCCGCGCAAAAAAGGGATAGATCATGAAGCGTTTGAGGTTTAGGGGTAAACTGATATCATTGATCAAATTCTGGACCATTTTACCGATCACACGATTATGAAAACGTCCGAATTAGACCTTGTGACTCAAGTTCAAGGGTGTTTGATTAAGTTCATCGGCTTTTCAAAAATGTTACAAGACATTGAGAAATTAAAGTCTTACGTAAAATGTGAAATATGGTACAAATAAAACAGTTTAAATAAATTTAGCCAAACAAACATCCTATTTATTTTTGAATTTCATTTGTCATAATTATGATCGGAAAAATGACTTCCCTTGAATCTTTTGTACACAGGCAACAGAGATCTATGCGGGGCACCGCTGGAGCCATGCGCCTCAAGAAAACATCTCCCCATCGGAACCATAATCATCGTCGCAATATTGGTGGCCGCGGCCTTAATCGCACTTATAGCAGTAGTTATCATCCTCCACCGCCGCAAGAAGAACTCCAACCACCCCGAAGCAGCCGCAGCCACCACCGCGGCGGCCGCAGGTGGCCATAACAAAGAAACTACCGCCAGGGATTTAGACAGAATGGAACAAGGACAAGTTCCGGCAGCCGGATCATCGTCCCCTGATAACGGCAAACATACGACAAAGCTAACTTTCCTGAAAGATACGGGCGATAGATTCGACCTGCCGGACTTGCTGAAGGCGTCGGCGGAGGTTCTGGGTAGTGGCGTATTCGGGTCAACTTACAAGGCGGCGCTGAGCCACGGGAAGGTGATGGTTGTGAAGAGATTCAGGCATATGAATAATGTTAGCAGAGAAGAGTTTAATGAACACATGAGAAGACTTGGCAGAATGAACCATCAGAATGTGCTTCCTATTGTGGCTTTCTATTATAGGAAAGAGGAGAAGCTTTTGATTGCTGATTATGTGGAGAATGTCAGCCTCGCTTTCCAGCTTCATGGTATTGTCTTCTTATTCTTAATCTTCCTAGAAATTGAATCAAAATTAATGATAATTTATAATGAATTGAGTTTCAAATAAAAAAAATTATATATATGCAAATATAATTATATAAATATAAAGTAGTAAAAGATGTAGTGATGAGTTGTGGGTCATGCAGCAGTATTAATCACCGTGACTTCAAGTCAGAAACAATAGTTATGATAAATTGTAGTTTCAGTAGATAAAAAATAAAGACATTTTAGGAATAACATGCATGATGTGTGCATTTTAGTACACATAAAAATGATGGTGTTTCATAAAAGATCGATCGAACACATATCAAAAGGACTTGGTGCTTATCAAAATGTCTATTAGTTTTATCACAATGAATTTTATTTATTTTAATATTAATGATGAAAAGAATTTCGTATAATTATATTATCACTATTAACAATTAATAACTCGTCATAGTAACACTAAAAGTTTTATTAAAAATGATAGGAATGGTTAATATTATTAACTTGTAAGTAGTGACAACTCAAAATTTTATAAAGTATTTATCACTATTAAATCATGTACCATTACTTATATTAACATTATAATTTTAAATTGTTGTCCTTTTTTTTGTCATTTGTATCATAATTTCATTTTTCTTATAATTTTAGATTTATGATTTTTTTCTCCATTATTGTCAGGAAACGGACGATCATCCTTGGACTGGCCAACCCGACTGAACATCATCAAAGGAGTGGCCAAAGGCCTTCAGTATCTCTACAACGAGCTCCCCAGCCTCACCGCCCCTCACGGCCACCTCAAATCCTCCAACGTTCTTCTCGACTCCTCCTTCAAACCACTCCTCACCGACTACGGCTTAGTCCCCGTCGTCAACCAAGACCACGCCCACAACAACATGATCTCCTACAAGTCACCGGAGTTCAAGGCCACCCGCCGCATCACCAAGAAAACCGACATCTGGAGTCTCGGAATTCTCATACTCGAAATCCTCACCGGCAAATTTCCCTCCAACTTGTTGCAGCAAGGTGGGGCCGCCGACGTCGACCTCGCTACGTGGGTTGAGTCCGTCATCAACGACGACGGCGGAAGCAACAAGATGGATGTGTTCGACAGCACCATGGTGGGAACCACACACTCTGATGGTGAGATGTTGAAATTGTTGAAGATTGGTTTGATGTGCTGTCATGCTGACGTGGACAGGCGGCCGGAGATTAGGGAGGTGGTTGAGAAGATCGAAGACATAAAGGAAAGAGATTTTGATGACGAGTTTTATTCGTGCGAAGGTGATGTGCGATCTTCGAGAGGACTATCTGATGATTTCAAGTCAATTAATATATAGTAATTAGATAGTTTAAGTTGAATTGATTAGATTTGATATTTGATAGATTTTTTCTTTTTCTTTTTTTTTTTAATTTATTTCTTGGGGGTTTGATTTTATGATGATTATTTGTGCTTAATTTTGGGTTTCTTGATGATGGGCATTATGATTTTTGGCAATTACAATGATGATGAACTGATACAATTGTTGGAAATGTAAGAAGTGGGAATATTGCCAGAAATATGAATGGACCAGAACAAATTAAGACACAGGAGATTCGTAATTTGTTGATGTACCTATAAATATAATTATATTGTTGTAGAATTATTATTATTATTTATGTATATAAGTACAGTTTTGTTTCCTCATAGGATGGGTTGATTTTTTCTTTTTGATTTTGCATTAATACGCTTATGAAAATTTAATTATTTTTTAATTTATTAGATTCAATTACATATATTATTATATTGAAGAAATTAGTTATCGAAATAATTAGCAATTTCTTGTAAAAGTAAAAAAGAAAAGAAAAAAGAAAGTAGAAAGCATGATATATGTGACCAAAAATAAAATGACAACGTGGAATTCCTCACCAACAACATGTATTAAATGGTAGTAGCTTTAATCTTGTCACTAATGATATCTTTTAAATTTCAAGTAACAATTATTGTCTTGTCAATGATGACAAAAACTAATGTTATATAATTAGTTTTTACAATTGACAATTATTGACACTTGTACAGTAACAATCTTGCGACAACAAAAATTATCACTGTGATTTTATGATAAAATTTTCATTGTCACTGTGTGATGATTATACATATAGCATCTTGGCCCGAAGCAGACACAATGACAAGAATTCTACCCAAACGTGTATGGACAAATAATATAATGAAAATAAAAGAAACCATATCTACATTGCAAATATATACAAACATAACTACAATTCATTATTTGAACTCCAAATATGTACATAAGTAAACTCAAATCATTTTCAGTTCAATTGTTTTAGAACATTGTACGAGGAAGTAACCTTAAACATGATAATTATAGTTATGTACATACTTAGCAAAATAACGTTCCTTGCTATCCCCCAATCTCTAGCTTGCAGCATCCAGCTTCTGATTAATCTGGGAAAGAGCGAAGTAACACATATAGAGTGAGTTCTAATAACTTAGTGAGGCAATATGTGAATGTAAATGCATACAATAACTTATAAAATTTAAATCTTACAAAATATTACGCAGTAATCTGTAATCATTTGGTTAGAATAACAAAATAAATTTTTTTTTTCGAAATAGAAACTTATTTTCATTAATTAACTATGGGATGATCTCAAACTTTATTGCTCCATTTTTGAGAATTGAGCTAAGCGCTTATCCCTCCAAATTTTTGAGTGGCTAGCCACTAGTCTGGTAGAAAGGTATGGTATGGTCCGGCCGGTTTCACGCTTACTCAATTCAAAGTACAGCCACCTCCGGCGGACTTTTAAGATTTAATCCAGGTAGGTATTGATGGGTAGACCAATCACTGTTGGCTCGATGATCTGATCATGTTGCCGAAGTTACTCCTGCCTCCTAGGTCCAAATTTCTCAATGATTGAGAAATGTAACGAACATTCTGTAATTCTCAACAGTTTATATATAGCATTTCAAATCATCACACAAATGCCATAGAAACAGGTCAAACATCGTATTACCTTTGGTAATCAATTTGACATATCGTCATGACGGTCAATAATGAGTTAAGAGATGTGGCTATAGTGTGCTCAAAAGTCCATGATTTCAAACATATTGTATAAAAATTTACAAAATGCAAAATCATCATTGCAATAAAAATTCAAAAAAATATTGCAATTCTTTTATATGGGATTTTTGGCTCATTTTGATATTCACAGGGGTCAAAATGCAATTTATCCAAAATTTTGAAGTTGAATGTTGAAAAAGAAAAAGTTAGGGACTGCATTTGCATACTCCCCTATCCTATAGGACCAAAAATGTAAATCACACGAGAAATGTATGGGAACAGGAAATGCATGCCTATCTCCATTAAAAATTGACTCAAATGTGTTCTGGGACTAAATTTGCAACTTTTTTTTCTTTTTAATTAGAATGTAAATTAAAATTGCCAAAAGCAAGCATTGAAATTGCATATACCCTCTTATCCTATGAGACTAAACATAAAATTTTGCCAGCCAATCTAATCCTAGGACTAGAATTGCATATTGTTTTTGGAATGGGATGTAATTTACAATTTCAAAAAAAGTCGGACTAAATTTGCTCCATTTTTAATTAACAAATGGGTGCATGGTTCAAACGTACTTGTCTCGATCAGTTTTTGGACTGAAAATCCAATTTGGGACTGAAGTTGCACATTTTTTTTTCCTTAAAAAGAAAGGGATGTGATTTTCAAAGTTGGATAGCATGGGACCATTTCTGCATATCCCTCCATCTTGTGGGATCAATAATGCAATTTTGCGCAAGTAATAGTGTCAGGGTTCCATGCAAGAAAGTAGCAATGCAAATGAATAAACTTATCTTATGAACCGATCGAACTAGAACTCTTTCAAGCTCAAGTCAAATTAAATCAAACTTGAGCTTTACCTTAAATCAAATTGAGTCAATTGTATCTAAACATTTTTAATAATTTTTTAAACTACTAGTAAATTTATATTAGTGATATTACTCCACAAATTTAATTATGTTAACATTTTATTAGATTAAAACTTCACATGTAGTAATTTAGAATATAATTCATTTGAAAATTCGAACATAATTGAATCAAGACAAATTGAACTTGAATTTCTGCTAAGTCGAGTTCAAGTGCTAAAAAAATTAGAAATAAAATAAGAAAATAGGCATATCATACTTGAGCCTACTATATACATTTCGAGCTTGAGTTTTAACTTAACACCAAACTCCGCCTCGACCTGACTTGATGGCACCCCTTATAAAAGAAATTAGGTTGCCCTAAAGCAAAAGAGCAGGCCTAAAGCAATAGTGTAATTAAGTTTCAGAAAAAAGTAACAAGTCTCATCAAAGAAGAGAGAGCAAATTAAAAGGGGAACAAAATAAAACAAAAAGAGATGAGCGAGTTGATGGCCATGCCGACAGGATTTCGCTTCGAACCCACCGATGAAGAATTAATTAGCAGCTACCTATTGAGAAAGGTAATGGGGTTGCCATTGTCATGGAATGGGATTATAGAAAGAGACCTCTACGGCGAAAACACTGCACCGTGGGATGTTTTCAAAGACATCGATGAATCTTCCTTTTATTGGCATGTAAAAAAAGACGACGACAAGACAAAAGGTACCAAGAAGATAATCTATGTGTTCACGAAATTGGTAAAGGTGGGGCCCAACTCCAAGAGGATCGCAAGAAAAGCAGGTTGCGGTACTTGGGATGGTCAAACTGGTCCGAGAAAGATCAAAAGCTCCCTGAATGGCGAAATCATTGGGTCTGCAAGAATGTTAACCTATCAACATGCAAATAGGTTAGCAGGCTCGGGCCCGGGCTCTAGCTCAGGGTCGGACACGGATTCTTTTGTTCATTGGATTATGCATGAATACTCATTGGACGGTATTTTTTTGGATCATGAGCTTAACAAAGACGATATTGTGTTGTGTAAGATCACGAGATGCTTGAGAGAGAACGTCGACGGGCGCCATGTGAGGTGGAATTTGAGCGATAAAAGATTAGCAGATGGAGTTGAAGAATGTGAATGGGAAAATGCATGGGATCAGAAGAAGATGAAATCAAGTTATAATAGTTTTGATGAGATTGATGAACTATTGGCAGGATTGGAAAGTATAAAAGATTGGAACATTGATGCATTGTTTAGAGGGCTTGAAGAACAGCCCCTTGCTGAAGACTGTGGAGGATGATGGATTTGCTTGGGTGATCAATTAAAGTACTTTGTCAAAACCATGATTATAATTAGTGAAAAAAGTATTTGAGTTTTGTATATTTTTTATTTTGTTGTAACTAAGGATGGATTAATTTAAATTAATCTCACCTTATTTGGGTGTTGTAACTAAGGATGGATTAATTTAAATTAATCTCACCTTATTTGGGTGCTTATTTAATTGTCATGTCGGTGATGGATTTGGTTTGATTCAATCTGTTTTGGCGAAGTTCATGTTAGGGGATTAGAACTCTTGTTTTCAAAAATAAAGTGTTTTGTCCTCTTGTGATTTGGCACACCAATCGTAGCTCAAGAATTCACACGCACCAGAATCTTTTGCCAACAAGGCTATCAATTAACTTAATTTAAAATCAATTAGACAACTGAACAAGAACAGAATTTGAAAAGTAGAATACAAATATAATGCAGTATATTGCTGCCAAATTAACGTGATTAATGTCTAAGTAGGGAATTAACAACTTAACAATCTCAGTTTTAAGGTGATATTTGCAACTGATTATAAAAAACACTTATCTAATTATAAACTGCTGAAAATTATTTTTGAGTATTTGAGAACTTTGTTTCCCCCTCAAAAAAAAAAAAAAAAAAAAAAAAAAAAAAAAAAAAAAAAAAAAGAAAAGAAAAGAAAAAGAAAAAAAGCTCTATTTCTGTAGTAAAGTCTCTAAAAGTAATTAACAATAATCTATAATCTTATAAGCAGCCTTGAGATTGCTTATGAGGTGCTTTAAGTTATTCTTAATAAAAATAAATTATTATAATTTCCAACACTATCACTTTTTGTTAGGTTGCAGTGAATTATTTGATGGTTTCTAAACACTAAGTACTTTTGATTATTATATAATTTTTTTAACTTAATTTCAACAAGAGTAGGAGATTATACTTTCACGTAATCTATTATAAACACCACTTAAATTCAATTGAAAATAGATTAATCAGAATGCGGACGTAAGTTTATTCTGGACTAAGTAAGATTGAAAGCTAGATTGTTTTTATGCACCGATTAAAGAAGAAAAGAAATGGAAGAATGTTAAATTGTTTTGTGAAAACACCCGGATTAGTTCATAAACATAAGTATTGCGGACCGTAAATAATACCTTTAATTTTGTTAGGAAAAATGAGTACTTTTTTTTTTTTTTCCCAATCAAATTCATCACAGAATCACAAAGAATTCAATTAATTAAACATGCAATAAAAAACTAAAGGGAAAATTACTTGAAATCGACAAACCCGAATATTAAATTAAAGTGAGTCGAGGTCTGTTGTTTCAATAGTCGCTTTAAGGCTTTATTTGCTCCTTTACATTGCCAGAAGATTAACAGCAAAAGTCCTCCCAAGATGATAATGACTCTCTCCAATCAAAAGCAGCGCTCCAATTGATCAGACCAGTGAACTTAGATTGACATAGAACTCTTTTGATAAATTATGAATTTGTGTGCTTAATGTACTGCTAAAAAAAATGCTATGTTATGCTTTTCGATTCTAACTCGATTCTAGGCTCTTCCTATAGATAGGTTGTAAGGTAACTATAAACAAAAATGCAATACTGGCAACAAGTTACAACATTTGCTTTATAAAACGTCACTCAAAGCGATTTAGCCAAAAGCCATATTTTAAGAAAACGCACAACTCTTTGAATAAAAGAGTTATGTTAAAAAAGTAAAATACGCATCAGTATCTTTATTAACTCATTCACTTTAATTTCAATTTTCACATTTATCTTTCGATGAATTTTGGTAATTAAATATTTTTTTATCGCACTTTATATTTATTAAATTAAAGTTAGCTGATATAAATGAGTTTCACGACCCAAAGTTCTCACAAATGGTCCTGCAATTACGTGGAAATAAATTAACCTATAATATTAGTAATTTGTGCATATAGTTTTGATGAAAACATTGTTGTACTATAAATTTTTTCAGGCACTATAGCCAGGCAAAAATAGCAAGTTAGGCATACTGTTTTATGGATACTTTAAAATGTGGCATGCATTCTAAGGTAACATATTGAACTTTTGCCTATTAACTAATGATGCTGAACTTGGTCATTTAATCTGGTATATTTAATACAATTTTTATTTTTATTTTATTTTTTACATAATTTTGTGAATGGAAGAGATTATTTGATATTGTAAAGGACACTGTATTGCTTACAATAATAGTTAGAAATAAAAATGATAATTATGTAAAACTTATAAAATTTTAATTAAATGAGATACCAGACTGTATTATTAGATATTTTATTGAATATTGATTCTATATAGTATTTAAATTAATTAAGGTTATTTTCTCGTTTTAAAGGCTCAATTAGGAGATGGAAATATAAATAAAATCATAATCAAATTATAAAGTTATCTTTAGTTATATGTAAATTGCATAGTATTGATTTCAAATATTAAGAATCCTATTGTCAAAATATTTTTAAATGTCTTATTCCAAAAAAAAAAATTGAAAAATACTAACAATTCGAGCATAATTCCTTTCAAGGATTCTTCATAAGCCATCCCTACGTTTTAGTTTGTGGCAGTCTAATAATAATAATAATAATAATAATAATAACAATTCGAGCATAATTCCTTTCAAGGATTCTTCATAAGTGATAAGTCATCCCTACGTTTTAGTTTGTGGCAGTCTTAATAATTTCTTTTTCCTAAAAAGATAAAAACCTTCTAACTTATGTTTATAATTCTTTTATTGCAATAACTATGAAATTATGAACATTTTATAACCTCTGAACATGTCTTATACATACAAAATTATAAATTTCTTAA
>JACFYI010003541.1:25644-69425 GCA_014898755.1 Handroanthus guayacan | reverse complement strand
TTGCTCTGTTTTTTTTTTTTTTAATCTCTCTCTAAAATGATTCTTTCTCTCTCTAAACTGCTGGATGAGGAGTCTGACTGTGGCCTCACAAAGTTGACCAGTTTGATTAAATAAAGGAAATTTTCAGCTATCATTATAATTACAGAGGATTATGTATATAATTACTCGATTAAGTGAGTGTCCTTGAGCTAAGACTGTATTGGAAGGTGAAATAACCATTATACCCCTCAACGATATAAAAGTAAGATAACAAATTAACTGGATTTAAAATGACTAATAATAAATATAGGTAATTAATTAATGAAGCTACAATTAAGGAAAATAGGCTTGCCAGCCAATAAACTTACTAATCCTCTTCTTAAGTACTTCAAATACTCTCTAATGATGATTAATTAGACGGGGCACTTTCTTATCAAAAAAAATCAGAGGGGGCATTCACTCTTCTCACACAAGAGCCCTAGAAAGAATTTTTGCCAAATAAAGAACACTCAATTGGAGTCAGCTACGTTCTCAAGTTAAAATTCCAAATTTACAATCTGATCCCTAGCTCGATTCTTGGACCATATCCGCAAGAAAATTAGGTAGTTTAGTAGTGGTGGGGTGTTTGCAATGGCTCCAAAAAAATTTTTTTTAAAAAAATCAGCTTTTAAAGCTTGGGAAAAAAAAGTACGAATGGAATGCTTGGGAATGGAGTTTCTATTATAAAAATTAACTTAAGCAAAAATCAGCTAAACGCATAAGCGCCTTAGGGTCTATTGGTACTTACTTCTTGGCATTTTGGTCAATAACTAGAGGTTCTTCTAGTCATTTTCATAAAAGATAAGCACTTCAATTTCCTTTTTTTTTTCCCAACACTCAACTTTTACATTTTTTTTTTACTTTTTAATATTATTTTCAAATACTCCCAACTTTTACTATTTTAACTATTTTAACTTTTTTTTTAACAATTTTTCACTCCTTCAAAAAGCAGAAACTCTTGCAAACACTTTCTAAATTCTCATATCTACAAATGAGTGAGGTTTTAGTTTGAGAAGTTGGAAAACTAGTCATGAGCATCTTTCAAAAAAGAGAGAGCAAAACTAAATGAGTTCATGCAATATAACAGAAAAAGGAGTTTGGAATACAGTATCCTAATTATAATATTTATGTATAATTACCCGATTAAATGAGTATCTTACAGTTAAGTATATACTAGTGAGAAAAATTAATAATCTTGCTTTTACACCTGCAAACAGATAAATCGTTGGTTCCAACTCAAAAGAGTAATTCAGGAACCACCCACGATCATCTTTATTCTTTGGAGAGGAAAAAAAGAAAAAAAGAAAAAAAAAAAAAAACTAAACCTATGTTTAATTGTGAAACATATACATATGACATTAAATGAAATTATAGAACCACACGTTGAGACAAAAGATCCAAAGTAAGGATAGAGAAAATAATTTGTGCTTGCTTTGCTGAAGTGAAGCTTACGTAATTATTAAATATTAAAAGAATAAAAATGTGGGGAATCTAATGCGGAAAGCCAAACTATTTATTCGCTAGACTAACTTCGTATGTTAGTAACTCCGACCCGCACACTTTATGCCTAAAATTTTTCTATATAATTAACAATTTTGATTTTTATAAAATAATAATTTTAAAAAATATATTTACCATGAAATAAAGCATTTAAAAATGATGTTGTGAAGAAAATAATAAATGGACTGAAATACCAAAAAGAAAAATTATAAATGTTTTCTTGAATGCTCTGAATTTAATAAGATTAATTTAACTCTCATACTTTATTGATAGTACAGATCACATATTTTACTAAAAGACTAATTATTACGTTCATTCTTTGGTGATTTTGATTTAAGTCTTAAAAAGCCCTTTAATAAATGCCCTTTGGTAATTATTATGTTCCATTTATCTTTTTTAAAATGTCCTTTAGTATCACTTCACCTTAATATATAACTACACACAATAAAAAATTATTAAGTCATTAATTTATATGTTTATATTAAATATTTTAATATATTAATTATATTTTAATTATTAAATACATGAAAATCAAGTCTACATTATATTTTAATATTTAAGAAATTTATATTAATTACTTTATGCATACATATCGAGTATGCACTATTACTAGTAGTATTGATGATTGACGCCATCAAAATCATCATTCTGACCACATTGCCCCTCATTAAAATCAAGAATTAAAAATATAATTTGGTAATTTTTTATTTCTTTGAATTAGTTTTGGTGGGGCCCGGTGTTGCAAACTGATGGTTGGAACAGTTGACAAACCCATCAATACCATTTTGGCATTTTAAAGTTGCAATAATGCTGCGGAAAATACATTTTCAGACCTCATAAAAAGCTATAGTAATTTGAGATAATTTAAAGACAATAATTGTACTAATAGCTACTTCATTAGCATTTCATCATTGGGCTTTTCTCTTTTTCATCTTTCTTTTGCTTCATAAATTCATTTTTTGACATATTGAATTCCATTAAATTTGTCCTATACACATAATCAAATTGTTGTGTGATGCATAATTATTATTAATAATGAGTTCAATATAGCAATACTATTAAAATATCAATGGGATTATTATTATTATTATTTATATATATATATATTTTAGTACTTGAAAGAAAGGGCAAGGATGTGTTGGATGCCAGAGCTACTTCATGAATAGCGGCGTGTTATGATTAGTAGCTTAATCAAGGAAAAAAATATCACTAGCGTCATTAATTAGCTAGAAATGCCATTAAAATTTTACATTAACAAGAATAAAACTAATAAAACATAAATAAAATTGTAAGTTTATCCTTTTGTATTTATATTATTGCAAAAAATTCAATAGAAGTGGGTAGTGTACTTTATATTTGGGTTCCTTTTATTGTCAAAAGAATGAACTAATTGTTAGACCCCAATTAGAGGATTTTTTTTTTTTCCATTTTTGGGATGGAGTTATTTTAATAAAGAAAAGCTGCACAATATTAATATTAGTGTTACATTTATTGATAATATCAGTAGCTATATAATTTTTGAGCAGGGTCATCGCATTCCCCAATTTTGAAGGTAGCTCCGGCACTAGCTATGATCACGTTAAATTCGAAATAATACAACTTAGAGGATGTTTGACAATATTTTTTATAGTAGAATTTAGTTTCTAAATGCTGAAGGTGCTTTCTTAAAGTATTTGGTAAAGTAACTTACACTTTTATTGTAGTGAATTTACGTTAAAATCAGTTAAAATTTAAAAGTAAATCATGAGATATTTTTAGATTTTACTTCTGTTTTTCCATCATATGAGTTGTTAAAAATGTAAATAATTACTACTTTGTCAAACACCCACTATTAATTTTTCAATTATTTTTTATTTGTAGTTACAAACAACTACTAACTTCACAGCTTCTCTATATGTGAATCATTTTCTTTTTCTCAAAGTAAAAACAATACCAAACACCTTCTTAATATAGTTCTACAAATTAAAGTATGAATATTTTTTACTGATGCATCCTACTTAAAGAAATAAAAATTTTCATATGACGGAATCCAAACATCTCGGGTTAGATTGTACCCTCGTGTTAGATAGTACCTTCATGCCTAAAAATATTTCACGACTATATGACTAGATCAACTCAACCAGATTATTTGGCTTTTATAAACATAATGCGACATATAATTTGGGTTCTTGTTCTTACATCTCAATGCTTGCACTTGGTCATGACAAGTATCTTTTGATGTACCTATGTTCCTAAAACATTACATTTATATCAAAGCATATAGAGGCAAGAAATTGCTTTAGGTTTCTCTATTAATAGGTTTAAATAAATACTATAATAAAGAGATATCAACAAAAGAACAAGCACGGTACTATGAACTAAAAACATTTAGTTGAGTTAGATGTGCATTATAATTGTAATTCAATTAAATTAAAATGATGTAATTATGTCAAAGCTGGAAAAATGTACTATTTTTTAATTTATCCATAAAAAATAATTGTTTGTTTAGTTAGATTTTTTGTTTTAATTAATAGTTTTATAAAATTAATGGGTCTTATCAAACGCCATCTAGATTTTATAGTTTTGTACTTTTGTTCTATGTTACATGAGCAAAGTCCAATAACTAGTCATGTAACTCCTATTTCAACTAAACTTTTAATAATCCATAATTGTTCTTTCGCCCTATTAAAAGTATAAAAGAAGAATAAAATTAGTATGTTATTTTTTACAACATTTTGTAATCTTCAATGTTTATATTTTACATAATACTAGGAATGCAAATTAGTCAAGTCGAGCCGAGTTTTGACCATTTTTTCAGACTCAAGCTCGACGAGTTGAGAAAGATAAAGCTCATGCTTGGCACGAGTCTATTTTTGGGCTCAGCTCGACTCGATTCGTTTGGCTTGAATTTGTGATAAAATAATAAGCTCGAGTTGGACCTCAAACTTGATTATTTTATTATGTTCAAGTAACATATTTCAGATCAAAAAACTTAATTATTTTATAAATAATTTAATTTATTTATTTCTAATTTTATGTTTATATATACAAATATATATATATATATATAACATGGGCTTGCAAGTTGGAAACCTATGAATAAGTATTATCTAGCTCGAGCTCAACTTGAGCAAGAATCCTTCGAATTTGTATTAACACTTTTTAAGCCGGCTAGTCAAGCTCAATTTATTTGCATCCCCAGATGATACATTTATTATTTATGTGGGATGACTAATAATTGCAAATTTTTGTGTAGGTTTCTAAACAAACATTTTAGTAGAATATTACGTATTTCAAGAAATGCTACTATATATAATTTATCTTTATAAAAACCCACATCCTCGATTGCAAGATCCCTTCCTAAAAGATTATATTTATTTTAATTTGGGATAAATATTGACAAAACCAATTATGAATGCACTCATGATGTTTCATCATGCTAGCTTACATAATTAATTAGCCAAGATCATGAGCAATGATGGTCCATTAAATACATGAAATTATATATATCCTAATTTTGAGACAATGTCTTAATCATTAATGCATTGACTAATCCAATTTGAAAAAAAAAAAAACCCTTTTTATTTAATGGAAACTTTACAAGGGCAATCTTGTCATTGCCAAAATGTAATTATTAGACATCCATCATCCTTTGAACTAATCAAGATTAACACTTGACATATGGCGCACTGGAAGGACAAAGTCACAAAGTCCTTTTTTATGTAATTATATTAGTTTAAGGCTAATTAATTCTTTGGATTAATTAAGGACGTAATGAAAAGGAGATTTAAGAAAGGTTAATTACTTTTGCTTAAAATGCACGGGCAGGTGACGTGGCAGACCGCGTCGGCGGCTCGGCAGGGATGTTGACGGCTCTACTTTTTCAGATAGTTTGCTATCTATCCCCATCCCTCATTCCCCCTCGAACTAAGTATTTCTTTTATTTCCATATTTGCACCTGCACTTTTGGATCTTGACATTTTGACCCCATGGTTATATTTCCTAAATCTTGCTGCTATTTCACTTCCTATAGTTTTTTTTGAAATACAAAAATCAAGTCGGAATTAGAAATAGCATTTCATCGGACTTTGTTTCTGAAGTCTTTTAATGATATTCCAATTACATGTTAAAAAAGAAAATAAAATAAAAAAAGGATTAGAGATTTAAATGATTCGGTCATTAACTTTTCATAGGGTAAAGTATATATTTTGATGGGATTATTTTCTTACCTCTTGAGCTTTGATGTAATTATAAAATTATTCTTACATCCTTATTGTTAGTTCAACTGACACAAAATTTAACAGAGTTTATGTAATATTATAATTACATTTCCTGAAAATTCAACATATGAATTGAAATGTTATAAGGAGACACTTACGAGGGATCTAAATTTTATGTTTCTTATGTTTTTCTTCAACTAAACTAGCAGTAGGAGGTGTAATAAAAATTATCCAAATTAGCAGGTGTTAAGGTAATAATCCCTGTTTAGAGTGATAAAATAATTATTACGTCGTTAAATTAGAAAATGAGGTCTTAAAATTTATTAATCTAAATATAATAGTACATTTTATTAGCTGCTAAACTAGATTGGATTACTTACGTAGAAGTCCCAAAAAGCAAACAATTAAACTAGATATCGCTTTCTTCCCCCATCACTAAGTTGAAAATTTATATTTCAATATTTTTGGTTTTAAATTATTATTTCAATTTTAAATTATTTAATGAGTTTAAAAATTAAGTTCCAAATTAATTTGTGCGAGGTTTGATGAATGCTTCCTGCAAAAATCTTGGTGTGCGTTACTATGAAGTGGATATATAATCTAATTAAGTAGTAACTAAAATAGTAATGGATTAAATAGAAATAAAAAGCATTTTTATTTTTTATTTTTTATTTACTAAATAGGGGAAATTAATAATTGTTGGATTAAAAAATAATATTATTGAATGGTTTGTTCCTGGTTAATGCAAACAGATCTAGGTGTGGGGATGCTAGCAAGATGCATAGACATATAAAAATTTGATATAATATAAATTACATTAATTTTTATGTGAAAAAAATATAAAATAATAAAAAATATCGATCAATTAAATCACAACCAAATATACTTCATAATTTTCAATACTTGCCATTTTCAAAGCACATTTTATCAAAACATTTTAAAATAAAATCAAACATTTTCGAGAATGAAAATTTTTGGTTGTTTTCTTTCATTATTTCATTTTCTCAAGATAAATCAACTCTGTGTCCTAAAATACACAATTTCTCTTAAATAATTTTGAGATAATAATTATTATAATTCTATAGATAAACTCAATATATATGCATGTTTATACCTTCTATCCTTATCTTAACACATATTCTAATTAATAATCATAACAATAATATAATAACAACAAAGTAATAATATATAGAAGTTTACTATGACATTATTAATCGAATAAAATCTTACATAAAAATACATTTAATAGTGGGAACCTTGTTACTGAACTCATATCTAAATAAACATCATTCATCTTTTACAGATATTTAAATATATTATTCCAGTATATTTGTTTGAAAACACTTTATGATATAAAACCAAAAGTTAGAATTTATCATATCATCCCTCACTGAAATAATGACATGACTCTCAAGCTAGCTTCAACTACGATATAATCAAAATCCGAACTTTACTCCTCCTATTCTTTTTTAAAATATTCCATAATAAAATTCCACAAACATATATAAGATTTATTTATCATAAATAGTAATATGACATCACAAACTTTTAAATTACTATTTCTTAAGACTAATTTTATAAATAAAATAAAAGATATTATTTTTAATTTTCATCTGAAATGTAATATTTAATTCAAGATTAGATAGATAATGTTGGGAGGGGAATATAAACTGTCGTGTATCTTAAGGTAGCATGATAAAAATATATGGTTGACAAATTCAATTTGCACTTTTACAAAATTCCAATGTCTAATTTTTATTAGTGTGACATAGGGGGCCCACATTCATAGGTATTGTATCCAGGAATTATGCGTGATGGGGCCCTCTAATTTGACCAAATGTGAACGGCTCTTTAACACTGTAGGAAAATTCTGCTGACGTGGATTAATAGGGGGCCTGATTTAGGATTTGGTCTAGCAGAGGAATCGAATCTGGACCGTCAATCAGTGGTCGGAGAGTTTTTAAGTTGAGTCGTTATTCGTGGAAGTGGCTGGTCGGCGCAGTGCATGGCTCGGCTTTTCACGTTCGAGTCAGAGATAAAGATCGTCTACGTACATCATTTAAATTTTTACGGTATAACCTCCATTTTTTTTTTTTTTTTTAAGATTACAGCATCGAGATAAAAAAGAGAGGGGGTGTTTCAAGTGGAATTTAGGTCAATGACCCGATAAATTCAATTCCTAATGATTTGGACTAGTGGTTGATCTCCAATCTCTTAATCTTTCAAGATTTAGGAAGAATTAGAAATCCTCAATTATAATCATAAAAAAATTGTCATTCATAATCTATATTATGGGAGATTAATAAATTGAAATTAATGAATTTTTATTATTTATTCTTTAAGAACTATTGTTTTCGTTCGAATTTAGTCATTATTATTTTGTAATTGTTTTAAATTTAGCAATTTTTTAAAATATACATGCACGAACATACAACATCAATTTGTTTAGTCTAATTGATGTCATTGAATCTTATATATTCTATTGATGGAGTTGATGTAGTTTACATATATAACTTGTTTTCCTTGTTTCACCGATAGATACACTTTTCAATTGAAATTCCATGTTTCAGAGAGACAATACTGAAATTTTTTGTGGAAAGCAAAAATATGTTATGGACATTTGATTGGATACTTCTTATTTACTATATAAGATGCTGTTTAGTTTTTACCTCACATTGGATTAGTTAATTGTTTTATGCAATTTATAACTCGTTATGCATGTTTCACTCATTGGGAGACATCTTTTTATGAGGATAAAATGTTCTATCACGTGTTAGTTAGATAAGACAATTATTTATAAAGTTGAGTTTCAATTGTCAGTACTAGATTAATTTAGAGATTTTCAACTTTAAAAATTTATTTTAACAAAAATATATGAAAACTTATAATTATTTAAATATAATTTTGACTTAACATTCTCTTCATTCAATTAGTCAAAACAAAAAATAATTGGCTTGTTAGAGCCAGAACTTAGGATTCTCTATTTTATTTATGTTCCATTTCCTATTCAATTATATGAATGCTTGTTAAGTGAATAACATCGACAATTCTATATTTTTAAAATAATAAATTTAATATACTTGATATGTACTATCTAAAACAAAAAATAGAAGATGAAATACTGTTTTACAATAGAGGATCCAAATCCTCGTCAAAGGGTGTTCAATGTTTCATACCCTTGAAACCTTTTTTTTTCCTCCACTTCATTAAATTTGTTCCTTTTCACCTTGCAAATTTATCTGCTAGCCAACAATATTTTTTTTCTTTTTTCTTTTTATTAATACTAATAACAATAAAATGGGGAAAGAGGAGTTGGTGAAAGCCGTGCGTAGCTTTTAGTAGCCGAAAACGTGCCTTGTTTAATGGAATTGCTTTTCTGCTTTGTACCTAATTTCCGCCTCTTTCAGACTTTCACAGCGGCGCAGATATCTACGTGACGTCAGCTGCAAACGAGCGAATTAAGAAAAACATTAAATAGTATTTTTATTTGTTAAAATTAGATATTAGTCACAAAAAGGAGTGAATTATTTTAGCTTGTATATGCGATTCTTTGCAAATATTCTTGTTGGTATTCAAATTCCAAATGATAAATTAATATTAGGCGATTGACACCTTGTGCTCCTAGCTACTAGCACTTTTTTCTTGTTCTCTTGAGCTAGATTTATCTATCAATTAATTCTTATTTTTTCTGGAAATTTGTAAAGTTACATCCATCTCTCTTAAAATCCCTCCTTAAGTGGATCTTCTAGTTTAAAATAATATTCCATCTCCTATTTTATGTTTTAAAAACATGTCAACTTTAATAAATCTTTTTTTATAAAAACATAGGGATGTAGATGCCATGTACTTGGCAAGTATTTGTACAATAAAATAAGAAATGGAATACAAATTGGAAGAGAAGATCTAGAATAGGAAGCTACAGATCCAATTCCTATGCCTAGAAGATAAAAAAAATTCTTACCAATTTTTAGTCGAGAGCTCTTAGATGAAATGACATCGACTTTCCTTTGCAAACCCAATTAAGAGGAGGTTAAAAGTTCAATTGAAAAAAAAAATAAAAAATCAACTTATAAAACATCTAAATTTAAAAAATTTGGATAATGGTAACACTATTAACTAGCCCATGTCGAATAAATTATAAACAACGATGAATGCATCCAGTGATTACATCAATAATAACAAACACATTGAACATAATTAGATCAAATCAAATGACTACCAAGACAAACAATCATAGTAACTATAAGATAGATAAACAAGGTTACTGTAAAGTAGCAAAATATCCGTATTACTATATATATACATATATATTAGTAGTAGCTGAACTCATAATTTCTGTTGGCTCTACGAATTAAGATTTTGTATCAATTAATGGCCCCAAATTTATTGCTCTTTTATTTTTATTTTTATTTTATTTTTTTGAAAATCTAATGAAAAATATTTTTCTAAAATTTTACTCTAATTGATCATAAAATAAGGAGCTAGCTAATATTCACCTTCCACAACTTGATGTGAATGATCATGTCATATCTAGATTTTATGCTTAAACAATTGACAAATTGAACGTTAACTAATAAGAAATATATTAAAATTGTGATAAAAATAATTTACTTGATTCGGATAAATTCTATTTACCTCAAAAGTTCACAAAAGGGGAAAGACATTAGAAAAATCTTGGGACGTTAGAAATTTAGAGTATATGGGAAAGGCACTAAATTCATTCCATGTTTATGGTAAGAAAGGTATCCAATAATATGCCTATCCTTATTATAATAATGTGTTACAAAGTTTGTCAAACAATAAAGCAAAGTGCCTTTTGCTTGTGGAGTGGACATTATTACAATGTTGATGTTGTTGTGGATACAAATTTCTTGTTTCAATAATTGGACATAACTAAAGTTTGAATTTTGTGCATTTTGCAATATTTAAGAATTCATTAATCATACCTTTGAAGAAAATTGTTACATTAGTGGTATTGCGTTTCTCACGCAAGGCAAGATTTTCAAAGTAGGGAAACTATGACATGTTAAATTATTTTGAGATGCAAATTACGTTACACTAGATGACTTGATAATTATTTTTAGTTAGGGATACATAATTGACATAACTTTCCTTGAGTTTTGACTTAATTATCATAATCCTTCCTGAAATTTGAGAAATTATCATCACCTCCTTTGTAGTTAAATAAACTTTACGGGACTTTTTATTGTTTGATTCCCCTTAACCTCCTCAGCAGTTAAATAAATTTATAGCTATAGCCATTCACTGCTTATCTTCCCTTGACCAAATATTCGTGGACTAAAAAACCAAAGCAGTTTACGTATAATATAGTTAGATGATTTTAGAGGTCTACATAACATATATAATCATATGTTAACATATAGATTTGGTAGGGTAAATTGCAATTTATCTACCTGTGAAAGAGGAAATGTGCTAAAAAATCTCTGTGGAAAAACAATAGGCATTGAGACTTTTTGTAATTTAAAAATAATTCATTATGCTCTTATCTGTCGGGGAGTGTGGCCCACTCATGTATTTTGCAGCTAGTTTTATTATCTTGGCATGTATAATACCATTTTGCCCTTTGCTAATAAGTATATAATGCTCACAAATATTTTAACCTAAGAGCCGTTGTTTTTTTTGTTTTTGTTTTATTATTAGTATTATTTATTTATTTATTATTATTATTATTATTATTATTTTGTTCTTCCATTGCTTCCTAGCTCCTTTAATCAAAGGAATTTCAAGTAATAAATCAAATGTTTTGGGGCATTACAAGGGTAAAAATGACATTTTAAAAGTCAAAATAATAAAATCAACCACAAGCATGCGAGTGAGCCACCCACTGTGATGAAAGGGAATATAATACATAATTTTTAAAGTCATAAAAAGGTTATTTTTCCACAAGTTTTTTTTTTGGCATATTTTCTATCTCGCAAGAGGGTAAATTGATATGTGCATGTATGGATTCTTAAATTAAAACATGATTACAATTATTTAACTTTTTATTTTGAATTTAATACATACTATTAATGTAACAACACCTTAACATATAGTATAGACCTTGAATTATATTGAATTATGTGTGTCATACGTTGACAGGAGGGCATACGAATATCAAATGTACTCGACAAGGGTATATACGTACTGGCAAATAATTATGCAGTCGTTGGCAAATTATTTATACCTTAATTTCAATAATACTTGTACTATTTAAGATAATAATATTTAATTTCATGTACATATATAGTTGCCTGGATCCAGATATCATCTTATTATTGGGACCCTACCACAAAAATGATAGGGATATTATGCTAACTGATTTTGGCTGTCCTGGAAAATAAAATAATAAATAAATATCTTTGATCGTTGTTGTAGCCCGAATAATGTCTAACAAAATTATTGTCTACGTCTCCTTTCAACAAATACAAATAAAATTAATCGCTGATAATTAAAAGATTATGAGTTCAATTTTCATTAATATGTGCGAGTATTTTTTTATATTGAATAATGATTTTGTTTGATTTTTAACTATATAGTAGCTTTCTTAAAAGATTTTTCTTATTAGTTATTGATTTGTTGTGTTGTATAAAGATTGGATGTAATAATTATTCTAAAAAATACAAATAATCACGTTAAATATTATGATGTCTACTTATTCTTTTTACATTTTCACTTCTCTTTTAATGTAAATTAACACCATTCAAAATATATGTAATTCATTTGAATTCGACCAACTAAATAACTAGACTAATATTTACCGTTGAATATTTGTGGAACTAACTAAAAGCACCCTCTTGAAATATCCATAATTGATTTAATGAATAATTAACATAATTCTGTGAAGGATTTGTTTTATCACAATTTCAATAGTGTGTATATATATACCTTATATATATCACTAATTAGTTTTATACCGGCATATATAGAAATTAATCACACTTTTGATGGACTTCCATCAAAAATCGAAAAAAAAATATTGTAGCTATTTATCAAAATTCCATCAAAGTGCCATAATCCACATATATTTTGTTTATTATCTAAGTTTGTTAGTATTCACTACAAAAAAAATGGAACAAGAGTGACAAAAAATTGAATGGCAATATAAATATTGTCACTAATAATATGTGTCAAGTGACAATAACTTTTATTTTGTCACTAATTATATATTTTAGATGACAATAACTTTTATATTGTCACTATATAGTTCATTAGTGACAAAAAGTAGTATTGTAAATTGTCACTATAGACAATTAGTAATATCTTTATAGTGACAATACAAATTGTCACTACAATTTGGTGACAAGATTTTCATTGTCACTAAGTAGTCACTATATATATGTCACTAATTGTAAATAGTGACAATGTAAACACATTATTGTCACTATTTAGTTTGTTAGAATCATTTTTTGTGACAAAATATAATTCTTTGTCACTTTTTTTATAAAATTAGTGACAATTTTTAAATTTTCATTACATTTTTTGTCACTTATACTATATTTTTTTGTAGTGATTCTGTCGTATCTATCTACAATAAAATTGTAGTTAGTCACACAATTTATTAGTTAGCAAAGGCGTGTTTCTTGTATTGTATTATTATTATTATTGTTGTTGTTGTTGTCAGAGATATTCCGCTCCCACGTCACATGGTAGTGTAGAATTTAACAACCATATAAATATTTTATAGAATTAACTGCAAATTTGTTGGAAATTGAAAAAAAAAAAATTGTACCAATATTATAATGTGGTGTGTAATTATTTAACTTAACTTATCTCTTACAATTAATTACGTATAAACAGACAAAAAATACAGGTATCCATATGTATATATTTAATTATCAACTCTCAATTGCTAACATTTCTTTATTAGTCATCATGTGCAACTGAATATATACGAGTATAAATAAATATTTTGAATATTTCTCCATTTCTTCTTTCTTCTTCTTCTTCTTCTTCTCTATTTTTTAATTTTTTTTTGAAAAGTAAATATTATTCAATTGGACTTTATTCATCATATTAAGTTAAAACCTTTCCATAATGAATGTTTGTCGGTTCTTTTTAGTGGATTTCGATCATTAAGTTGGTTATCTGCTTAATATAGATTTTAATCGACTTTCATTATTTTTTACGGAGTTAATTATTTAAAATCTAAAGTTACATATGACAATAATGGTTAATTATGATTTTCCAGTGACTTTTTGATTATTCTTGATCGGAATAATTATAACAGTCATAAGATGGAGAAATCCCTTTTGAGTAGGTTTTATGCTAATTATGATGTGAGATTACGATGCTGCTTAGATGAGTTTATAAACTTTTCAAAATATTATAAGATGTTTGAAAGCTTGTAAATGTCATAAAATGTTTGATATATATATATATATATATTTTTTTTTTCAAAAAATTTTTGAACTTCCAAAATAAGATGTTAGAATCCGATAAAATATTTTTAAAGAAAATTCTAAATTCTTACATTATTTATAAAACATTAACAAGCTTATCCAATTTCAACTATATTAATTACAAAAATACCTCTATTGTCACCTTAAAAGCTCTAAGAACTAATATCTTCTTTCACCCAAAAACTTTTATAACTTATACTTAAAAAATTAGCAACATCTTGTATTCTATAAGTTTCAATAGTGTCCCACATGGGAAAATAAAGAAAACAATTACTATTATATAAACAATAGCCAAAAAATCTATGTGCAGCCATTGAATATCTTTTTTAAGCAAGTTGTTTACAACACAATTTCAGGTTATGCGCAGTAAGATTTTTAGGCAAATGTTGCGCCTCCTTAGCTTCCTAAGCCTGGGGCATGACAAATGGTATTATAATCGACCACCAATTGAAGGGAGTTAAGTACTATACATATGGGAGCCACCTATTGAGCCTGCAAGGCAAAATGTTATATGCATAGGAATCACCTCTTGAGCCTGTAGGAGCCACCTCTAGAGTCCTAACATCTGGTGGACGATCCTAGACTCTATTATGCCGTGACGAGAAAGTCGCATTCTACAGGAGGGGTAATTGTAGTGTCCTATATGGGAAAATAAAGAAAACAATCACTATTATATAAACTATAGCCTACGAATTTATATGCAACCATTGAATATCTCTTTTGAACAAGTTGTTTACAACTCAATTTCAAGTTGCGCACGGTAGATTTGTAGGTAAATCTCACGCCTCCTTGGCTCCTTGGGCCTGGGGTGTGACACAAATAGTACCATACAACTTATATATAATTCGACTACCATTCTAGGTAATAAAAGGTAATTTTAGTTTGATAAAATAAAAAAGGAAATCAAATTGAAGAACATATTAATAGGAAAGGAGGATCGTATCTAAATACATTATTGCACACGATTAACTAATTATTAACACCTTGCAGATGATGACCAAATTAATTAATCGAAATATATTTTAGTAATATCATCCATTGTGAGTTGTGACTAATTGAATATTATTATACATTAATTATAATTAAAGTTCAAATTATACATTAATTAATCTGCACTTCTCTGAAACTGATACCATTCCTATGTGCTAGCTTTAGTTTTAATACCAATGAACGTGCAAGAAGTGGCAGCATTAGCCATGGAAGTCTCCTCGAGACATGAATGCATATACACTGGGGGAAAAGAAGATTTATGACAAATTAAACATTCTGAGACATCATTGTAATTGGATAATCCTATGTTGTCAATTTGTCGCGCAGCAATGTAACAAGTGAAATTAATTTGGTTCCTTGTACAACTTACATATGCTCCTCTAGATTATTAGCCTTTTCTTAATAGCACTAGGTATTTTGTAACATATATATGTATATATATATATATATAAAATCACAGGATGTTACATAATAATGATATGCTCATATTAGCGTATGTTTTATACTTTAATCTTTAGAAATGTTTACAGTATTGGAATTAAATATTTGATGTATGGATTATAATAAGTAGTAGTAAAAGACGAACGTTTATAAGATGAGAAGTGTAGTAGTGACCATAAGCAATGGGCATTTCTCAAAATTATAATGAAATTCATGCTAACAAAGATTTTTGGCGTCTAATTATGAATTTTTATTTATAATTGAATTAATCTATTTTAACAACACGTGTCATACATTATATGTCTTTTCATTTTTTCCCGTCAAAATTTATTACATATGATATATTTAAATGTTGAGGGACAATTTAGAGTATTTCATTATTTGTTTTAGAAAATGTCTATCTCAATCTTAATATGAAATTCCCTTTCAAAGATCAAATAGACAAACGCATTTCTCTTTCTAAATGTGTACTTTCTCTCATTAATACAATATGGTGAATCAGTATGATTATTTACCATCTTATTCTTTCATGAGACTTTGGAAATCTCACTTGGCCATAACTATACATGCATGAACTTGGAAAAGGCCTTATCACGTTCGAACCTAGAGATTAACAATTATATGTATGTTCATGAAAAAGCATTTCCCAAAATTAGCTAGCCACAAATTATGAGTATTGATGCCAAGTTTGAGATAGAATAGCTTAGATATTTGATTTTATTACGACAAATGCCTCGACTCCTTTTCCGAGTATTCTTCTCAATTCTCATCATATGATGTCAAATTTAAAAAGTTGCTCTTTAATAAATTTTGTAGTGATGTATAGATTCTTATTACATTTCATGAGAAGACAATTCTATTAAAATACAAAATCATTTATAGTTGAAAAGACTGAATTCATATTGTTATTAGAGTGCGACATAAATGCCTCATTTTCATTGCCTTAACTTAACATAAGAGTTGACGTTCAAACTAAGAACATGCATGGCTGCTCATGTTTGCTTGTGTGAAGTAATGACTCAATATTAAATTTAATCACGTTTTAAAAAATATCCAAAGTAATAATAATATGTACTGAATGTTTTGTATTTATAGAATCATGTAACAACGTGGTCTAACTCAATTATTCATAAAAAAAACATGGTATAACTCAAGTAAACAAAAGTGTAATAAAGAATATTAATAGGACCACATAGAGAACAACTTTAGGGACCAAATTATTCTTAACTTGTGTTATTTTTGCATTGGACATATAAGTGTGTGTGTATATATATATCCACTTGGTTTGATCACTACATTATTCCCCATCCCAAAACAATGTTTATGAATGTTTCCATATTTGAGGCCATCCCAAGTGAACCTTAGAAACAAATGAAGTATCATCAATTTATTAGAGAAAAATAATCATTGATACATGATCAAGGGTGAAAGATCATATGGTATAGGGTGTACCACAACAAAGGGGAAATGTGTTATGCCTTTGTAGAAATCAAGGAGTCTAATAAGCAATTGTGGGACCCATCTTTATTGACATGTCTCCACTAGAGTGGGTCACTATGTCTCCTCAGATATGGACGAAAAGTGCAGTGGGCCTCGTCCAATAAGGGCATGCCACGTCGGGAAGTTGTATGGTTATTGCATGTGCTCTGTCGTGCGTGATTGCGATGTGAAGTGCGATGTGCATGTCTCCGTTGAAAAAGAAAAATTCGGGCTTGACCGCCAGATTCGCATGGCATTCGGGTCGGGTATTTTAATTTTTTTTTAATTATTTTTTTAAAATAAAATTTTTGACTCAAGAATTGACAAATAGGTAAGGGGGCTTAAGAAAAAAAAAAAAAAAATCTCTCCGGCAAACTATTAGCAATCTTGTACTTCTCAATGTGAATAGCAAAAGTATCATTTAACTATCCATACTATGCGAATGATTACGTGACGTCATATTTGACCTTTTTTCAGTAAAATATTTTATCAAGGTTTGTCGTGTTGTGAGTAAAATCAAATTAAATTAACTCGAAAGGGAAAAGAAAAAAAATAAAAGACGGCATGAATAATACTCTTAAAATGAGAAGGACGTTTCAATCATTTAGGTGTTACTTCAAAACATGTTTGAGAAAATAAATAAATGCAAGAAAACATGGCCTCATAAATTAATAATCTTGTTTGCTGTCATCCCAATCACAAACTCCCTATGCCTAATGACTAATGCCTAATCAAAGAAACAAAAGCACATGCATTTATGCTTAACACAAAGGATCTTGAACATGTGACATGACATGGTTCAATCAAGTGGATCTAACTCATTAATGATACCCAAAATTAATCATACAAAAGAATAATTATTAGAATAACGCATGGAATATACAAGGGAAGTGGTCATTTTAAATTAAACCCAACTTATAATCTTGACCAACCCTTTTTTTTCTTTAAAAAAAAAAGAAAGAAAACTATCAATTTTGAAAGATTTCTTAAATGTAAATTTATGAACAAATAGCTAGTATGTATATCCTATAATTTGCTCAAAGGGTTTAATAGTGAATTTAAGCAATACAACACGTGATGATATGGTAGAGGAGCCCCATAGAGGATCCTCCACTTACCTCAAATCGTCTAATTTATGCAAATTCTTCATAAAATCCGTGCCCAAATTAGAAAACCAAATTCGCATGTATTAGATGTGTATCTTGGAATGTTAATTCACAAGCCAATATCTTCTGTCAAATCTCAAATCATGTCAAAAATAAAAGCAATACATGCATGTTAATTTAGCAAGTACCAAGTATGATTTTATATTGGCTATATATAGTATAATACTAATTAACAAAGAAAGAAAAAGTTCTCTTATTAAAATTAACATAAATGGAGCACAAATATATTACCCATTAAAAATTACAGAAAGTATATTTTATTAATTAATAATTCTGAAAATGGGCAATTACGATTAGAGATTGATTCAATATTGGCCGACATCAAAATCTTAGGGTGGCCCATGGTGAGATCCTTCTTTCTTAATCGATCAATTGCCATCAAATTTTAAAAGGAGAAAGAGTTGGTAACTTTTTGAAAATCACATTCTTTTTGTCTTAGTGATTTTTCTATTTTTTTCTCGTTAAAAGAAACAATTATAATATTGAAATAATATATAAATAACAAAAAAAATTAATTAATTCAACATCAAGAAAAATTCTTAAAAACCTACTACACAATAGAAAAATCAATAAAATAAAATTACATGACTTTTTGCCTTATGATTTTAATTAACCCTAATTTAGAACATGGAAGAAATTAAGTTGACTACTAAAGATGAACAAAATATTTCCCCATTGAACTTCATATCATTCGTTTGATGCACTAGAATAGATAGATAACTAAGCATGTTAACCCAATTCAAGTACTAATTAATGCTACACTTTTTGTCTTCCAACCGAAATTGATATTTTTGTAGTGAAACATGAACAAATTGATTTTACCTCACCTGAAAAATATAACACACACACACACATGTATATATATATGCATCATTTCAAGGTTATTTTTAATGCGCTTCATTTGTACAGTGAATGGGTTTGCTGTTCTCGATCCAGTACTGGGAATTATTTTACCACACAATATTCTTCTAAGCTTATTTGAATGTGATGAGGGAAATATCATTTTATTAAACGAAATGCTAGAAATATCCTTTACAAATGAAAAATAACAGCATTGTCATCAAGATCCGTGCATTTTTTTGGGTCATGACCTGAACATTCGACCTAGGTCACTTGCCTTGTACGGATTGTCATCATTTTCATCATCTTATACAGTAGCAATTGACTTCTCTCGTGCAAGTACCCGCGAACTTGATCTAGATTATTAATTTTACTGTCCCTTGCCAAATTTGTTAGCCAATTTTATATTCGACCTAGCAAGGTCAGAACACAATGAATCAAGAGTAACACAATCTATCCATCCATATATAAATGTGTGCATTATCTAAGGGATATTATGAGTTCGGATGCACTAATAATCTCATGTTTATATATTTAATGGTCCATTATTTAAATAATTATATTAAAATGGATAGGGTCGAATTTTCTAATCGTGAGAGAAGCATATGATCCCATGGGGACATTCTAGGGCTGAATGACAAGAAATAGTGATTTGGGAAATTAAATCAAATTTCCAAAATGACTTGGAATTTATCCTAACATACACCAAATGGAGCTTGAACATGTCTAATCACTGGTCATTCTTGTGTATTATGGAACAATACTCTAAAAATTCTTTTATGGAGATGAGATTTTTTTTTAGTGCTTTTATGGAGATGAGATTTTTTTTTTTTTTTAGTGGGATTCCCTACTTGCCATCCACTTTATTTATATTTTAACCCATGACTTGATTGAGAAAGAAAGTCACACAAACAAAATAGTAACATAATAACCTAGTATTATTAAAATATCCTTTAATTTATGAGGAGTAGATGTTGTTTTGACGAAGTGAAGACATTAACAATAATCAAAGATCAATGCTTTCTTTGAATTTAATTGTGGTATTTTGCTGCTCGACAGTATTTGTCCTGACTTAACCAACATTTAAAATTCTTCCTTTTTGTCGAAAAGGGGAAAAAAAAAATAAAATTCAAAGACTAGTACAATAACAATGAAAAAAAATCCTCTATACAAATAGGAAAATATTCAAATACACCATACGGTAGAAAAACAACCCCTCGCATCAAAGTGAGTCGAATTTGTGATTCTTAAGGTCAAAGTATTTTTACTTTTTTTGATTTTTAGACTAGCTTGGACTAGTTTGAATGTCAGGGAAGTTTAACTGAGCTCAACAATCCTAACTCGGTTATGCATGTTTTAGATTCAAGTTTGAGTAGAACGTTCAATTCAGAGAAAAATTACAATCTCAAATTATAGAGCTATATGTCGGGACGGATTTTCTTCACAAATCAGATCTATAAATTTTGAAAATTATGGATACTTTTTGAAATTTTATGAATGAATTGTCAAGATCTTCAAGACCTGAAGCCCCTAAGAATTTACATGTGTTTGGATTGGCATTGCAAAAACTTGCTTTGGGAATGGGATGGGCCAAATCTCATTAAATGTGTGTTCCTCAATGGGATCCCACAAGACAGCTAAAGAGATAACAAAATTTAATAATTGCTAGACAGCCCCTCCTAAGTAGGGTTCTTGGATTTAGGGGTGTTGAGGGGTTATGTCCATCTCTCATTATGCCTGAAAAGGACAACCCTGTCGTCATTTAACAGAAAATTAGGTCCTAAAATCTAAAATCTTAATTAGTTGCCTAAAAGCTTGTGATTGATCCCAACACTTTGTCTGGTTTTCTTGCATATGGGAGCAAAAGAAACGAGTGGAGGTGATGTTATAATCTTTTATTTTATTGTGCATGGCATAGTTTCATGTCAAGATTCAAATCAAGTTCAGAAAAGGGTTAGACTATTTAAACTTGATGTGTTATTGAAAGGCCAAAAAAAAAAAAAAACCCTTTAAAATAAATCTTTGTATGCGGTATCAAGTTGGGTTTTAATTATTTGTCAAGACTCGAATTAATCTAGTTATTGAATTAATATAGAGATTAAGTCATGTATCTCCGACACGTCAATTGAAAAATCCTATAATAATTCATATTGACCTTACATTTTATGGTTATATGTCTATTTATTCTCCCATTCATTGGTCTTTAAACTATTTGATTGTTGGACTTTCGGAGATCCTAATCATTTTCATTTTTAATTTGAAGTTTGAATGGTTTGAGTCCACGCCAAGAAATTATTCTAATAAATGAGCATAAAGCTTCCAATCTCACATCAAAACCCATATTTCAAAGAGCTTAACTTATGTTTGAACAAAAAGTCAAGTGCAATAACTGCTTGAAAGATTATCAAATATTAATTGCATTTATGTATTTTTGAAACTTAAGTACTAACAGAGATAAGTTTTAATCAATCAAATTTGCGTCAAGAATTTGATCACCCTGCTATGATTTTAGCCAATAATATTGATTAGTGTTGCATATATATTGTTATGCTCAAGCCCACAAGTTCATTGGACGTAGAAATCACTGAGAATTGCCCAAATTCATCGAGTACAATTTGCTATTGATTCATAAACATGCAAATAGATCTAGTTCAAATCAATAATCAGATTCGAATTATTCTAATTTGATCCCGATCCAATCCATTAACAGGCCTTTCATGTCATCTTCAATTTGCATGTCTATGAAACTGGAGAATTGTCTCTAAAATCATCAACTGCAATATGCAATTGGCTTATAAACATGAAGACAAAGACAGACCGAAACTTATTAGGTCTTGCTTCTTTTTTTTTTTTTTTTTTTTAATTTAAATCTTAACCCCATGGCAAATGGACATCACATATGATAACATGGAGACATAGATGGACCAATTTAATTTAATGAAATTGCATAACTAATTTGGGATGTCAAAATTCCGTGATTCTCTTACAAGTTAGTGTGGGAAAATATACCAATCTAATAAATAGGAATGATCACAATAGATAATGACAAGTTAGGAATATAGAACAAAGTCCCCCAAGAATTTGTTGGAGGGTCTTTGCTTTTTCTGTGAAAGGCATTTATCATTCAGGTTAAAAAAAAGAAGAATAAGATTTGCCTCTAAAGGTCCACTTTTCTAGTACCTACAAAAGTGGGCTTGGGAATTATAATGTTAAAGATTCTAGGATAAATTTGGAACCAGGTTAGGACTTGGGAAGTGCAGTGAATTTGCACCTTATCCTGTCAGGTGGTTCAGGTAGTTCCTAGTGCTCTTTCAAGAATTTATCTTCACTTTTTAGAAACCTTTATTTCATTATATAATATTCTCTTATTATATTGCACAAATATTTGTTAAATATAATTATATATTAATTACTATTATATAAAAATATTGGGTTTTAAATACAATACGCTTGATATGCATTCACTGGAAAATATGATTCAAAATGCTATTTTTAGTGATGCGGCTTTGATATTTAAGAAAGATTACTTAAAAGGGATTTACAACTCTGAAGATAATAAATTAAATATAGAGAAATACTATTAAAATCTTATTTAAGTGGTAACATTGAAATCTCAAAATATTCTGATTTAGAAGAGGATTTAATTTGAATTCTACATACAGTTGCATAATTTAACAATTTTCGACAATCTAAATACTTGGTTCGAGACTTTCAATTACAAAGAATTAAGGAAAAAAAATGTAGAAACTGACTTCATAAGGAATTTTAGCAATTTTCACCATATTTTGTTTGTATTATTTCAGGTTTCTGTTATTTTTGTTGAAAATATGTTTGACTTGGGCTTTTATGTTGTACATGTTGGGCTACGGAGAAGTTTTCTTCTCCCTGCTGCAAGTGCATAGTTTGAATTAGGGTCCATAAACAAACGTTTTCTAGGCCCAAAGCTCAGAACAGGGGAAATTAAAATTTTAAGGGTTAAATTCACTTTGTCCCCTTGTACTATGAGGATGGAATCAAAAACCCCCCTGTACTATGTAAATCTTCAAATACCCCCCTAATTCCTCCTAAAGAATGATTTATGTCCATTTTGCGCCTATTGATATATGTATATATATTGCATAATTTCATTTTATTGCACAAATTAATGAATACAAAGAAAAAAAGGAAAAAAATTGGCAAATGCAATTATTTGAATCTATTCTAATGTGTTGTTTTAGCAATAAATAATACATTTGACTATTCTATTGTTTCTTTTCTTTTTTTTTTCTCCTTTAATATATATATATATATGGTCATAAAATATTCAAATAATTTTTTTGATATATTTCTACACGCTAATATTTTTCAAAATTTTTAACACATTCTAAGATTAATCGAAAAAACTTCAATTTTTAATATTTAAATGTTGAATATACTAACTGATTGAACTAAACGCTAATATTTAAATTTCTACACGCTAATATTTAAATTTGTGATCGATTTGGTATCAATCACAAAATCAGTCACTAAACATTATCATCTGGGTTGTCCACAGTCAGTTAGTCACTAATTAGTCGGTCACTAACATTGTCATAGGGTTGGGTTGTCTGCAATCACATCTTTCGGTTCAGTGGCGGAGAGAAGAACATAGTTTTGACACATTTGTTGATTCCAATTTATGTTTTGATTTGATAGTGATACCAGAGTCGAAATCACCAATGATTATCTTAGTAAGGTAGCTTGAACATGTTTAAAATCCCCCTGGCTTTGAATTGCTTCATCCATTGTTCCAATATACTCAGTGTTGGTATCACCATTGATATGATCAGGTGCTTGAAATTTCATCTTGTTTCGAAGAAGATTCAGCCTCATCCCTAGAACCAAGAGATTATTAGGATCTACAGTTCTAGGCTCAAGGTTTCCTTGATTAGAAGGGGCTTGGATTATAAACAGTGATACGCATGGATTTCATTTTGTTAAAAAATCCATGCGCCTTGCTATTGGTAGAACACCCAATAAAAATACCTTTATTGGCTTTAGCATTGAATTTGGTGATATATTCATGATCCACTACAAGAAAAATTGAAATTATCAATGTCCAAAAGCATCGGTAAAGAAACTAAAAGTCGTAAGAAATTTTAATTTACTGACACCTTTTTGATGAAAGAAAAAACGTTAGAAAAATCATAGTCACAAATATTTTCCAACTCCTTTTTGTCGCCCTGCTAGGTGTTCGAAAGCTTTCCGGCACCTTAGCGGTTCCTCTTCGGCGACTTTCCCATCACCCTTATCGTTGGGAAATTGAAAGAATTTCGTTCCTCTATCGGCGACTTTTTGACAATGAAAAACCGAAAAATGACCACCATTTACTGACGCCTAGGGTGTCGAGAAAGGAACATAATTTTTTTTTATGATTTTCTAATTAATTTTATTTACCGATGCCTTCGAGAGTCGATAGGTCATTGGATTTTTTTTTTTTGTTCCTTCATTAACTTACCTACTCATTGATGAACGGAAAGGCAGTGGAAAAGTTTTTTAGTTTTTTTCGATGCCTTTAGCGTCGGTAAATAACAAAAAATTTAGAAAATAAAATTAATTTTTTAATAAAAACATATGTACCTGCATAATTCAACAAATTCCAACCAAATATTCACATAAACTAATATATTCCATTAAATACCTATAAATTTTCACAAATGTTAACAAATATCCACATATATTCAAAAAAATCATCCCAAAACTAAAGTAATACAACAATATAATGTAGATTATTTATAAAATCAACGTGCAATTAAAGTATTCAAATACAAAAGATAATGCATGGAACTATGAGGTGCTATGGTCATAAAGGTAATCGTCTTTGTAATAGTCTGTACCATCGTTCTAACAACAACAGATAATGCAGATTGTACATCACATCTAGACCATGTAGGTTGATTGTATTCACCCAATAGGTCATAAAATCTTTGAGCTTCAGGATTTGGCTGCTCTTCAGACTCTTGTTGAGATTCAGAATAAAAAGCATGTTTACGTTGTTCCATAGCTGCATCATACACTATTTGATTATATCTTTGTAACTTTTTGGTGTAATCACTATCAAGTTGATGACTACTAGAGGCATTGCCATCGAGAGTAGAAACATTCAGTTGTTCGTGTTCAAGTTCTATATAATTAGTTCAATAACAATAATTCGGTTTGAAACCAACCCGATACAAATGAAGTCTCACATCATTGGGAGACAACAAAGTACCTTTAGTTTTGCATCGGAGGCATCTACATATGATCGTACCCTCAATAAAAAATTGGCCTAACATGCTAGCATGATTTATAAACTCCTTGAACCCCTTTGATGAACTTTTCTCTAATACCACAATGTTGAGAATATAACCCATTGTACATCCATTCTCTACGTGGTGGATTATTCATCTAGATATAAAAAGGGAAAAGAATGTAAGAATAATAAAGGATTTTCCCTAGTAGTTGTATAGGATTGGTCCAAAAACACTTGAATTTTATCAAAATGTACATATTCATAAGATGTTTGACTAAAAAATATTCTAGCTTTTAGATTGAATTTTGTTCAGGATTGTGTACTAAAATATATTAAAAGATTGCGTTATTTATTTAAAGGTTTTGGAATTGCTGAGGTCATATCGTGATTGAAATATTGTGTTACTTATTCAATTATTACTTATTTATAGCTTTTGTTACATATTTTGTTACTTATTCAAGATCATTACTTATTCATAGCTATCAAGTAAAAGATTCTGTGTTACGGCAAGCATGCACGGGAAGCCCTAATTAGTCTATTGTTCTTAATCAAAGAGGTGAATAAAAATTTCAATAAAATCTCCCATAATACAACTCCATTTCTAACAAATTTTTGTCTAGCATTTGTATGTTAAGAAAAACTATACATATTCAAGGCATGCAAATATAAAATCAAGTTACACAATAGAAAGTGATTAAATTGAAATATTACGTAATATTCTTTCTAACACATCCCTTATATCTCCGTTCAAAGTATACACAGCACATAATTAATCCATAGCAAACAATAGGAATGCTCTACCCTTTCCCCAAATCCGATCCTCCTTTCTAATCCACCAATTCTATCTAACGTATATGCATATTCATATTTATTATCCTAAGTTTCTTCAATTTCTGATAAAATATAAACGTCAAGGGTTAAGTGAAATATCTTGAAAACAAAGCCAATAGCAATGTAAAAATATGAATAGTGAAGTAAAGAACCTATAAACATAATAATATATTAAAAAAGTTTGAAAAAAATATACTATAATTAACTTAAATGTCCAAAAAACTTGAACATATGTGTTTGGCAAAATTTGAAGCTTAACTTTAGTATATATAACCTAAAATTAAAAGAACATTCACAACTAATATCTTTTCAATCAAAGTATATATTGAAGTCCTAACATAGTTAACCTAATATAATCAATTTTCAACTCAGGACTATAGTCCTAAAGTCCTTTAACCTAATACATTCAATTTTCAAACTCAAATCCCATATTGAAAGAACATTCAAATCCTAATGCTATCAAATTTCAACTAAAAAACTCTTATTTTCAAGCAATTTTCAACCTAAGCAATGAATATTTGAAACTAAAGTCCTAAAATCCATTAACCTAATACAATCAATTTTTCACTCAAATGACCAAATTGAAAGAACATTTCACACCCTAATACTATCAAATTTCAACTTGTCAAATCCCAAAATGAAAAGAGATCTACACAATTTAATATACATAACGTCCAACTCCAAAATAAAAAACAAGATAAAATAACCCCAAAACAAAAAAATAATCGATAGAAAAATAAATATCTGAAGTGGTGGGAGCGCGGTGACCAAAATCCAGCAATTCAACCGCGGCGATGGCCAATAGTTAAGTACATTGATGAAGTATTAATATTGATGTAGTATTTATATTAATTTGGAATACATTGATGTAGTATTTATATTTTGAATACTTGATAGCCAATAGTTAAGCACTTCAGTTTATGTGCTTGTTTTATTTTGCTTATATTAATCTCTCTTTAACTTAGTCGGGCATTTGGTCTGACGAAACTTATTTCGTTATGTTAAATATTGAAAACTTGGAGTTGAAAAGCATGGATGCTTGGATTAATATTATATAGTTTTGTTAGAAATTTTTTATTAGTTATCTAATTGTAGAAACGATTTGAGAAACCAATTTTGTTGAGTTAATTTGTACTTGGGTTAAAATGTTGAATTTTATAATATTTATAATATTATGTATTTAAAATGGTTATTATGTCATTATGATGCGACACCAACCGAACCGATAAGGCCATTGATTTCTTGCCTGTTCCACTATTAAGAGCATTGCATTTCAGCCATTTTGGCAAACTTGCCAAATCATTTTGAGCCATCTTGGCCAGAATGCTACCTAAAACAATTTTCTTTCTTTCTTTCTTTCTTTCTTTTTTTTTTCCTTTTTTTTTTTATGTAAAATCAGTAAAATTGCGCAATAAAATGAGAAATTACAATCAAACAAGTAAAAGTTGAATTTGGATAATAACCTTCAAAGCTCCTGAAGATTTGAAGTTGGAATAAAAATATAGAGAGAAGTTGGAGAGAATTTAAAATTTGAAAGTTTAGAGAAAGAAAGTGAGAGAAAATTTGATGTTTAAAGGAGTTGGCAAGATAAATTCGAGAGGAATAAAATTGTCCAAATATACATCTTAAAAAAATAAAAAAAATGCATTGCGTTTAGCATTTCAGTTTTATACTTTATCAATTTTACCAAAGTATTTTGGACCTATTGGTAGCACGATATGAAGCACCCCCACATTATCATTATGTACTCAAATATTTTTGGGCCAAATTAACGAATAACCGCAGTCACAACGTATCTTCCATTTTATCGTCACTAGTCATATGCATACTCAATATATATATGTGCATTTAATAAATTACAATTGATATATGTGCACACTTATAGATGGTAAGTAATCTAGTGAAATGGCATTTTATTAGAATTATATGAATACATACCAAAGATATCGCATGCTTTGTCAAGAGCTACAGAATACTAGCACTTCATGCACACTTGATATGTGTCCATCTCATTATTAAAATACAACTAATATATACATGCAAGTATCTGTGAAGTGACAATAATAGACTACGAGTGATAATTGCAATATAGCTCATCACTATGAAATCTAAGTAATAATAAAGGTATTCTAGGAATTCTAGGAATATCAAATCAAAACAAACCAAAGCCTTATGATGTACTTAAAACATTTTGGATCAATTAATTAGCACCAAAGCTACAAGTACCATTTAAATTTCTTACCGCAAAACTTGTGTGGTGAACCATGCACCAGGGATTTCTCATGTCCCCATCGACAATAACAAATTCACATTGCTCAATCCCAAGATAAAATAGAAAACTTGAGTAATTTCAAGAGGAATTGGTAAATCTAAAAGTTATACTTGCAAATATTTGCAAAAGAAAAACATCAGTCAAGTTACAATGATGGAATATGAGAAAATAACAATGCAGAAATGGGCAACACTTCTAGGTAAAAATAAAAACGTCATTTCTAAATAATGTTGTGCTATTAGGTCAATTGTAATTGTAATTGCAAAAGAATACAAATGTGGAGAATATTTATCAGTTCCTCGAATGCAACTCATAAAAATTTCAACATTTTGGTATGTACTCTGAAATTCATGACATTTTTTTTTTTTTTTGCCATACCTGCATGATTCTGATATTCACTAAAACCACGGATCCATTTAGGTCGAATGTGATCTCAGGCGTATTTTCAGATAGCCAAATTTCCCAGCACCAGGTGAAGACCCCTCAAACACATACGGCAAGAAGCCGGTGGTGGCTTTGTAATTCTGTTGAATCTGCATATATATTCAAAACTTTCTCAATACTTTCAGCATCTTCAGACAACATTAAATTGGAACTCAAGTGTCAGGGAACAGAAAGAACGGGGCTTTTCACAAGCTTCGGTTGAGTATATTCATGGATGAAACTCATAATAAATTACGGATGAATATTTGGAATTTACCTGAAGAATTTGTTCAGTGCTTCTTAAAAGGTTTCTCCCAATGACACAGACTGTTCCACCAGAACCTCCACCAGTAATCTTCGCCCCAAATAAAGTCGCACCATACGACTTTGACGATTTACTGTGCTGCATTTCTTGTACCAGTTCGACCAACTTATCTGTCCCATCTGACCCGAGCCCACAGGCACTGTAGCTATAGTGACACTAGAATCTCATATTTGTCAGTAAGCGGAAGCATTTATTCACTCAGAAAAGTTCATCGTTATGACTTTTTTTTTTTTTAATTTGGGGAAATTACCTCAACACCCGCGAGATTTGGCATAATTACCAAAACACCCCCTAAGATGTGGAAAAATACCATTACACACTCTAATGTTAGTTTAGCTAACGAATAATTACAACATACTTCCTAAAAATTCTGAAACATTATAACTAGACCCCCTAGACAAGGGGGTGTGATTGTAATTATGCATAACTCATTTGGTGTAATTTAATTATGCATCACGCTAGGCTAGCGAAAGGGGGTGTAATGGTAATTATCCAAATTTCAGGGTGTATTATGATAATTATGCCATTCCCTAGGGGGTGTTGAGGTAATTATCCCCTTTTTGGTCAACAAAACAAAACATATGGAATATAGTTGGAGATACCTGATACATAAGTTCTCCGAGGGCAGAAAGTTGATCATCTGAAGGAGCAGCGGATAATAATGCTTTGAAGGCCTAGAAAGCAACAATAAAATTGCAAATACACAGTGAATTACACCGGTGTGATCTCATACGAAATTATGTTAGTGAAAAACCAAAAAGAATCCAGTACAACTTACTGACCTTGACCCGGAAGTTTTCATAGATCGGATGCCTTGTGGGTGCTCTTACAGCATAACGGCACTTTTTATCAATTATTGTTATTGAATCATCATGATGTTCGTAATTCTTCGTGAAATCATTTCCGAGTAGAAACTCAGGAACCTTATGCACATAGGATTCCTCATAACTGAAATTGAATAAAGGCCCCCACATCAATATTTTCAGAAAGAAAAAAGATTATACTAATGTTGTCTGTAGCAAAAGATTATAGAAGTATCAAAAGAAGAAAGTAAATATAACCGGTGTGGGGACAGGTTGCATAGGTAGTCCAATGCAGCTTCAGTTTCAAGTAAATCCATGCCATTTTCATCTGTGCCGTTGTTGTTCTTCCCTTTGACTTTCTGTGTATTGTGATTCGATGTGGAGGAGTTCAACTGCTCGGAAGCCATGGACTTAATCATCTTCCTACCCATAAAGGTTCCAATTCTAACAGATCCATAATCCGCACCACCGACACTGCAGAATATTCAAATAAATAAGGGAATATAAGTTTTCACAGGGATATTGATAGTCTCTATCTCTCTCTCTCTTGTGGTGTTTATTTAGAAAGCAATAAATCTTGATTTTATTTGTTGCTAAAACCTGATGTATGTCCAAAACCAAAATGCAGTCTGATATCTCTTTTTTCTGAAGTTGGTTAATCATCTTTCATATCCATCTAGGACAAAGCATGCAGTTTCAAGACAAAATCTTCAAACAACTCTAGAAAAATTAAGGGAATGCATTGACCTCGGATATTAGAGCGGTAATGGAAAAGGGAAAAAAGAGCATTCAAGAAAATAAAGCACAAAGTAATATCATTTTAAGTGTTTCCTTAATGTTTTCCTTGCTAAAAATGGTCCAAAACGAAGAACAAAACTTAGATATCAGGATCACCAGTGGGTGACTCAAAGATAAATCTTAACAGTATAAAAATGTAACCAATAGCGGTTGCATGTTTCTCCTCCTACTGAAAATATATTAAAAAATCTAACAATATTATAACGTTACTGGAAGCATTTATAACATTGAAATGGGTACATTCGAAACCAGAACTCTAGAGGTACTTAATGAAAGCAATAATTGACTAGAAAGACAAGATAGAAACGAGTAGATACAATGATGTCATACCTGTGTCGTATCCCTGAGTCAATTCCCCAAAATCGTATATGAGAAGGAATTTCCACGTGACCTAGTACTTCAGCGGGCTAGTGGGACACAAAAACATTATTTCAGTCTTACACTAATTGCCAGTTTTCCACATTTGTCTGATGGATATGTTTCACTTGATTCTAACCTGACATATCATTGCTAGAAGTTTGTTTGCCTCCCCACATGCGGAAGCCATCTGATCCATCACTCCACAAGGAGCACCGACAATGTGGTTCTCAACCTATTACATGTGAGGGTCGATTAATATAGATGTAGGAAAATAAAGAACAACGGATAAATAAAGTAGCATGCCTTTTGGCAAAGCAAAGCCAGATCTCTTGGTGCAATATCCAATCCTGCAAAAATTGAAGAGAGCCAATCAGATAAATTGTTTGCAAGGCCAACAGAAACTGGACTGTGAGAATAAGAAGGTTATAAGTTAGCTGGTTTATAGAAAGAGGTAAAACAGAACTTTCTATCCAAAACTGCACATCTTTGTTGCAGCTATGGAAGGTTTTATGGAACTGTATCTCTTGTTACAGCATAAGATGTTTCTGAATTGTGTAAATGATGAAACTCTTCCATTACGACTAATACGTGTTGTTTTTTGGCTTTGGCACAGTATTTTGCCACTAACATAGGAAGAAATAGTATTTTAAGTACCGTGAGAAGCAGCCACTGCAGACATGGTTGCAACTTCTATTGCAGCAGAAGATGATACCCCTTTTCCCTCTGGAACACCAGAAATCACCTACAATACCATGTCGGTTCACCTTTTATTAGTATTGTGGATCTCATACCCATAAAGAGGCTACATAAACTGAATGGAATAAACTGAGAACAATATTTGGAATCTACAAATTTTTAATGTCATGATCCCATATTTGGGTTCTATACAATACTAAAACATTTTTTAGTAGATGTTTTTAAAAATGGGAAACAAAGCAAAACAGCTACATCCTCAGCAACTCCAGCATTAAGCAGCGAATGAGCAAAGCAGGTTTTCTGGATGACATTTCTATTCAAGCCATTCAAAGGGATTGATTCTTTTAACCGATTGGAACTCAAGCATGTGATGACCATTGATGTTGATTTAGCAAATTTGTAATCCATCACGTCATACTGCTTATGCTAAATATATAACAGATAAATATACTGCTTACAATATCAAACAAATGGGTACACGTGGACACTCCCTGAGCTTGGGGGATAGTTTGCTCAGGCTCTTGACTTTCATAGATGAGCTTTTAACCCCTTTGACTATTTAAAATGTTTCCAGTTGCACCCTTCCATCGCCCCATGACCATCTCTGGTGGAATATTCCCTCAGAGATGCTGCCATGTGCTATTCACGTGTTGAGAAAGAATATGTCTACCGATTTAGATATCAAAGACGTCCCTTAGAAGTTCATTTACTTTTCTATATAGAAAAAAAAAAAAAAAAAAAGATGTTGAGATCTTGGATGTAGATGATTTCGCGAAGAAGCGTTTAGGCTATTAAATGATGTCTTAATCTTTCTCAATTCAGAAACTAATTAACACCCAATCTAAAAAGTGAACATCAGAACTCCAGAAGCACTTGCTCAAAGCTTTTGCCGTTCAGGACAAAAGCTCTGAAGTTTCATATGTCCTAAGATGCCAGAAATAATCAAATAAAGTTCACATGCACAAGTTGATAACAGTAAATCCCTAATGCTCGATCACAAAAAATGCCAGGTGGATTTTAAGGACCTTTTTTTTTTTTTCCCGAGGAATAGGTGGATTTTAAGGACTAGTTTGACCAGAATAAGTTCATCAAAAGACATTGACTAACAACTTCTAAGCATGCCAGCCGGGAAACATGCATGACTCTGGAATGAATAATGCGACAACAGAAAGGACCTTACCAGAATGCTAATACTGTCCTCAAATTGAACGCCCAATTCAGTCATCAATACTAAAATTGTACCAGCAACATATGCAGCCCACCTAGGATGGAGCAAAGGATGGTGATGAACTGTTCTTTATAATGGAAGTTATAGTAACAGAAATATGTAAAAAGGATTACTTCTGAGATGGGTCCTGAGCAAAGTATTGGCGTGCTTTCTCATATGAAATGGGATGTCCATCTTTCAGAAAATCAGACAACTCCATGTCAAATGTAGGTGCTCGGTTACTTAGTTCTGAGCCAAATGACACCTGCATAACCAATACATTAACATTGATGTCTAAATTTAACCCTGTTAAATACCAACAGGTAGGCCCAGCTCATGCGAGCCACCCATGGTTTGATTAAATGGGTCTACTTTATATCTGTACATCTAGTGAAAATACAACATATACAATATAATAACAAAATTGTAACAGATGGTTCACCAATGGTATGCTCAACATAATTAAGAAAATATAAATTGCAGCATCAAAATATATGGAATAAGTATTCAAAGCAGTATTTGCTTGAGGAAAAGAAGCATCAAACAGGTTATCCTGCAATGGACATAAAACAAGTCCATCGAACAGCATAAACAGAGACCCCTTTATTCTTTTTTCTTTTTCTTTTTTTTTTTCCCCTTTTCTTTCTTTCTATATACAGTAGATGGATTGTTATCTGAATCCTTAAACTGATTATTGAACAGAGTGGATGTGAAGTTTCAAGAATTGACCAGTTATACGGTGACTTCAAACAGCAAACACCAACAGAAAGTTAAAGACTTGGGGTACTGACATTGTTGCTATAGGAGGACGAGATTACCCATGAATATATTAGTCCTTGATAAGCTTGCTTCATCAAAGAGTTCATTGGCCCCAAAAAAGGAAGGCCCTAGCCCCTTTTATATCCTAAGGTGACAATCTTGTACAGCACAATTTATACGGGAAACTTTTTTTCTCTTTACGAGGTCAAATTGAAGGTTCACTATGTGATCTGAAATTATATTAATTATGCCTTGAACTTTACTAGTGAAAGCATTTCTAGAAAGTTGATTTTGTTAAATGCTAGTAACAACTTTCAGAAAACTAAAGCTTCGATAGTTTATGACTATTGCAAAAAGTACATGGCTACGTACAATTTGGAGTACAGGGGTAGAGCCTTGTCCTTTATTGTGCTGCCTCGCCTGAGCATGTTTCCACAATTTCTGTTTGTCTGGACGACTCCTCTGAATGGCAACATGGCATGCCTCTCTAATAGGCATCTGCCAGAAAAATAACGGAATATATCATTGCAAATAACTAAGAAGCAAGTGATTTTGTCATATATACAAGGAATCATTTATTGTCTGGATGAAAGAAGCATCCAGTAGAAACTAAAGCACCTGCAGGACTAAGCTTCCTGAATAATCCGCAATGCCTCCCATCACATCCAACCTTCCTGGAGCTCTGGCTACGATAATTTCTTCCTGCAACACCAGATAAAGAAAAGAAACATCAAATTTTGACAAATTGCAGCCTAAACAACCTTAAATATAAGAGATTGCTAGGAGAAACAATCAGAAATTACCCATGCAAAAGAAAACTAAGAGGAGTGGCAACACACAGAAGCGAGCAGTTATTTTTTTAGACCATTGGATTCAATTGGATTTGAGAATCAATCAATTTATATAGGAATCCCGTTTTTTAGTGAATTCTTTCTGCTTCCATTTTCTTTATCATTCCGAATAAAAGCTAAATGTTTTTGTGATCAGACACCATTTCACTGTAAATAATAAGTGCTTCTCTCTTGTTCTATTTTTCAGCAAAGAACGAGAAATTCTACATTTGAGGAACCTCCACTAGCATCACTTAGACATATGCCTTTTCCCTTTCTTTGTTGTTATTTTCCTCGTATAGATGGCAATTATCAATGAATTCTTCAAAGAAAACCTTTTGTGGTAAGAATTTGTGGTATCAGTTCTAGCCCCATAGCTTGTAATAACTTCGTCCCCTAGTAATGGAGCAAATATACAACTTCCCAGGAAACAAAATAAAGTGAAAGTAAAAATCTCAAATGCAAAATCATAAAATATTCACAGAAAAAGAAGAAAAAACATTCATCTCAACACATAACCAATTCATTTACGTAGGCAAACTACTTTGTATTCCCAAATTCTTCCACTAAATCAACTCTTCATATTATGTGATATAATATGATACACCCTCAGGTTCCTAAGTGACTAATGATACTAGAAAATAATATCTTCTGCTGGATAATTGTTGACCAGAGGAGGATAAAAAATGATGTCGAAATTACATGCATTAAATCCTTTAAGGGAGACTATTATTTTACTTCACTTTTGCCTTACTGCTGAATCCTTGTGGAACGAAGAAATAATATTCTCTAAATAGTACCAAAATTTACATGATCACATGATATCCATTCCCGGTTGTGCAAAAGAAAAAGAAACAAAAAGGTCAAATGGGATGCAGCATAGTGTCAGTAAGAAATGTAAAATAATAATATTTGTGGTAGTTATTATTTAACAAAATATCCAAAATAGTCTAAGCAATGATGAATATGCCATCGAGAAACCTTATGAGAGTTGATCCTGAAAACAAAACTACCAAACACATAATTATAATAAAGTAAAACTCAAGCTCTTTAAAAATCTCATACTGCCTTCCATGTTTATGCTGATGTCTTATTAAAATGCGGATGCAAGAACCAAAGTGGACCAAAAATACCTCCCAGTTAAACATGGCAGCTGCAGCAAGATTTTCCCGTGACTGATGCTTACTATTATTCCCATTGTTGCTTAAGGAACGCAGTTCTACCAAGCTCTTCAAGAAACCTATTGTATCTGAAAGACAATGATGATCTCCGTGCAAAATTTCGAAGTCTTCAATTCTACACACATTGAGAAATACATAAATAAATAAAATGTCATAATACTTGCCAAGTGAAATCGAGAAAAACAGTAAAGGTATCAAGCAATTCTAAATGCAAGACAAAGAGTTTACTCTTTAGCAGAAGAGGTAAACTGAATACTGTTCTCGTCTGGCAATGGTGTGCGGGAGCTAAGTTTGGATTGCGCAATTGTATACCACTCAGGAACATCAATATCTTTCCCGGAAACTCTCTGAAGTTGATACCCCAGGACAATGGCATCCCGCAACCTTCTTGATCCACTAAGCTATATTGCCAAAAACATAGAACACCTTTGGGACAGCAAGAACTAGTAAATCCATCCAATAAATCATCACATCATTGTTTCCTCATTATATTTTCTCAAGGTCCATTCAAATATGGTATCAGAGCCAAACACATCTCTCATGTTGGGCTACCTAATATTGGGCCACCTGTTTCATATTTACCCATATCGGTCCCTTTATATTGTCTTGGACAATCGCTATCTCTTGAGCCAACTTTTGAGGTGAGTTAGGCCCAAGATCCATTTTCAATACATTTCATAAAATGTTTCAAAAACATGGACCACTAAACATCTTATTTTGATGTTTATAATAGAATCTTCCCCTCAAATCCTTGACAAGCAGTCTTAGCAGTTGTTAACAACACTGACATGCATTAGGAGCAGGATCAACTTTTTTAGCAGCTTCAAGGTAAAATAGATGTCAATCAAGGCTGACAGAGGAAGCAGCCTGAGCTAGACCCACACCCATGTGAATCAGTTATCTACTGTAAGTTCAGCACCTTCAGGCAATCTCGATAAACAGGGAGACTCTGACATGACTCTCAACTACCAAGTTAACTGCCTCATCAGTGTCATCTTCGCATATTATACTCCACTATATACTAACAGAAGTTTATTAATTTCATAAACCTGGATCGCCACTTAACCTATTTTGCTCCTAAAATCTTCAATCTCAGAATCTAGCGCCCACATGATCAGATGGGATGCAAGCTCAAAGCAATCAGACGTGCATACAGGAAGAGGAAAGAGGGATCACAAGAAGTCTAAAACCAACTGTACCTTAGATGGAGTAGGACCTCTACCCAAAGCTGTATCCTCAAGTATACGAGCAACCACCTTTGAATTTCAGTAGAACATAAAACATTTAGCGTTTGAAGCCAAACAAGTCTCTGGCTTCTAATACCGTAAACAGAAAGATGAATACATAAGACATTATTAATAGATTTTCAAAAAAAAAAAGTTTCAGCTGCTCATATTGTTATAAACATTATGCAGTTGCATATTTAAGCTCCACGTCAAGTTCAAATTATAAACTCTCTAAAAATTTATTGAAGAAGTCAAGGGGAGAAGTCCAAATGAAATATCTTCATATAAAAGATAGCCCAAACAAGTACATAAATAATGTGTTTTCTAACAAGTAGATAGAAGTTAAAAGAGACAGAAAGGCAGTAAGATGCTTTCTGAAATGCTTAAAGATGACCAGAAAAGAATACTCATCGTTAAGAGTTTGACCATGCAACACACAATAAATTTTGGGACAATGGAAGTTACACTACATAAGACCAGAAAACATTAGTTACATGCTTCTATCCAGCTCTGTTAAGGTGTATATGGAGAGAGGGAGGGAGGGAGAGAGATGGTGGGGAAGGGAGGGAGAGAGATGTATTTCTAGGACGAAAGCAAAAAGATAGATACCTCACCACCATTAGTCCCTGCATCGTAACAAGGTCTCAAGGTAAAAGCGCGTTCAATATAAGGAGCCCAATGCCCAGTAAGCAAATCTCTCCTTATAATTTCCACACCACATTGAAAGTACTGTTTGTAGGATAGGATATGAGTTGACAGATCTCCTTCGAAAGATTATTGGTTCTCTTTTACAGAGCTAGTAAACATAATAAAGATGATAGGCAACAAACTGTACCTCGAGCATATTCCTCACAAATGGCTCTTCATTAAAATAATCTCTTCGTACAAAGATCAAAGGCACCTTATATGCCAAAGCTTCACTCACCGTACCATATCCAATTTTACCTGACAATGTAAAAATCATTGCAAGGTCTACTTCAGAAATATTAGTAAAAGATAGAAGAAATATTTTCACAAAAAATGCATTCAAGTTACCAAGCATGCAGTCAGAAGCTGCAATTAGATCAGGTGTGTATACATCCTTCGGAAGCTTCATAAAGTTTTCTGGAAGATCCTGCCCTTCTGATGGCCCACAGACCTGTCTCAGTAGATAATATACATATGTACAAATTAATTTTCAACGCAACACGAAAATCAACGTAGGAACATGTATAGATAGCACACTTGAGGAAACTAACCAAGCATATCCATCCAGCAGGTAGATACTCCTTCTGTAGCTTCCACCCAGCCGGCTGCAGTAGTGAATAATGATTTTTATAGTACTTGTTAAAGTCCTATAAGCTATATATCATCTCAGCATGGTTTGGAAACCAAATCTTATCCAGCAAAACGTGGAGATGATACAAATGTTCAAACAGGATATTCTAGAAAGCTCCAAATGCATATTTTAAGGCGACTATAACACCTAGTGAAAAGAAATAATACCCTCAGAAATTATGCTATACCAGTGACAGAAAACAAATATCAAACGGATTAAAAAGGGACAATACCGATAACATATTTCTTCCTAAATGAAAATAAATGCTCGAACCTGTGAGGAAATAACATATGCAATAACACATTGTCAAATATTAAGGTGTAAAATTTCTTACTTCTTTCAGAAATTATAATTAAAAGAAAAGCATAGAATGACAAATTCATGTGATCAGAGAACTGCAGAATTCTAGGGTGTATCGTCACAAACAACATGAAGACTACCTGCCCGCCAAAATTATAGATAAGAACTTTTTGGTCTTCCCTGATTCCGAGCTCTTTCCTAACCTGATCAAAAGTAAAATAGTTAGAAAATCATTCAAGAAAGCAATTTGTCCCAGCAGGACTCCTTTGGTAGCACAAGCCAACCTCTGCACGAGACTTGTGTAATCTCCGCACGACAAGAGGTACATCAACGGCATCACGGAAAGCAGGCACTGAAAAGTTGAAATTTGGATGAAAATTACTTTCATTAAAAACAAATAATACATTAAGTCATAATGTATCAGTTACACAACACACAACATGAAGATTTATGGTGTTTCCATCTCTCTACTTACCATCTTATTTTGGACCATGAACATCCCTGTAACTTTATTGCAGGAATATGCATGGATATTCAAAAATATTTGGTGAAAGCGAAAAAAGAAAACGAAGAAATAGAGAAAACAGTGGAGCAAGCCATATCCCAGCCATATATGAGTTAGCATACACCCACTAAGATATGTTTGCAAACAGACACATGGTGACAAAAATGGAATGTGTAAGCTGAATCTCAAGTCATATTTTGAACTAGCAGGGGAAAGAACGCGAAACCAAAAGGAGCTACAAATTGTAAGTGAAAGCCAAAAACACACAGCGCAACCCTTATGGGAGCAACATACTTGGACAGTATCCTGGGAGACGAATTAGAAAGTCGCAATGAGAATAATCTTCAGCTATCTGCAAAGATACCATTTAAATACAAATGGAGTTTCAAATGGTAAGCTTCTCACAAGGAGAGGAATGAAAAAACATCAATGAAGCTGATATAAACAAATATGGGTAATGCCGAAAACTTACATGCGTGAAATTAACTAAATATCTAAAAACGATCTAAAAATTTCTTCATGGACTTTTATTAAGACTTGATGCATGATTGCATTTAGTTACTAAACAAACAAGACAAATTCCTGACACAATTATATTGAAGAAGTCATAGATATTCTTTATGAGTCATACATAACAATATAGCAATCTCTATTCTCAACAATAATCATACAAGTCTGTCGTGAGCAACAGTGCACGCTGGAGTACACTATGATTATGAAAAACATTTCCAAAATATTTTTCGGCTACCATTTTCACTTCTAATAATATCTACTTCTCTTTGCTGAAAACCAGGTGCATTCTTCAAGTTCAGTTTTATTTTTTGAGTAAAAACCATTCCAAGCACACAAAGACGTGTGAACTTTTTAGTGCAATTGCTTTGAAAACAAATGGCGAGTTTCCATGCCCTAATATCAAATTATAACTTCTATATGCAAGAGTAAATGAGGATACTCGATTAGGACAAAGAAAATTTCACATCATCATAATGCTATTGTTTCCTAAATCGAAATAAAATATGGAAAAGAAATTGCATAGGATGTGAAAAAGTAGGAACTCTGCAAAAACTAAACATTAAGATATGCAAGGACATAAAGAAGTGATGCTTTCTCCAAGTCCAGTTGAAATGTATTCTGACAACATTATACAACAGAGCAAAGGGACAAAACCAGCAACCTGGCATATAGAAGCTTTCTGTGGTTTTTTTTTTCGTTTCGTTTCCTTACCAAGATAAGGATTACTGGCTTAGCAATTAAAACTCCATTTTACATGATCAATTGGTTTCCAATTTAAGGCCTCTAACTAAGTGTAGATAGGGCAAAAAGCCATGTCTGACCATAATTAAAAAGATTTCAGGAGAAACAGAATGTTAATGAGTATTCATGCTGATGTTAGTTTCTTTAATTCAAAGACAACTCACAGGAAAAATTTAAGATTTTCACCATTATCTAATTAAGTGAGCCTCAAAATTTCAGGCTAAATTCTAACAGGACCTTTGAGCACATGAACTCCTTTCTTTTATTTTGATATATCTATCATAGTGGAAAAATACAATTTCATGTTGTCAATGCTATGAATACATTCAGGTTTCTCTTTTCGCAAATTTCATTGGTAGAACAATTGTAAAAATACTGGTCCAAACAATTTAATTAAAGTGATCATAATTCACCTGCCAAATAATAGAGTGACTGTCACGTCCAGCCTCCATCACATACTCTGCATAGATGAAATCCCAGCTACAAACAAAAACAAAATCAGAAGACAAATAACAAACCGTTGCTATGAACTCAACAAATATGCTAGATATTTTTTCGAAGCACGAAAGCCATTTGCGCATATAGATTTAAATGATTTAGAAAAATTTCACACCCCTTAACATCATAATCCCACGACCAAGATGCCATGAACTGTATAGTCTAATTTTGTCTTCATGGTTGACGGTGGAGTAGATCTAAAACCCAACTCAGTGGAAGGAACTTCCAATTATGAATGTTTAATAATCAGATGCTCATTTCCACCTTCTATCACCTTAATGTACTTTAACAGATCTTGGTGCATGTGAGGTACAAGCCCCAACCCCTCCTGTAACTCCATAATGGTCCATAGGACCAAGTCATTTAGATAATTTTGAAAGAAATAAGTTCAGTCAAAAGCAGAATTAAGATATAAAATGAAACTAAAATCCAAAACTACACATAGGAATTAAACCAAGTACCAATAATCACCTGAAGTTGGTCACACAAACTGCACCAATTCCAGCATCCGCTGCTGCTCGACATGCAATGGGAACGGCATCGGACACCTATTAACATCCAATACATTTATAACAGAGGAGGTTGTTACAATAAGGAATCAAAGATATAGTACACGATGATCATGTTTGAAAAGGTCTTCAGGAAAGCAAGCTGAAGATATAGATTCCAGTAGTGAGAGAAAAAGAAAAAAAGAGAGTTTTCAGCAAAATAGTACCACTAAATTAGCATTGACGGATTTCAGCCATTCAACCTCAGTTGCCAAAATAGAAGCCCGAGGCACCACAGCCATCTCAACATACTGGATTGACATGAGAAAAAAAGAGTCAAATTAAAAGTGGAAGGGAATTTAATAAAAAGCCGTTATGATGGAAATGAAGTAAATAAAGTACTCTGTCCATTTTGATTAATTTTCCTTAGACATTGCTAGTACCTTCTCCAAGGTCGCACAACGATCAACTGTCAAAGCATCTGCTTGGACAGCTCCACAGTCCAATAGAAGCTGCAGACACATAGAGAAAGTTTATCTGTCATTTACACCCGATGGTTCGGGCTTGTCTAGTTAGTAACATGCAACTGATCTTTTAATCTAGAGTGCCATAACTCCCAGAAAGAACAACATCAACAATATCATACTCAAAAACATAGTGACATTGCAACACGATGGGGGGTTTGGGGGATAAATACATCATTTCTGCTGAACACAACAAATGGCTGAAACATAAGGCAGGACAATAAAATAAAATAATTAAAAAAAAATCATCATATAGTCAGCTAGGTGAAATCACTAATGACTAAATCTAGCCAACCTTTAAAATAGTTCTGCGTACTGACCTTCCGGATGAAGAGTTTCGGTGACTGTATTTCGCTTGTAAAAATGTATTCAGGAGCCCCAGTCACCACATGGACTTCATGCCCAGCTAGGGTGAGATTACGAACTACCTGTGTATGAATGGTATCCTATGAGGCAACACGATGTTATTAAAAAAGTGGCTTCATGGTTCACTAGCCTCTACCTAAAGCTGTCACTTGTTTTATTGGAATTATGCCAGTCTGAGGCATTCTCACAATCATAAGTATCAATGTCTCAGTCATTGTAAGTAAACAAAAATCCAAGCAAACACGAACTTTTTAGTGAAAAGCAAACAACATATGACTAAAACAATGGCTGCTGTGGCTCTCATAGCAAGCATTACATAAATTAACTGGAAACCCTTTGACATGATCTGAACATACAACTGATACATCCCAGCAATTCTTAGATACACCTCATCCTTTGGCAAGGATGAGATACTAAAAATTTAGTTCTTTTATTTCCCCACCGCATAAAACAAATTAACCAATAATAATATATTTACGCAGACGGCATTATCATGGGAAACTTCAAGTTATGATTGAAGGTAAATAAATCTTGGGTGCTATTTCCGTTATGCATCATCGAAGCTATTCCAACGAATTCACACTACTAGCTACAGGGTAAAAAATCAGCAGAATTCACACTATAAAACCAAACTCAGAAACTTGACAAACCAATTCAATGTGATAACAACTGACTAAAGGCTTGCACCATAATTAAGATTCACTAAACAATGAAATATGCCCACAAATTCTCCTCATAAAAAATTTACTTAAATCATCATTTTGATAACACGCTACTGGTCACATTGGCTAAATAAAACAAAACCCATGAACAGGGAACCTCTGTGTGCGAAATGTGTCTCAACACAATCAAAATCAGAGAATTTGCATCCAGAAAAGAGAAAAATAAAACCTCAAGAACACGGGTGGCATGGCCAAATCCATGGCCAGTTACATAGTACGCAAGAACAAGAGGATTCTTTCCTATTTCTTCCTCCATTTTTGACTTCTTGATCCTCGGAACAGTGCCCAAACACAGTCGTTCTTTTTTTTTTTTTTTCCCTCCGTTTTGATCGCACGTTGTCTGTGTTGTCCTCCCAACTCAGTCCACTCGACTCCGTTCTACTCACCCCGCTCCTTCCTCTTTCACTTACGTCCTTTTTTAAATTAATTTTACAACTATTATTTATTTGTATACAGTAGATCCAATAATTTACCACATTGATTGCGCGATCTGAGCAGATTTAACAATTGGACACGGAAATCGGAATGGTGTCCGAACAAAAACGTACGTTGATATAAAGCGGGAGAGTTTGTTAGTTTCCTACGTTAAAACTTCGCTTTCCAATGTACCATTGTTCAATGGGGGTGCCAAATGCAAACCGTAAATTACTAATGTAGCACAATTAAAATTTTTTTATATAAATCGTCACCCCTTATAAATGAGAAATTTGAAAATTTAGTACATTTAATAGTAAAATCTCATAAATTTTAACATTTTTAACATGAGTGAGTTAGATTACGAGCAAAATTCTTCTAGTAGTGAGGTAAAAA
>JACFYI010003541.1:7862-20099 GCA_014898755.1 Handroanthus guayacan | reverse complement strand
TTTTTTTTTTTTTGTCCTCCCAACTTTCTTTATTACTTTGCAGATAGACTTAAATATTAAGGTAATCAAATATAAAGATTACATCTATCATATATTTATATATAGGAGATTGGTTCTTGATTCAAATTGAGCTAATTTTAATCAAATTCTAACCTTTTAGAATCTTGAATTATTTTTATTAAGTAGAAATTAATTTTTCTAAATACAAGTCATGGGTTTGTTCCTCCAGGATAGCAGTTTTGAGTTTATTTTTTCGTTAAGTAGAAAAATTCCTCTTTATGCGAGGTCAATGGTTCAATGCCCCATAATAGCAGTATAAATATATATATTTTTTCACAAGACTTGAAAAATGACAAAAATTACAAATGAAAAGAAAGTGCTTCAATCAAGTAAAACATATATGGAGAAATTTGGTGATAATAGTGCCTAATTTATTGCTTGTGAAACATATTTAAAATTTTTTAACTTATTTATGATGGTAAATATTTTGAAGTAATATGATGAGTTGAAGGTCTAATAATACTGAAAAATTACCAAATGAAAAAAAATATTTAAACAACTATTGCTTTCCTCATCCCCAAAAACTATTACCTCCTAATATCAATCACACGAATGTTGTTCTCATCCCCAAAATTAATCAACCTAGGAACATTACCTAGTTTCGCTCCATTAGTCTTAGTAATGTCTGTTATAGAATAGGGTCAAAACTCTCACTAATAGATTTAAAACCATTCCTGGGTCCATAATTTCTGAGACCCAATTTGCCTTTGTGAGTAACTGCCTCATGACTGCTAAAGTTCTTGTTGCCTTTAGGTTAAATATTTCATTAGGTCTAAGACTCATGGTAAACGTGGTTTTATAGCCTTCGAATTGGATATGAGCAAAGCATACGACAAAGTGGATTGGTCTTTCTCACAATGCATGTTAACCTGGCTTTGCAAAAAAAGTGATTAATATCATTATGATCCTGTGTTAATTCTATCATTTATTCTTTCCTATTAAATGATAACAAATTTGGTTTGGTAGGGGAACCCTTTATCACTTTTTTTTTTTGATGAAATAACCCCTTATCACTTTATTTATTTCTTTCATGTGCAAAGGCTCTCATCGTTTTGATTAAAAGGGAGGAAAGAGTGCAAAGTACTAGTGGGATTCCAATGGCTCGGGGAGCTCTATTGATATCCCACCTATTTTTTGTGGATAATACTCTTCTTTTTAGCTTCACTACATCTGATGCAACTTCGGCTATTAAGAGGATCTTAGAACAGTGTAAATTAGCTTTGGCATAGATGGTTAACTTCAAAAATCTACATTATTTTTCGTTGGACTATCGACGCTAACACTAAGAAGGAGGCCAGCAATACCTTGGGTATACAAGTTGTTGAGAAATTTGATTCTTATCTAGGGCTTTCGTTTGTGGCGGAGAAGTTAAAAAAGGTTGTTTTCTCCAATCTATGGGAAAAGGATATGGAAAAGAGTTTAGGGGTAGAATAAGAAGAAGTTGTCTAGAGCTAGGCGGGAGGTCCTCATCAAATCGGTCCTCCAAGCTATTCTGGCTCATGTGATGAGCTGCTTCCCACTGTTGAACTCTTTCATCAAGGATTAGGAGTCTATTGTTCAACACTTTTTTTTTTTTTTTTTTGGTGGCAGGGAGATAAGTCGATTGGTTTGAATTGGCTGGGATGGGTGGTTCTAATTTTAGCTAAGCATTCTGGTGGCTTGGGCTTCAGGGATCTTCGGCTGTTTAACAAAGCTATGTTGCTAAATAGGGGTGGAGACTTTTAACATGCTAGGCTTCTTAAGTTGCTCATCTGTATAAGGTGAAATATTTTCCCAATATATCTTTCTTGGAAGCATGGCTAGGTTGCCAGCTAGTAGTATTTGGACAGATATCATTTCGGTTCATTGTCTTCTTGCTAAAGGCTATAGGTGGAGAATAGGAAATGGTCATGAAATAAAGGCATGGAATGATTCTTAGTTGCTAGGTGACATGATGCTTGGGTAATTACGATTGGACCAGAGAGGATAGAACTTCAAATAGTCTCTGAACTCATTGATAGAGACAACAAATGGTGGAAGGTGGATCTTATTACTAGAATCTTTTGGCCTATTGATAATCATCGAAACCTTTCTATCCCACCTGGTAATGTAGTTCCTAAGAATAGACTAATTTGGGCACTCACTAATATTGGTGTTTTCTCTATTCGATCCTATTGCTATTTAGTGAAAAATCTACATCACAAGGAGGTCAAAGGACCAAATAAAGGTACTACTGGGGTAGAGGACATTGATTGGAGATTTACCTAGGCTACTAAGTGCTTACCTTGCACCAAGGTTTTAGTCTGGTACATGGCAAAGAATATCCTCCCGGTTAAAGCCAATTTATATCTTCAACATATTATGATTGACCAAGCCTATTCGAGGTGCAGACTTGACTATGAAACATTGGAGCATCTCTTTATCAAATGTCCATTTGCAAAAAATGATATGGGAAATGGTTGAATTTCACAATCACTTTTCTTCAAATAGATTTATTAATCCATTTGAATGGCTCAAGGCTGTTAGCTTGACTCTTTCAAGCATGGAATTCTCTCGTGTTGCTACGCTGTGTTGGAGCTTATCATGGCCTCGAAATTAGTTGATTTTTGAAAGCATGGAGATTTCAGACTCAAAGGTTATTCAACGGATAGACTTTTTTTCACAATAGCTAAGATTGAATGGGCATAATTCTAGCAACCAAGCATAGGTTACTAGGCCGCAGCTAGATAAGTGGACATCCCTGCTTGTCGTTTTGTTAAAGTGAATTTTGATGGAGCTCTTCCTTTTGGAGGCTTTTTTTTTTTTAAATTGCAATTGTGGGTAGAGATGAAAAGGGCCAATGTGTTTGGTGAGAGGTACACCAACATCTAGGTCATCCAACAATAACAGAAGTCAAAGCTTTTGGTGAATTATTAACATTAGCTACAACAGTTGAGAAAGGATGGCAACACTTGGTAGTGGAAAAGGATTGTCAAGTTGTGATTTCTACACTTAATGATTCTAAGGAAAGTTTGGCCCCTTTTGGTACTCTTATTTTAGAGAGTCATGCACTTAGATGTTACTGAGCACCCACATCTAGACAAGTTTTTCTGTCCTAAGGGTCCTCTTTTGGGAGCCAAAAAATTGGCTGCTGAGCTCTTTGGAGCAAAAGAGACGTGGTTTCTAGTTGGGGGCACTAGTTATGGTTTAACACCCCGGGTCTTAGAGCACTTCCGCCCTAGTCACCGGGACATTACTCACAGTCATGGGTGCTAAATTAAATACTAAAATCAACATGAACACAATTATACAATAACCAAAACCACAATTGAAAATTTTCATAGTAATTCATTTACATAAGTGCCAAATCATCTTAATTTACAAATCCAAAATTTTCTAAAATTATAACTTTCATTTCAAAAGAAATAACTAGCTACAGTACATGCCAGGAGCTTACAACATCTTTCTCACTAATATACCAAAATCTCTCCATTAACAAAATACGAATGTCAAAACTAGACACGTAGAAACGTTCTAATCTAAGCTCTCATGTCAATGTCAATAGTCGCATTATTCCTCAAGTTTATTCACCTACACATGGTAGGAAATTTAAATAAGTTGAGAGACTTAGTAAAAATCATAACGGCAAATCAAAGAATAGGACTTAGGAAATTAATGAGAGATGTCGAGTTAATCATTGGCATTCATATCAAAGAGAATGATTCAATCTAATACGAATATGAGCTCGGAGAAATCAAACCATATCATGAATGATTTAATCTAATACGAATATGATCCACTATCATCCTTATAGCCCTAAGGTCAAGTTCATGGTTCTCTAAATTCAAATCAAGTTTTGCTCCAACAACAATAGCATCAATCACATGAGAATAGCCAAATAACTCATAACATCAAGTCATAACCAATTTAAGGCCAAATCAATCATTTTTATAGCAACAAAATCAGTCCATGAATCAAGAAAAATAGAACCATGATCTGGAAATGAAGCATGAGAGAGTGGAAAGTTATGATTTTTACCTTTTATGGTGGTTTGGCTTGAAGATTCAACTATCTACTTCACTTAATCCACTAATATTTAGCATAGAAAGAAACTCCCTTAAGTTCATATAATTCTCATCAAATCTACTCACTAAACACAACCGAAACTTACCAAATCTTGTGGATTTGAGGTTAAGAGAGTTCCCCAAATAATTTTCCTTAGGTTTTATGGATTAAGATGGAGTGAAAATGAGAAAATTTTGTTTCTTTTTCTTCTTCCTCTTTTACGGTTTGGAGGCTGAAAAGGGCTGAGGTTTTTTGGTATTTTTCTCTCTTCTCTTCCTTATGTATTTACCACTCTAATGTGTATATATGTATGTATTTTGAAATAGGGAAATACATGACATTAAATGTGGGAAATCATGGTGTTGGAAAATTGACCTATGCAATGACTTATGCAAGGACATTTTTGAAAATTTTCTTTTTCTTTTTCCACACATGCACTTATCTAATTTTCTATCACATAGTGAGGGTGTGTGTGTGTGTGTTCGGTCAGCAGGCCCATTCTCTCTCTCTCTCTCTCTCTTTTTTTTTTAATCAAAAATTAAGAATTGGGCTTAGTTTGTGGGCTAAAAAAAATGACAATGTATTGGGCTCAATTTCTTGGGTCCATGGGCTTGGTTTTGGGTTAAAAATATCATATTTGGTCCATATTTAATTGAAATAATATTTTTGATTGCTAAATCGAAGTGATTTCGCCGTTTTGAAGTCTTTTGGACAATAGCAATGAAAGTCATTTAAAACGGCGCTATATTTTTAAAATTTATGAAACATTGGGAAAATCGATAATTCAAGAATATTTTGAGTTAAAATATAATTTTTGAAATTAATGGTGTGGCCTTGGTAGGTTTTTGTCGAAAGAAAAATTTTTAAGACGAGTTTTTCCCTTATCAAGAATTTATAGCCGTATAATGAAATGATTTTTCAAAACTAGGGGTTTAAATGTATAATTATGGATATTTTTGGAAAAAATAATAGTTTTAATAATTTTTTGAATGGAGATGAATTGTTTTAAAGATGATGAAGTATTTTTAGTTGTGAGAAAAATCTCAAATCGGCGAAAAATTCATTACCGATTAAAATTTTTCTGAAAACGTTTCAAAATATTTATTGATTAAACACAAGAGTTTAAAAATTAAATTAAGAAAATTTTCGGGGTCTCCCATTCTCTCCACCTTAAAAGAATCTGATCCTCAGATTCATATCATTATTCTAAGATGTGTGGAGATTTTATCGTACCTTATTAAAGTCGGTTCTGCATTCTAGAACTAACAGATTTATTTCTTCGTTTCCTAGGGCAGTCCTTAGGGGCATGTTGGAAGTTTCCGCATATAAGGCACTTTCCTTGTTTTTTTCAGCATCGATCTTCTGAATGATTGATGTTATCACAAAATTCGCAACTTCTCCTTTTTGTATTATAGGGGTTCTTACCTTTATTAGCCACTGCTTGAATTCTGAGCAGAATTTTTTGTTTCTTTTTTCCTCCGTGATCATAATTTTCCGACCACTTCTCTTTCCTCCTTTCTTTAGTTTTTCGAATTTCTGGAAATTTTACTTCTAATTCCATTGCCATTTCTACTGTACTATCATAATTTGGCGGACAACCAATAATTAGGGATCGCCTTAATTCAGGCCTAAGGCCTTCGATGAATCTTTTCCTCCGCAAGAATGTGCGGTACATATTGGGTTAGCCGATTGTATTCGGCCTCATATTTGGTTACGGTGAATGTCCCTTGAGTCAGACTCATAAATTCATTTTCTCTCTTATCCTTAATCACTTGAGGGAGGTATTTTCTCAAAAATTCAGTCCTAAGTTCCTCCCATGTTCTTTCAACTTCTTCTCTTTCCCATTTTCTTTTAATTACTCGCCACCAATGGTGAGCTGCTTCCTCAAAGAGGAAAGTGGCATATTTTACTTTTTGTGATTCTGAGTAATTTAATACTCGAAAAATTTTCTCGATCTCTATCAGCCAGAATTCTGCTTTTTGGTCATCTAGTTCTCCTTTGAAATTAGGTAGGTTAAATCTTAGGAATCGTGTTAACATCTTATCTCCTGAATCCTCTCCATGCCCTTGATTTACTTGTTGCTATTTTTGCTGCAATAAAATGAAGAGCCGTTCTATTGTAGACTCATTTCTCTGAGGTGCCTGTTGGTGGTGTTCGTTGTTTGTTATTTTGTCACTTGATACCATTTGTCTGGAATTTATATTAATGGATTTATTAATATCTTATGGCATTTTTATCATATTCTAGAGTACTAAAGTAGCAACCATCAAGATTCAAATCAGGTCATATTATAAAAATTTACTATAGTCATCCTATATTTTACATCCCAAGGCAAAGTTTATAAAAACGGGAGTTAGTACCATCAACCCATCATCAAATTTCATGGTTTTATTTTCGTCCAACAAAAGCATTATCTTATTATCACTGTTTAATTTACATACATCCATATTCACTACAACCTCTAATTTTTACATAGATCCAAACTTTATTTTACAGGTATCCTGCTCTATCTTACTGTAGTTGCTTCTATTTTTCCAAGACTAGTGTATTGCGGTGCTTTGGACAATCTTTTATCCGGTGTTGGGGGCTTTCACAAATTAAGCATCTTCCTAATTTCTTCCGACACTTGTTCTCGGTGTGGGAGGTGCACCCACAGAAATTGCAACTTTGCTTTTGGGTAGTCGCGAGAGTCTTTCCTTTATCGACTACCGTTGGATTTGATTTTTCACTTTCCATCTTTGATTTCTTTTTCTGTGGTTCTCTCTTTTTTCTTTTCTTCTTATTTGCTTGATTATGTATAGCACACTGGGTTTGATTATTGTTTCTATCCTTGTTTTCGGCACCATAGAGGTTCCTTGACTTAAACTTATAAGTTTCCTTTCCCTTACATCTCTAACTACTTGAGGAATAAATTTACTCAAGAATTTCTTCTTGAATTCTTTCCAAGTTCTCTCCTCTTCGATTTTTTTCCAACATTGTGCAATTATTCGTCACCACTGATGCGCTGCTTCTTCCAAGAGAAAAGTAGCGTACTTTATTTGCTGCTCTTCTGAATAGCTTAACACTGGAAAGATTCTTTCCATTTCACCTATACAGGGCTCCATCATTTTATTATTAGTCTCGCTCTTGAACCCATGTGGGTTAAATTCCAAAATTCCCGCAAGTAACTTATTCTCCGAATTTTCTTTATTCTTACATTCTTGACTTACTTGCTCTCGGCAATAGTCCTTAAATTGATATCACATCATAAAAAGTTTCTCGATTGTAGGTTCATTTTGTATAGATGATGCCGGTTCTTTAGTTTTGTCACTCGGTATAAATTTCTCTTGTTGTGATTTATCTTGTTTTCTAGATGTTTCCTCATCAGATGCGCCTTCTCTTGTTGCCATGATTTTCTGAAATTGGCACACAAGTTTTCTTAGTATTACTTGGAAGATTTTCTTATTTAGCTACAAGAATTATAATATAACACTAAAGATACCAAAGACCCATTTTTTTTTTCCTCACTTGAGTAATCTCGCTATATTCTTAATAAATAATTGTAAAGACTAATCAACAATTCTTGGCTATCTTAGTAATCTAGAATTGAATGATTATCGCATAAATATAACGGTTCACAAATTGGTAGGCCTCCCAATTGTAATTCGATACATTTAAGCATTACTCATTATTCTAAATGATCATAACTTAATTTGGCCCAAACCTACGATATAAATCCAAAAAGAATTCTTATCCCAAGAATCTAATTCCGGCGTAACTCGGGTTCTTACCCAAAGAAATCCAGAGCTCTGATATCATCTGTAATGCCCCGGGTCTTAGAGCACTTTCGCCCTAGTCACCGGGACATTACTCACAGTTATGGATACTAAATTAAATACTAAAATCAACATGAACACAATTATACAATAACCAAAATCACAATTGAAAATTTTCATAGTAATTCATTTACATAAGTGCCAAATTTCATCTTAATTTACAAATTTAAAATTTTCTAAAATTACAACTTTCATTCCAAAAGAAATAACTAGCTACAGTACATGCCAGGAGCTTACAACATCTTTCTTACTAATATACCAAAATCTCTCCATTAACAAAATACGAATATCAAAACTAGACACGTAGAAACGTTCTAATCTAAGCTCTCATGTCAATAGTCGCATTATTCCTCAAGTTTATTCACCTACATATGGTAGGAAATTTAAATAAGTCGAGAGACTTAGTAAAAATCATAACGGGAAATCAAAGAATAGGACTCAGGAAATTAATGAGAGATGTTGAGTTAATCATTGACATTCATATCAAAGAAAATGATTCAATCTAATATGAATATGAGCTCGGAGAAATCAAACCATATCATGAATGTCAAATCAATTAGGCTGAACTAGTGTTTGGTAGATCTGTCACCCTTGTAACTCGACAATCATTCAATTATACCTTTATGCCTCCCGTCTGTCCCTCGAATGGCCGTTCAGAGGGGAGCAATCCAAGTAAATAATTTAGGCACGGTCAACCGCGAGTCGGGAGTAGTTGTCCAGAAGCTTACCTCCAAGCCCCCTTCCAAACTACTCAAATACTAGAAAAATTCCGGAGGTTAGGTCGACGCTCCGTTAACGCCCAACCGATCCCTCCCAAGATCCCCATGGCCCAACAATCAATCAATCATTAGGTTTTCATTCTTGGAGCATTCAAGAAATTATAGAACGATATTGAGATCAAATAATAGAGATACGGAAGTCAAGAAATGTGGATATGGATATAAGAATTCTAATTGGATCATCATATTAGATTTAAAGGGTTTAGGGGATGATTTTTGAAGGTTGTTTTAAGAAAATCACCAAACAACTCAAGTTTTGAGAAAATTTTGGACGGCAGTAATTTTTCAAGCTATCTTAAAAATACAATTTGATAAGATAAAATTGGCAATTTAGGTCTACAACTATCTAGACTCGACAAGCTTCTCAACGGTGATTTTATATTGAAAATCCGATGAGTAAAACTTTAGTTATAAATTTTTAAAATTGATACAAGAATCTGCTGAATTTCCAAATCAACTGGACATGTTTGAGTTTACAAAATATTCTGGATTGATTCCTTTATAAATTTCAAAAATTCTTGAGCCTATTGTTTTCTACACTCAACAAGGTTTCTAACCTATATTTTTGGGTTCAATTTGGTGAAGAATTGAGTGGTTTCCAATGAGTTGAAGTTAGGAAAGGTGTTAGGACAAGTTCTAGTGCATCCCCTGCTACCCGGGAAGACTGACATGTCTGGATTAAATGGTAGTTTTTGGGCTTTTTCCTTCACGGATTCGGATGATTCTTGATTCTAATGATAACTAACTTAACAAGGTTTCAAATGGTGTATTTTGTGGATTTTTTGGGCATGTAGATGTCTAGTTATGAATTTTTGAACTTAGAGTTGGGACAGAGACTCCCCCTATTTGAGCCGAAATGGCAGGTTTTGTTCAAACACAATTTTCTACCATTTTCCTCTTTGTTTTTGGGTGATTCTTTGTTCTATCATTATCTATACTCGAAGAGGTTTCTAACGGTACCTTATATGAAATTTTTCAAGTAGTAAAAGTGGTGTTTTCGATTTTTCAAAATGAGGTGAGTGTTCTGCCTTTTCTACTCGAGAACAGTCCAAGTTTTCAATACTTCATTAATTTTGGGAAATCACGTAACCACTAAATCTAATTGATGATCCAATATCATCCTTATAGCCCTAAGGTCAAGTTCATGGTTCTCTAAATTCAAATCAAGTTTTGCTCTAACAACAATAACATCAATCACATGAGAATAGCCAAAGAACTCATAACCTCAAGTCATAATCAATTTAAGGCCAAATCAATCATTTTCATAGCAACAAAATCAGTCCATGAATCAAGAAAAATAGAACCATGATCTGGAAATGAAGCATAAGAGAGTGGAGAGTTATGATTTTTACCATTTATGGTGGTTTGGCTTGAAGATTCAACTATCTACTTCACTTAATCCACTAATACCTAGCATAGAAAGAAACTCCCTTAAGTTCATATAATTCTCATCAAATCTACTCACTAAACACAACCAAAACTTATCAAATCTTGTGGATTTGAGGTTAAGAGAGTTCCCCAAACAATTTCCCTTAGGTTTTATGGATTAAGATGGAGTGAAAATGAGAAAATTTTGTTTCTTTTTCTTCTTCCTCTTTTACGGTTTGGAGGCTAAAAAGGGCTGAGGTTTTTTGGTGTTTTTCTCTCTTCTCTTCCATATGTATTTACCACTATAATGTGTATGTATGTATGTATTTTGAAATATGGAAATACATGACATTAAATGTAGGAAATCATGGTGTTGGAGAATTGACCTATGTAATGACTTATGCAAGGACATTTTTGAAAATTTTCTTTTTCTTTTTCTTTTTTCACACATGCTCTTATCTAATTTTCTATCACATAGTGAGGGTGTGTGTGTGTGTGTTCGGTCAGCAGACCCATTCTCTCTCTCTTTTTTTTAATCAAAAATTAAGAATTGGGCTTAGTTTGTGGGCTAAAAAAATGACAATGTATTGGGCTCAATTCTTTGGGTCCATGGGCTTGATTTTGGGTTAAAAATATCATATTTGGTCCATATTTAATTGAAATAATATTTTTGGTTACTAAATCGAAGTGATTTTGCTGTTTTGAAGTCTTTTGGATAATAGCGATGAAAGTCATTTAAAATGGCGCTATATTTTTAAAATTTATAAAACATTGGGTTAAAATTGATAATTTAAGAATCTTTTGAGCTAAAATATAATTTTTGAAATTAATGGTGTGGCCTTGGTAGGTTTTGGTCGAAAGAAAAATTTTTAAGCTGAGTTTTTCCCTTATCAAGAATTTATAGCCGTATAATGAAATGATTTTTCAAAACTAGGGGTTTAAATTTATAATTATGGACATTTTTGGGAAAAATAATAATTTTAATAATTCTTTGAATGGAGATGAATTGTTTTAAAGATGATGAAGTATTTTTAGTTGTGAGAAAAATCTCAAATCGGCGAAAAATTCATTACCGATTAAAATTTTTTTCAAAACGTTTCAAAATATTTATTGATTAAACACAAGGGTTTATAAATTAAATTAAGAAAATTTTCGGGGTCTCACATATGGTATCCAAGCAGCGATCCTAGCGACCTGTTCGCCTGGAGATACTATTGTTCTCCCTCGAAATGGCCATGTGTTTGCCACTACTGGTATTGTACTTTCCGGTGTTGTTCCAAAATACATAGTTCTTGAAATTAATAGCATTTCGGATATTGTTGCTGGGGTCATGCCATCCCAAGTACTTTTCTATTTTATTTAGAGAAAAGAATCCATTTTTTTTCATTATTAATTTAAGAGTTTTTATTAATTTGACATATATAAGATTATTATTTAAAAAAAAAAACATTATCAAAGTTTGAATGAAACCTTTAATGACTTCCGTAATTCTATACCCAATTGTATATTTCAGGTTAGGTATATTCATAATCAAATTCGATCCACTAAATATTAATCAATTAAAGATCTTATAATTTGATTAAGATTTGAATCACAATCAAACTTGCCCCATTGACACCCCTACGCCGATAGATAAAGAAAGCCCTAATGAAGCTGTGCCTGTTGTTCTCAATAGTTGGGTCGGTATGTGCCCAACATGTTTTATTATTATTATTATTATTATTATTATTATTATTATTATAATAGTAGCAATAGTAATAGTAATAGTAATATTAGTTGTGAATAAAAGAAGGAAAACAGTACGTAGTACATACAGTATTGCCTTCAATGAGTAATGGGAATATGGGGTTTGCTTTCCTTCGGGATAGGGTAGGGCCGCCACAGCACCCCACCATACACATATTTATTCTTTATTTATTCATTTATTTTTTACTGTCATATTATTTTACATATATACACGGGGGGTACTTTATGCCGGACATATTTTATTAAACGCCGGACGCTTTGGACAATATTGCCCCTGTTCTTATATAAGTTATCACATTCTAAAAATATTTTTTACACTCCTAAAAAGACTTCATACACTAAAATTATTTTGCTGCATAACGGGAAGATGAACGAACCAGATTACGAATAGAATTCTTTCGAAAATGAGGTAATTTTTACGTAAGAAAAAAAAGTAGTACGTCCAC
>JACFYI010003539.1:347663-366745 GCA_014898755.1 Handroanthus guayacan | reverse complement strand
ATACTAATTAAAGTATGATATAAATTTCATAAAAAGTACGTTGGATTATTTGACAAAAAATATCTATTCGTTTAAATTGCGACGCATAAAGAATACGAGTGTATTACAAGTAATATAAAAAAAAGGTACAAAATAAAAAATACAACAAATATGATATTATAGTAGCATTTGTTATGTTTCTTTTTACCTTTCTATTAATTAATTTCTCTCACGTGAAGCATTTTTTGTTCCATAATATATAGCTTTGTAAATAAAATACATTAATATATATTTTTGTAGTCTTACATGAATAACAACATGAGAACCCAAATATGAAATCATAAACAACTAACTTATTAATATATAGTTGCTTTGAAAAAAACTCATTAACATAATTCTTAAATGAAATACATTAATTAATACATATTTTTTAGAAGTATTTAAGTGATTGGTTGTTTTATTTTGGCATTTATCCAATTTTGTGGGTGCTTTAAACGATTTTTTCTTTTTTTCATTTCCTTGTATGTTAATCAATTGTTTGAATAATTTTCTAAAATCTCATATTACTTTATTTAAATATTTGATATAATTTAATAACAAGGAATTTATAGTTTTAATCTAATTTTTGAATTATATTAGAGTTTTACGAATTGTTAAATTTAGAGTTTTACCAAACAAATTATCTAATTCTAGGAGTTTGTAATATTCTTAATTACATGAATTTTCTTAGCAAAATTTTATAATTTAATCAATAATTCTAGAGTTACCTTTCTAGTATTCTGCTTAAACATTAAAAATAAAAAGAAAAACCATATCTTACATTGTAAATTCATCACATATTAATTAATTACTATCAAATATATGAATAATACAATGATGAGAGTTAAAGAAATAATACCAAATGGACAATTTTGGCAATTGCTTAAAATCAAAGTCAAAATGGAGATTAAATATCACTTTGTGGAGTGCAAATATGAACTTCCTATTTCCTTTTATAATAGCATATACAAATTATTGTTTGGTATACTCTATTTAAATCCGAACTTTGTTGGAACTTTTAAGATGCTAATCCTATAAGATTCTAATATTGCAGTTGAACAGTACCCTATAAATGCCATGAGTATTTTACTTGAGGTATATAACCCTTGGCATACAACCTGGTATACTCACCATTTTGTTTTATTGAGGTAATTACATATGTCACGCCTCGATTTTGGGGCATAGCAAGGTGGTACTCCTCAGCCTAGAGGCTTAGAGGCAATAAGCCACACAACATTATAGAGCATACTAATACACATAGAATCCTATTGATAACTCCGGAAATATCATAACGGAAGACAATCCAAATATCAATTCTTGAAAAACAATCCCAACTATTACAATCCTTGATACATTTGTGTTTAGGCATTAAACCTAACTATTAAAAACCTCATAAAAATTCCTAAAATGATAATTTAGAATCTCAAAAACAATAAATAAACTTGAAACAATGCTAGGAAATATATATATGTCTCGTCATCTATCCCAAAAATTGTAATTCTTCTTCTTCATGAACTAAGTTCTTTGCAAAAATGTTAAGTATCACAGTATGAGTGACACTTTGACTAGTAAATAACATCGATGACTTTCTATAGGATTTGAACAAGTATATGCTACATATATAAATATATATATATATATATATACGCGGAGATTAAAAAAACCATGTGTTTCATGTTATTCAAAAATAAACTAAATGATTTAAGTTCCAGAAAAATGTCATTTAACTTGAAAACATACATATTCATGTGATCACTTTTTAACAAAAGTTATGCACAATAGGAATCTCATTATCGAACTTTATAGAACAATTAGAACTTCATAATAACTTTTTAGAATAATCAAAACCTAATCAAAATGTATGGTTTATCAAAAATCCAATCATTAATTTATTTATTTATGCTCATGAATTTTCTAAATCCCAATTAGCTAAACTTGATAAAACTCTTAACCACAACCCCGTTAAGTGGGCTTAGGCACTACTATTATGCTCATAAGAGGGCCATAACCACAATCTTGTTAAGTGGATTCAGACATTACTATTATTACTTGTAAAATAGCCTTAGCTTCTACTGCATTAAGTGGGTTTAGAAACTTTGATATTGTAACGCTGTAGCTTAGTAAAAAATTTGATACTATAATTCGATAGCATGATCAGAATTTGCTAATATAACCTGGCAGCATGGTCAGAGATTTGCTACGATAATCCAATAGCATGATTTTGAAATCAATAATCTCCCAAACATTCAAAGTATAATCATTAATTAGTTTCTTTAATAAAAAAAGTTTCAACTTTTTATCTTAATAAATATGAGATCACATGATGTGCATTACTTAATGGAAAGCCCAAATATAACATGCTCAATTAATTTATACTTAAAAATCGTTAAGACAAGACATACAACTTCAAGCAGAGAAGAAAATTGCTTGCAAAAACTTTTTCTTTAAATACTTGCATTCATGACATGCTTATATGCTCTTTGATACAAAAAAGTGAAAAAACAAAAATCAATTAAGCGGAAGGCAGTATCTTTTTAAAAAGTTACTTCACAACAAAGAACATAGAAGAAAAAGAAAATCACTTATCTCATAATCTCCAAATCCAAGAGTGTCTATCAAGTCACTATAATCTAAGCACTCTTAACCTGATCTATGATAACAAAAAAATAAAAAATAAAAAATAAAAAATTGTTAAATTAACATTAGGTCTTAAAGAATATGATCAATTCCCAAGTATGCATCAATCTATATGATTAAATCCTAAATTACATTAAAAGATTGAAAGGCCGGGAAAGGAACTAATGTCACTTCTTAAATTTCGTCTTACTTATCCTACGGATTAAACCGAGTTATTTAAATCATCGAGAATGGGACTTGATTAATCCCTAGGTTCTGCGCTTTACTTCTTGAGGTCTTTCTCACCTAGGTGGCTTGATGTTTGTAATTAATTTTGAAAAGCACTTACATGATTATGAGTTATTGAAAGCTATTTTCTAATGTGTTAGAAACTCTGCTTATGCTATAAATTTTTCAAAATTAATTAACAACAAGCAAAACACTTAATAATCTCCCCTCAAGGGTTCAATCGTTTTGCAAAGCAAAAAAATAAATAATAAATAAATAAAATCAATTAAGCATAATCTATAATTAAGTCTGCTTATGGGTTGTTATGAGCTATTTATAATACCAGTATGTGATAATAATTCCAAATACCAATATAATATGTTGGATTATAGTGAATTATTTTATAGTTTCTAAACACTAAGTATTTTTAATTATATATATATATATTTTTTAACTTAAAAAAAAAAGTAGATTTATACACCACATTCATGGAGAAACTTAGAAAGATTTTTCGTCTATATGGAGGACAACTCATGAAAATAGTCCTACTTTTTTTATTTTCCTCCACCACCTCCTCCTCCTCCTCCTCCTCCTCCTTCTTTTCTTCTTCTTCTTCTTCTTATTATTATTTATTTATTTTTCCTGGGAGGGGATTGAACCCCCTAACCTCCCCTCAAAAGGCATATTATGAGGAGATGTCGATACCACTTATGATGGGTTACCTCATGGGGTTCAAAAATTATCTAAGTAGGGCTTTAAAGTAACAATACCTTCAAAAGGATGCGTTGATGTTAAACCACAAATTACATAAAAATTTGATAATAATGGTCATATTTAATTAGTTAACGCTAGCACTTGTGGCATACTTAATGCGTGTGCCTAAATTTACCTTTTAGAGAATTAAAAATATTGATTTATTTTTAAAAATGATAAATAATGTTTAATCATTGAATATTTTTACTTGAATTTATTATATAGAATAACATAATTGAGAAGTAAATTTGGAAAGAATAATGTTAAAAAAGTTACAATTGAAGACAAAATGGAATGGCAAAATAAACATTAAAAAAGGTTAAACAAAAATATTTTATCATTATCTTTTATAATTATTTTGTAATTATTATCTAAAGTAGAATTATTTTTGTTCATTTACTTAATAACAGATAAAAAAATAATGACTTTTAAGGTTACCGAATATATAATATAGAAGTAGTCAAGTGATACGCCCCCAGCCCCACAGCGCGAAAGATGGAAAAGAAAAAGAAAAAGGAAAAAAAGAGAAAGGAAAAGAAAAGCAAAAGAGAAAAGTAAAAGTAGACTAGGGCAACTGGACTACTACTGTTAAGTGTTAAGGAGGCCTCGAGTCTTTGGCTTTTGAACTCATTTCAGGGAAAAGATAAAAAATAAAAATAAAGAAAAAATAAAATAAAATAAAAAAGAAAGAAAGAAAGAAGAGTTTACGCCTTTTGAACGAAGATTTTTATGTAAAATTTAACATTAGTGTTAGGAGTATTTACAAAAACTTTTACTTTTTTAAGAAGTAAAAAACTGTGAAAAAAAAAAGTTTGAGTAATAAAAATTGGAAGTATTTAGAAACAAAATATAAAAGTAGTTAAGAGATATGCCCCCCGGGCTCCACAGCACAAAAGATGAAAAGAAAAAGAAAAAGAAATAGAAAAAAGTGATAAAAAGGAAAAGAAAAGGAAAAGAGAAAAGTAAAAATAGGCTAGGAGCCTAGGACAACCATTAAGGAGACCACCAGTCTTTGCCTTTTGAACTCCTTTCAGGGGAAAAGAAATAAAAAATTAAAATTGAAATTAAAAATATAAAAAAAGAAAAAGAAAGAATGAAAGAAAGAAGAGTCTGTGCCTTTTAAACGGAGTTTTTTCTATGCGAAATTTTACTTTAGCATTAGGGGTATTTGTTAAAACTTTTGCTTCTTGGAGAAGTAAAAAATTGTGGAAAAAAAAATTTTTAAGTAGTAAAAATTGTGAGTATTTAAAAATAATATTAAATATCGTCAAAAATAAAATATAAAAATAATTAAGTGATATGCCCCTGGCTCACGCAGCGCAAAACATGCAAAAGAAAAAGAAAAAGAAAAAGAAAAAGAAGAAGAGATAAAAAGGAAGAGGAAAGGAAAAGAAAAAAGTGTAAGTAGACTACGACGACTGGACCAGCGGGATTGAGCCATTGAGGAGGCCTCCAGTCCCTGCCTCCTGAAGTCTTTTCAGGAAAGAAGAAGAAAAATAAAACAAAAAAATAATAATAAAAAATAAAAAAAGAAAAAAGAAAAGAAAAGAAACAACGTCTATACCTTTTGAAAGAAGCCTTTCTTATGCCAGATTTAACATTAGTGTTAGGGGCATTCGTAAAAACTTTTTACTTCTTGAAGAAGTGAAAAATTATAGAAAAAGTTAAAGTAGTAAATATTGAGAGTATCTGGAAATAGTATTGAAAAAAATAAAAAAAGTAATTTCTAGAGTGTTTAGGGAAAAGGGAAAAAAAAAAAAAATAGTTGGCACGCTTAATTTATTGTAAAAATAACTAAAAGAACTTTTGGTTATTTGCCAGAACACACAAAATTTGGTGGCAACGGGTCTCAAGATGCTTTTACTTTTAACAGTTTTTTGACAAAATTTAGCAGTTTTAAAAGTAGAATCTCCATTCCCAAACTCTCAATTTCTGCATTTCTTCAGCTAAAAGTTGAAAAGCATTTTTTTTTTTAAACTATTGCAAGTACCCTCTTAGATAAATATATATAAGTGATATTATCAATTTGCCTCCTCTTATTCCCAAAATTATCAATAATTTTCTTTTTATTAAAATTATTCTATATATATATTATTAAATTTACCATTGTGAAATAAGGTAGAAATTAATACTAAATAATAAATATATTTTCTTGAATTCTAAAGATTTGTGCATTTTAATTTCATGAAATTCAATTAGCATATCAAATTTAATATATTTAATAGATTTTCAGTAACAATTATAAATTATTTGTCAAATAAGTCGACCAATTTGTAAAAATATCTATATATTGGACTAAAACTGGTACCAAATATGGAAAGCAGTTTAATATGTAGTTGATAATAAAAGTGCAAACAAGTCGATTTGAGTCCAAATTTGAAAAATTCTGATGCTTGAGTTGGTAACTTGTGAAATTAAGCTTGAGGAGAAAATATCAAGCTTGATCTCATTTACTAAATATACATGCATATATATATATATATTCAATTAACTAAAGTGCTTAATTAGTTGGAAAAATTATTTCCTGGTTCTTTCACCATTTTTATTGTTATTTCTTACATGTTATCAATTAAATTAACATATGACACTATTATTCTTTTTATTTGGACTAATTATTAAAGTATGAATAATATTTTGATTATATTATTTAGTAAATTCTATCCAAGTCTAAAGAATTAAGGGGTGGTTGTTGTAATTTCACCCAATATCAGGTTGTGTAGCTGTAGTTTATCATAATTTTTATTTCTGAAAAACAGTATGACACGAGGGTAATTTCGACAATTTTAAGTCATCTATCAATTTAAACAGAAGGTCATTACCTTTAGGGTGGTTCATAATTTTGAAAAAATTGAGAGATGATTATTATAATTTTGCCTAATGATAGGGGATGCAACTATAATTTACCCTTATCATTATTTAAAAAAAAAAAAAGGCTCAATATGTATGTGTATGATGAGATGGAAGATTCAATGTGGCAAATTTATTGAACATTAGTATTTACTGTCACTCGATACCTGTACATAAAATAATTAATATATAAGTATAATGGATACTTGATTTGTATGTATTTAGCAATTAGAATATGATTAATATATGTAAATATAAAAATATATATAATTTAATGTAAATGGATAAATTAGTGTTATTAGGATAAGTTAGATATCAACAGGTATGTAAAGCATAACACATGAAAACATGTCATCAAAGCAACTATTTTTGCCATTCACATTTTACATATAGTATAGATGGGCCTCAATTATAAAAACCCAATTACAATTTATAGACTTACATACTTTGATGCTAGCTATGGACTTAATATGACACGAAACAAATTAAATCGCAATTTAGGCTGGGTATTACAATGTTAACAAGATATTACAATTTTAACAATTTGTGTGATTTGACCTATTTACAAAAATATATCTTTTGTTTGGGAAATTAGATTCACACTCCCTGTCATCAAGTTAGTTAATTAAAAAGTCAACGAAAACTATGTAACATTGCAAGTAAATTTCTTAAACAAGGTCCTACCAGCAATATTTCACTTAATATATTAGATTTTCATGGGCCTAGTCGTTATGTTATCACTAAATTATGCAAAAAGTGCCATTACTAATACTATTAACTCCTAGTTTTTATTTTTTAAGAAAAATAAATTTATAAATATTCATTAAAAACTAGAACTTTTTCAATTTTTATTAATCAACTTGGATACATGATCGAAACTTATGGTCTTGGTAATTAATTTGCAAATTAGTGTGCTAGGATTCACTGTCATATCCAAAGATACTGTAGCCTCGTTAAAAGAGTTAATTGGAACAACTCCAAGAAAGATGGCCGCGGTCTCGGTGGTGTCGACCGTTGCAGAAAGACTGGAGTATTTACTGTTGGCTGATGGAGCTCCAGCGAGATGCGTAGGAGATTTGAGGGACGGAGTTGTGCAGCTCCGGTCAGAGCTCCAGGGAATAGTATTTGCAGCAGATTCAATTGACAGTATGAGTGAAGAATTGAAAAACAAAGTGACACAACTAGCTTACGACATTGAGGATGCCGTAGAATGTTATAGCAAACAGGAAGCAGCACACGAAGAGAAATCGGGTGTGCGCTCCTGCCTTTTCAATTGCTCAAGTACCAGTGCGGGGAGTCTGAGCAAATATCTTCACATCTTCAGGGAGAGAATCAATGACATCAAACATTTTATGGATGCTAAAAAATATGCAGCTGCGGGAGGAGTACTAGAACGAAGCTTCAGCAATAGTATTAGTGCTTCTTCTAATTCAGAGCGACAACTAGACAAACAGCTGATTTTTGCTGAAACCTCCCGCGCTCATGGTGAACTTATCTTGGGCATGGAGGAAGATAGACGAAGGTTGATGGACAACTTGACAGATGGGACATCTAAATTGACAGTTATTGCAATTTGCAGTATGGGTGGCATAGGGAAGACCAGTCTCGCGAGATCGCTGTACAATGACCCTGTTGTGAGAAATTATTTTTACTGCCGAGCTTGGGCTACTGTGGAAATGGATTTCGGGGCTAGGAAGATCCTGGAAAAAATCATGAGGGATATCTTACCTTGTACTTGGGGCACGAGCACATGTGAAATCGCATGGGTCGAAACGATGATGTTGATGGAGCTGCTTTACAAAGAGCTACAGGGGAGGAGATATCTGGTTTTTCTGGACAATGTGTGGTCCACAGAGGTATGGGACACCCTAAAGTTTGCCTTTCCAGATGACGATGTCGGGAGCAGAATAATCATCACAACCCGTCTCATGGATGTGGCGCACTATTTAGCCACCTACGTACACACAATGCAGCCGTTGAACGAAGAGCAGAGTTGGGAACTTTTCAAACTAAAATTTTCTGGAAAAAAGGACCGAGGTTCGTTTTCATTTCACTCCTTCTTCCACGAAAAACTCACCTTTGCATATATATTACGCTTCATTAATTGCTCATACAAATGTTCAATTTGTCTGATATTTTGTGAGAAATTAAAGCTTGCATCTCGTTGAATCTCGTTATTTCACTTACTTAAAATCTGGGTTTCAATTTTTCACGGATAACTCCACACAGTACTCTTTCAATTTGCAAGCAAATGCCCAGGGAGTTCCTCACAACTACTTAAACACTAACATATTTTATTTTTCGAAAATCACTAGGATTTATGGACATAGTCTGGAAGCAGATGGGATGTTTGAATGAGCTTAAAAGTTTTTCGAGACAAGATATTTGAAGTGTTAGGTAGATATTTGAAAGGAAGGAATGTATAAGCTTGTAAAATAAGATGGTAGGATGTTATAAACTTTTTCCGGAAAGAAAAAGGTAATAAATTCTTAAATTATTTTAGGATTTTAAGATGTATAAAATGTTTTTTTGTAAGTCTAGCAAGACCAGTCTACATCATTAGAATATAGAGCTAAATCACAATAGTCATTCTAATTCATTGATTAAACATAACTTATGTTAAGTAAAAGTGTAATTTGAAAAGTCTGTGCATGCATAAGTTCTTTTAGATTCTGAAAAAAAGGGTGCAAAATCATGATTAGGCGCAAGAGTCCTTTGATTTCTTGGATAATGTTTCATGGACCTTGAATTCATTTTAATGAATAGGCAATTACTTTGATTAGTTCAGAGGTCTCATGCACACTCTTATACAACCCTTTTTGTATTTGGTAATTGTCAAGCAAGTTTGTCCTATATTTTTCCTCTTTAATATTCCTCTTCCAAACAACTTATGCATTTGTCTTTGGTTTTTGGCAGGGACTGAACTAGGGCCACAGATGGAGAAGATTGGTAAGCAATTAGTCCAACAATGCAGAGGCGTCCCTTTGGCTATAGCTACTATCTGTGGTGTCCTAAAGAGAATGGATTTTAATGGTTGGGTTAAGGTGCTGGAAACACTGCATAGAGACCCACATTTAGAACTAATCGAAGTTAGTTTGGCTCAAAGCTACCATGCCTTACCATTTCATTTGAAACCATGTTTTCTTTACTTCGGACATTTCCCACCAGATCAAGCTATACCGGTGGACAAGCTATGCTTATTGTGGATGGCTGAAGGGCTGATATCAATGAGAGATCCTGGCAGACGGAAAATGGAAGTTGCTGAAGAATACTTTAGAGAATTGGTTTATCGAAGCCCGTTATTCATGGCAGAAATGGAGCCTGTGTTAGACTTCATAAAGACTGGATCATGCCAACTTTATGACAAGATTCGTGGGGTCAGCATACACGAATGGAAACAGGATGAGTTTTTTGAGGTTATTGATTTCGACAAAGCAAATGGAAGGCTCTCACGAACTCACAGGCTTGCCATATATTTGTACAAGTATAAAGATACAAATTACCTTTTGGAAATACCTACAAATATCAAGCGTATTATCAGATCCATTCTTTTCTATGATGCAGATACTAAATCACTGTCCAATTCAACATGGCCCAAAGAACTCTCTGACCTTAAGGAATTCCATCGGACAAGGGTTTTGGACTTTAGCATGGTTGATTTTCGAGTTAGAAAGCTTCCAAAAGGTATAGACAAGCTAACTTACCTAAGATACTTAAGTTTTGGAGGATGTTATCTCTCTGCATTCCCAGCCTCTTTAAGCAACTTTCCCTTCTTGGAAACATTAGACTTGCGTGTTAGAGTTTCTTGTGTAATGACCATACCGAATGTCTTGAGGAAGCTATCAAATTTGAGGCATCTCTATTTTCCTTTAGCATGTCGAAGTGATACAAATGATAAGTTGAAGCTGAATAGTCTGAAAAAGCTTCAAGTACTTCAAAACTTCCCTGCTGGTGTATGTGACGCAGATGACCTCCTACAGTTGGAGAATCTTGAAATTTTCACAGGGATTATGGATGGGAACAATATAGACCTAGAAAAGACTATTATCTCAATAAATGGGATGAAATCCCTTTGTCGCTCGTCCCTTGTGGTAAAAGCATTTGATTCTTACTCGGAAGAAAGGCGGTTGATTGTGGCAAGATTACTGGAGCATAATGCCATTCATAGTTTGGACATAGAGGGTTATCTAGGAGTGTTTCCACGTCTTGACAAGGGGATCAGTTCCAACTTCACTGAGTTGATTTTTAATGGATCTGAATTTAGTGATGATCCCATGCCAATATTAGGGGAACTTCCTAATCTGAGAAGCCTTGTCTTGTGCAATGATGCATTTATAGGAGAGAGAATGACGTTTTCAAAAGACGGGTTCCCTCAACTCACAAGTCTTAAACTAGCAACTTTACAGTTTCTGCATTTTTTGGAGGTGGAGACAGGATCCATGCCAAGTCTTAATATAATCACTTTCGAGCAATGTGATAAATTGAGATGGCTTCCTTTAGTATCGAAAGAAATTCCAACTCTCCAAAAATTGATGATTGGATCAATGCCCCATACATTCCAGAGGACAGTTAAATACTGGGTTGAAGAGGCGAGGGCGTACCGGGAAAATGATGAGCTGACAGCCACCTTTTATGATTGTTGATGACTCAAGGAGTGGCAACGAGTTGAGGTAATTCTCTAATATACCTTATAATATTATTGTTCTTTAGAACTAATTCTCTTGTTTATAATTGAGTGCCCTGCTGAAGATGTCAGGAAAGATAAGTAAAGAAAATTAAATTGCTTTTAAGAATTTATTCATCATATGTTCATAGTTTTTTCATACTAGGTTTGATACATGGATTTTGGTGAAGAAAAGAAAAGAAAATGCTAAGAAAGATATTTTTGTTTGTTTGGTAATCAAGGAAAATATTAAGGAAAGGAAAAATTGAGGGAAAATGCAGTTTAGTTAGGGAAAAATTAATTTTCCTCAGAAAATGATGAGGAAAATGAAGGAAATTATTTAGGTCTCTCTCCTTCTCTAATACATTATAAACTTTCTTGCTCCTTTCGTCAATATTTTCTTTAGGTAACCAAACAAACTTAAAATTTCATATTTCTTTTCTTTTCTTTTTCCTCAACATTTTCTTTTTCCCATCAAAATCCTTAATCAAAACATAGTCTTAAACTTTTCTAAACAATGATTTAACTAACTTTCGAGGACATACTCGATAGGTAAGGCACTTTATCTATCGTACGTATGAATTTAATAGAGTTGCAAGTAACACATTATTGTACTCTTTCTATAGGTATAGAAAAATTGTTCGGGGCTCCAACTTTTGTTATGACAAGGCTCCATTAATATTCATTTTTTTTCTTAAAAAAATATAGGAAGAAAGAGAAAACACCCTTGTGGTTTCAGAATTCCGAATTTCATCCTATATCTTGCCATATCACGCGTTTAGTAACATAACTATCTAATTTTGATCACATTTAAATCGATTTTGACGCTATGCGAGAAAAAAGACAGGAATTTCTAATATGGCGTGATAGAGTGTGCCCAGCTTTGGGGATTTTGCTTTGCTGAAAAATTGAGCTGCTGAATTGTAAAAAATATTAGAAAATTATTATCATAAGATAATAAATTAAATGGTATTTTTTATTCACAATCTTTTAGTAATAAATTTTTAGTAAATAAAAGTTTTACTGTATCATTTATAGTATTAGTTATTATAAATTGATCAATACATTATTAATAAACACGTATTTACTGGATATTAATTTTCATGTGTGTTTATTGAATATCCTCTAACACTAATTTTATGGCCACATCTGTAGAACTAAGTAAGGTGTTTGGGTGAGCTTATAATGTGACAATCCAAAAATTCCCCTAATTTAATTTTAATGTGAGAAAATTTATCTAATTAAATTCTTAGCCAAATATTTCCCTAATTTGATTTTTGAACTCTCAATTTTCAATCAATAGACGTTTTAAAACATTTTTTAGAAAAATCCTAATCGGCAACCGATTTCTCACCGATTTGGGATTTTACTCCCAATTAAAAGTATTTTATTACTTCTGAGAGACTTGTTTTACTTCCAAAAATTATTGTATACATTATTTTGGTTCAAGATATGATTTTTAGTCCAATTTATAGTCAAGGATTTAGACCAAAACTTAATTTGTTATACCATATGTTATACACTATAGCATGCTACAAACAAAAATCAAAATATATATATACACACACCTATACATATATACATGGATACACACACACAAGTAGCAAAGATATTTACATATTATATGCCAAATTAATTTCCAACCAAGTTTATGGCATAATTGGACTAATAAGCTAGAAACCACAACCAAGTTACACCTTGTATCAATTTTAAAAATACCCAATAAATTCCAACATTTTTTCTGTATGAAAAACCACAAATTTTCAGAAGTTAAGCCCTCAATTTCGTGCGAGCGAGAGAGAGAGAGAGAGAAAGAGAGAGAGAGAGAGAGAGAGAGAAAGAAAAAAAAATTGCTAGACCAATTTTCCTTGTCTTGTATTCCAAAGGAGTTTCAACCTTCCAACATCAATTTCAATTCAAAAGTAACTCAAAAAAGGGGAAGTAAGGTTGCTCACTTGGTAAGATAGAAATTATAGTTGTTATATATTGTGTTTTCTACATAGGTGTAGGATATAGTTTAAAAACTTATGATTTTGATTTCTATAGATTTTGATTGAGGTATAAACCACTACTAGCAAGTTTTGGATTGGCTTATAAGGTAAGAATCATAGCTATTTTCTCTTTTTCATATTTGCTATGGATTGAAACTTGTATCGATTAATTTCAATTCTTGTGTCGATTGAATCATATTATTAAAACATAATTGGAATTTCTTGTTTGGGACCCTTGATTCGATCGAAACCTTGACTCCATCCTACGCTATTGCAATATTCTTGATTATGTTGGAGGCTTGATGAAGTTGAAATTATGGACAAAAAGAGACTTTAACCACTTCATACTCAAAAAACACCAAAATTGTTATTTTACCAAAATTTCTTCAAAACTTGAAAATTGAAAATCTCAATGATGACTAGAACAAACTAAGGCTAAATTTTATACTTTTCGGAAGTCTGATTTGTGAAGGATTTATACAATATATATATTTTTCGGTTACTGTTCACTGGGCGCGACTGCGCCCGTTTTCGGGAGCGGACGCGCCCGGGATAGAAAATTTTGAAGTTTTACGCTTGTCCGTGCCTATTGCGTCCGCGATCGTGCCTGTTCCCGAATATTTTATATTCGATTTTTAGCCATTTTGCCTTTTTCCGTCCATATTTCATCTTTTTTCAATGTTTTAGAAACTTCAAAAATAATTTTCTTCCTAGTTCGAAATTCGAATGAAATAAATTCCAAATTTGACAAATATTATTTATTCATTCTTTCACCTCGAATAAGAATAAGTTCGAATAATTTGATATTATCTTGAAATGGAATTGTTTGTTCATTTGCGCCCGAGATAAAAACTTAAATTTTGATTTAACTTCTTTTTGCTATTCTAAGTCCATATTTCACTCCAATAAGCTCTCATAAATCCAAGCGTACATTTTTTTATATCCCAATGTTGTATTAAAATATTTGATTGAATTCAAATTTATGATAAAGCTTCGTCTTGTTATTTTGGACTATTATTCTGAAACTTTAATTGAATTTGAGTAATTGATCATGTCCGAATTCTGATTATTGTTGGAGCTTCACATTGTTATAATTTATTTGTTTGTATTGATTGGAAACCGATTGATCGATTGATTGTTGGGCCCTGGGAAGTCTCAGGAGGAATGCTGGGCGGCTCGGGCCGATAGTGAATCCCCTGGATGACTTCCCCATTGTTTAGATAGTCCTATGGAGGCCTGGAGGTAGGTTTTCCAGGGACTAGTCTGCGACACGCAGTACGTCGACAGTATCTATAGTTGGCTTGGTTATCCCTCCGAGTGGCCACTCGAGGGAGGGACCCTATGGAGAGATAAGGATTATATATTGTTATGAAGTTATAAGGGTGAAAAATCTACCAAATAATAGTTCTGCCTTTGTCATACGATTGTGCTCATTGTTATTATGATTAAGCTCGTTTATGCTCTTGTTGAGCTATTGTTTGTGCTCTTGTTGAGCTATTATCTATGCTACTGACTAGCTATTATTTATGCTCTTGCCGAGCTATTATTTATGCTTTTGTTGAGCCATTCGTTTATATTGCTTGTGATAATTGCAATCGTTGGCATGTCCATTTTCATTGTTGAGCTTATTGCCTCTTCACTCATTTATTGGCTTCCTTATTCTTCTCCATTCCATAGCTATGTTTCTTACTAAGTCAGTGGACTTATTCAAATATATTACCATATGTAGGTGAATATGCACTTGGAGCTCTTTAGGCTCGTTGTAAGCTCTTCTGTTTTGGTTTAGTTCAATGGTTTATCTGAATAATGATGTAAAGGGCTTGTAGCCATTAGATTTGTATTAGATAGTGAAATCTGTACATTACTTTATGTTTTGGTTTTATTTTGGGCTTGTAGCCGTGAGACCATAGTTTGTAAAGGTCCCTATACGTTATTGGGATTGTATAAATATGTAAATGCGATATTTAGATATTTTCGTTGCATTGTTGTTAGTTCGCTAGAAGTCCGCCTGCCCACAGGTGGCATTGCCAACCCAGGGGTGGCCGTCCCTGGATCCGGGACATTACATATAAGCTCTTCAAAACATCTTATAAGATGTTAAGAGTTTTCAAGATGTTACAATATGTTTGGTATTTTTTTTTTTTTTTAAAATCTTCTTAGTTCCTAAAATAGAATGTTAGGAGCTTATAAACTCTTTTTAGAAAAGTAAGGAAATCCTAATTTATTTTTAAAATCTTCACATACACCTTTATTTTTAGCTATTTTAATTATAAAATTGCCATTACTAACATCTTATAAACTAACAAGTCTTATTTTATTCAAAAACGTCAACAACTTAGAGGGTGTTTGGGTGAGCTTATAAGCTCTTAAAAACTTCTTATAAGATGTTCAAGAGTTTATAAGATGTCATTAAGTGTTTGGTAAAATTTTTTAAAAAAGATCTTATTAACTTAAAAAATAAGATGTTAGGAGCTTATAAGCTCTTTTTAAAAACGTAAGAGGGTGTTTGACTAAGCTTATTTAAAACTTCTTATAAGCTCCTACATCTTATAAAATGTAGGAGCTTATAGGATGTTAGATCTTATTTTAAAAATAAGTTATTAAAGTGTTTGGATAAAATAAGACATTTTAGTTTATAAGATGTTAGTAATGGCAATGTTGTAATTAAAATGGTTAAAAATGAAGTTAGATGTTAAGATTTTAAAAATAAGTTGGGAGCTCCTTACTTTTTTAAAAAGAGCTTATAAGCTCCTAACACCTTATTTTTAGAGTTAATAAGATCTTTTTTAAAAAAAATTTACCAAACACTTAATGACATCTTATAAGCTCTTGAACATCTTATAAGATGTTTTTAGGAGCTTATAAGCTCACCCAAACACCCTCTAAGGACCTCCCAACTTATTTTTAAAATCTTAATATCTAATTTCATTTTTAACTATTTTAGTTACAACATTGCCATTACTAACATCTTATAAGCAAAAAAGTCTTATTTTATCTAAATACTTTAACAACTTATTTTTAAAATAAGATCTAACATCTTATAAGCTCCAAAAATATCTTATAAGATGTATAAGATGTTTCAAATAAGTTTAGCCAAACACCCTCTTAATCTTAAAATAAGATATAACATCTTATAAGTTCCAAAAACATCTTCTAAGATGTAGGAACTTATAAGATTTTTTTAAATAAGCTTGGCCAAACACCCTCTAAGTAGCCTGTTGCCATCAATGCAAAAATCTCAAATTAAGTACACTCTGGCCTGCTGCATCAGCAATTCTTGTCAATCTGCTAGTTTCCAACAGAACTTTAGTAAAAACAACAAAATTGAATGGTTTTTTTTTATTTTTTATTTTTCCTTTTTTGAGAGTAAATTGAATAGTTACGTTACAAGATATAAAATGTGGCAAGATAAAAGATCAAATTCAGAATTTAAAAAATATTATGGGTGAAAAACAATTTGTTCTTCCCTAATATGTAACACGTTCTATACTGCTCCACTCCCTAATATGTAAAAATTAATAGAGGCACAATGTATTAACAAAAAAATTGAACACTCTTGCTCCACTCACTGCTGAAACTTTCTAAATAAACGTGTTAATATATATATATATATATTTGGCAAGATACTGTGGAATGTATACTCATTAAAGGTTTTCAGAGATTACAACAATTAAGTTTTAATTGAAAATACGTCAAGATTTTATGAGTACAGCCTTGCAAGACTTTTAACAGAAAGTGTTACATGCACTTTGAAATTAAATTTTCAATTGCTTCAAGTTTTGACATAATAATTTTTTTGAAAATTTTATATGATTCATCTTTTTGCATTCAAATTGTAATCACCATCACAAAAATGCATGTGTCTAAGAGCGGGCCGCTACAAATACTATATATTTACTTTAAATCCGATTATGTGATTGTCGTTTGTTTGTTTGTGTGGATGCTTTTTGTTAAGGTTGTTTTTTCATGAGTGACTCTCCCCTAATGTTGTAATCTGGATTTTGAGTGGATCCTCTTGTAAGTTGGACCTCCATGGTTGTTGATACTATTGTTTGTTCAACATGATTAAGAATATATGAATTAAATGTTTTTTTATGAGTTTTCGTTAAAAATAATGAGCACCAATTGGAGAAATCATTTACTGGACGAGATGTTTTCGATTAAATCAAAATTCCATTCAATAGGTTTTGGGTAATTTTCATGTCCAACAAACTGTTGTTGCTCGATCGAACATGTACTAAGAACTAATCGGTGAACATTTTATGATAGGTAAGTTGTTCGTCACTTTATATCAAGCTGCATTAGGTGTGATATACTTGGAGACAGTCTCACATTCAATGGATTGCGATATATCATCTACATGAACTATAGAATAGACATAAATGTACAAATAATTCAAATTACAAATTTGGCTCTACCAAAAAAGAAATCGTACATCCAACGAGTAAAGGGCACTTCAATGTTTTCGGGCACTGCGATGTCTTCCCCAAAGACAATGAAATATTTATGATTTAAAATCTCTGCATTATACCTTCAAGATGGATGGAGCTAATATTCAAATTGGTCATCTCAAAATAATAATACAAGACAACTTTTCATATTGTGTCCACGTGTTTTAGCTCAATTTTTAGTTTCAACTTCTCCATCGTATTATCAAAATATTGTGGGGAGCAATGTGAATAAAACTCCAATTCTCTTCTTGTAATCTCTTCTATCAAAGATAGAAAAATACCGTAAATACTGCAATTTGCAATTGAAAATATTGAAATTTTGAATTTTGGTATTATACTTGCTTGCATACTATACTAAACATAGTTAATATTGGATTTAGTCGAAGAGACAAACATGATTTTTATCATTAGGGTTTGGAATTAATGTTTGCGTAAATTAAGGCTAAAGCACCTTTTTGTATGACAGTTTGACATTTATTTAAATCTAAATTTACGTGATGATAACTCCAATTAACTTTATTAACTTTAGTTGCATGTTATCCTATTTGATGGGCATGTCATATGATTTATATGTGGGAAATTCCACTAATTACTAAAGGACGCTTTTAGTTGTTGGTGGGCCAAAAGCTTGTCAAAAGAATCTTGCATTATATAACTAGATTAGCATTTTACTCTTTAAAGCTTGCTATGCCACTTGGAAAAATAAAAGTAACAAGTTCACCAAAGAAAGCTGTAACTTAGGTTTAGATCAATTTGTGGAAAATTAGATATATTCTTGATTGGAAGAAGCAGAGATCGAGCCACATGGTGAGGCGGGGGGGAGCGAGAACCCCCCACCACCACCAACAACAAAAAGAATTTAGGGATTCCTGTTTTCACTACAAGAAATATGATTTTTACTACAAATGTTTTTACTTCACTAGAAATAATGTGGTAAAAAAAGATTATATGCTACGATTTTCATATTGTAGTATAAGTTATCAAAAGGTATGGTAAAAACTAATATTTAATACTACGCTCCCCTTAATATAGTAAAAGATATGCTTATTTACTACAATTTTAAGATAAGGCAAATAAAGTATATATTTACTACGATTTTTCACATATTATGGCAAATGTTGATGCATTTGCCACATTTTTCTTTAGTGAAGTGAAAAGTATGACCATTTTTTTTTTCAAAATTAATTGGCAAATAAAGAACAAGATTTAAAATAAAAAATAAAAAATAAAGAAAAAGATTTAAAAAAAGCTAAAAATTTTAATAATAAATTAAAATATTAAAATCCGAAGTAAAATAATTTCATTTAGAAAAGATGTTAGTATTTTAATAATAAATTAAAAATTAAAGTGTAACGCCCCGAAAAACTAGAGCATCCGCCCGTAGGTCCGGGACGGCACTCTCAAACGGAAACTAACTAATAATCGTAAATAGAAAATTCACAATGCAATCGTAACTTGACAACTCAAAATATCTCATAATTCATAACTGAATTTTTCAAAATACATCATGAGTTC
>JACFYI010003539.1:325125-341161 GCA_014898755.1 Handroanthus guayacan | reverse complement strand
TTTTTTCTTCTCTTCCTCAGCACCCCAAATCTTAGGGTTTGATAGCTTTTTCTTTTTCGCGAAAAACTTTGAAAATTATGCTGATGATTGTTTAAAATCTGAAGCTTCTTTGAATTTTTTCTTGTGATTATCCTTTTTCTTTTTCTTCTTCCTATGGTGGTTTGATCACATTTCCTTCTCTGCGAAAAACTGTGAAAAATTATGCTCATTTCTGCAACTTTTTTGGGTTTTTTTTATTTTTTTTTATTTTTGAGATTACTTATTTATTTATTTATTTATTTATTCTGCAGATGTGGCTGGAGTTGAAGAAGGGGAGAGAGAGAGGAAGAGCTTTACGAAAACCAAGCTGACGATGGTGGCGACGATGAAGAGGAAGAGGCAACATGGTACAAGTTTTCGAATACATTTCTCCAAAATGTTTACATGTGCAACTTTTCTATTAACATAATATTTTTTAACATGATATTTGGGTGAAGATTTTCGTTCTTAATATGTGGTGAGATTTTGTGTAATATAAAGCTGTAATTTGTACCTTAGTTTTCAAGCTTTTAAATATAACTTGCATCTATAATATAGGTAGATCTATGGTCGGGAAAAACAGGTTCTGTGGCCTGGAGATAGGTGAGTTATTTTACCTTCATCATTTGATGGAAAGAGAATTCTGATTTCATTTTATATTCATGATAATTTGTTTGTTTTTTCCATTCTACTTGTGCATTTAATTTTGAAAATAATATTAAGAATTAAGAAATATGAAAGTGAATTTTGGTGAACACAATATGCATTGTATTTAAGCATAAACTGAAGTTTACAAATTAATCTTTTTAAACATGAAATGGGAAATCTTTTGGGTTTCTATTTTATTTTTTGCCATTACATTAGTGAGAGCATCCATTGAAGGACAACTACTGTATATATATCAGTGAGCTACTTTTTCAGCATTATTGTATTTTAACTAATCTGATTCTCCGTTGATTGAGACTGTTAATTTTGTTTAGCTGCGTGTGTTTTCCCCTCATTCAGATTCTGCGTTTTAACTTAATATACAAGTATTTTTTTGACTATACAGTATTGTTTCTATGCTTTGTGTAATAAACGAATGTTTTTCCAATGTGGCTGGCACTTTATCATGCAACTTGTCAGTGCATTCATATCTTAGGCATTTTGATGATTTCTTCTAATCCTACATTTTCCATTATCTTCCATAGAATCAGCAGAAGTTATTGACTGATATTTTGGAGAAGAAATCAGGTACTTTCGTTGACTAGCCACTTATGGCAACCCTTTTATAGATCTTTACATCAATAGAATGATTGCTAAAAACTATGTATTAAACTCATGGAATTAAAGAGGAAATTCCATTTGAATTATGAAAAACAATATATTAACGTCTTGAAATTGGTTGAAAGTTTATTTTACGTTTGTTGGTTATATTTGTGATAGTTGTGTAATCCGAAAGATCTGAGTTTAATTGGTTATACATGGAATATTTTGTTTTTGCATAGTTGACTTATTTTTATTCTCTCTCTCTCTCTCTCTCTCTCTCTCTCTCTCTCCCGGGTTGTGGAGTAATAGATGAACATGAACAAAACTAGGTTTTCTTCTAAATTATAATTTAGCAAGACAACTTGTTTAGGTATTTAGATGAACTTTTCTAACATCTTTTTCTTCCTTTTTATGTCTCAATAAAGATTTGTCCAATTCTTAATTTAATGAAAGTTTGAGTTTTGGTATTATCGACTGATGTATGAATTTTTTTGACTCTTTTTTTTTTTGTTGTTGATATTTTCAACTTTTATCTTCGAAGCTGACTTTAGATTTTCGCTGTCATTTACTGTTTTTGCTTAATGTAACTTTTATTATTATTATTATTTTTTATTACGATTAGAGATTTATTTTCTAATTATTATCTTGCTTTGAATTTTTGTTTCTAGATTACTTTAATATTGGGTTTCATTCATTTTATTCTTGACCTGTAGTTATCTATTTTTGTGTTTTTATTTAGATGAACTTGTCTGATATCTTTTTCTTCCTTTTTATTTCTTAGTAAATGTTCAAGTCTTAATTTAATGAAAGTTTGAGTTTTGGTATTATCTATTGACGTATGAATTATTTTGAGTTCTTTTTTTTATTTGTTGATATTTTCAACTTTTGTCTTCGAAGCTGACTTTAGATTTTCATTGTCATTTAATGTTTTTGCTTAATGTAAATTTTATTATTATTTTTTTTATTACGATTAGAGATTCATTCGAAGTTGACTTTAGATTACTTTTATGTTGGTTTCATTCATTTTATTCTTGACCTATGGTTATCTATTTTTGTTTTTTATTTAGATGAACTTGTCTAATATCTTTTACTTCCTTTTTATTTCTTAGTAAATGAATGTTCAAGTCTTAATTTAATGAAAATTTGAGTTTTGGTATTATCTATTGATGTATGAATTATTTTGAATTCCTTTTTTATTTTTTTATTTTGTTGATATTTTCAACTTTTGTCTTCGAAGCTGACTTTAGATTTTCATTGTCATTTAATGTTTTTACTTAATATAACTTTTATTATTATTTTTTTTATGATAATTAGAGTTTTATTTTCTAATTATTGTCTTGCTTTGACTTTTAGTTTCTAGATTACTTTTATGTTGGGTTTCATTCATTTTATTCATGACCTATAGTTATCTATTTTTGTTTTTTAATAATTTCTGAGTTGTTTTTATTTTGTTTATTTAGTCTAACTTTTTTACAAAATAGTTAGAAAGAATTTGATGTTCCCATGTTTTCCCATTTTGGTTCTCTATGCTGGTTTAATAATAATTCTCTTTCATAATATTTTCATAAGATTGAGTTTGGGCTTTTGTCTCTATTTTTGTCTATAGTTATTTTATTATAATTTTTCTGATTTATTATTTGGGAAGGTATGATTCATAGAAATATTTGAAGTGATAGACGTAAAAGCAGAGATGACGCTATAATTTTTCTGAAACCCAAAGTTTGAGATCTTCCTCGAAGGTACCATGTTTTTGTTTGCTTGCTTTTATGCTTTCAGTCTTTGAATTTGATTCTTTTAATATGCTTTTGCAACTTCATTCATGTTCCCTTAGTTTCCTTTTGTATGCACAACAGTAATACGGCAAGTATTTCATTTCACTAGATGATAATATCTTAAAAATCTCTTAGCAAATATGTTGGCCTTTTTGATGAAATCGTTTGATGAAGCTTAGCAGTGAAAATTCACCTAGCTCAATTAAAGCCAATAGCCTAGCATCTTCTCTCTACAGTTGATATCTCACCAAGATTAAAATTTGTACTATATGTTAGAATTTAGGAAATTGCTAAGTTTGTATCGAAGATTCTGTGCTTCGATTAGCCAAAGCTTTATATGCGTGAAACTAATGGGATTGTAGAAGGCCGTGAATGCTACTTCTAGGTATACGATGACTTGCCATTCTTTTTATTTCTAAATTCAATCTCTTACATGTTTTCTTGGCATTTTGCAGATAATATATACTGTTCCATATGCCATTGGTTTCTGCTGGTATTGAAGCTATAGGCACAGGGTAAGGTTACTTGGGACGTACTTTTTCTATTATTTTGTTAATTGAATGTTACAGTATGTCGAATAATCAAGTCTATCTTCGGGGTGGTCGTGGCCTGTGGGGATTTTGAATCTGACAATAGATATTCCACAGGTATAACCGATTTTACTTTTAATAGTTTTGAGTTGTATGGACTCATACCATTTTATGACATTTTACCTCTTGGATTTTTGAAAATTTTTTTTATGGCTGCAGATTTGATGAACTATTAAATTCAATTTCTAATGCATGCAAAATGGAAACAAGCTCTCTTGATTCTTGCTGTAACAGACCAATTAGAAGCCTCGTGATTGAAAATAGTACACATGAACTTAGAAAACCATTCTGTCTAGCGAATTGATAAGCTTAAGTACTCCGCCTTACCTTTGCAATAAGTATTTCAAAGTTGAGTAGTGACTTATTTTGATGTTATTTGGTGCTGTATTATGTATCAAAGAATATGCCAAAATAATTCTATGAAATTAGAAGTTGAATATCCGATTTGGGGCACCATAGATTCAGCTGACTACATTTCACTTTATAATCTGTGCTTTATCATTTTGTTTTGGATTATGAACAATGGTAGAAAAGATGAAGGACAAATTTAGCTTCTCAAAACCAGTTGTAGATACAGAATTGTTTTTGTAGATATTGTTGTTATTTGATATATATTTTATTAAAAAAAATATAAAATGCATAGAGTAATAGATTATTAAGCAATGCAATGGGCACAACACCACGCCTTGCGTGGTGCGGCCTATACTAGTATATATATATGTGGGAAAATTGGGAGATATTGCCGGATCACCCTTCACCAATTTAAGGGAGATATTACAATATTTAATATCAAAAAGATTTTGGCCAAGTTTTTGCTCATGCGGAAAAAATTTCAAGACCTTCTTTTCCCTTGACACATTAGCAAGGACCAAACTTTCTTTAATTTCAAAAGTGACCCAACTTCATCTATAAGTAAAGAAGATGGCCATTACAAGACCACCTATGTAATGCCCCGGATCCTATGTCTGGCACATGGATTTTGGTGAGAAAAAGAAAATAAATATTAAGGAAAATATTTTTGTTTGTTTGATAAGTGAGGAAAATATTAAGGAAAGAAAAAATCAATAAAAAATGTAGTTTAGTTGGGAAAAATTATTTTCCTGACAAAATGATGAGGAAAATGAAGAAAAAGCTTATTTAGGTCTCTCTCTGTCTCTAACATAGTATTATTATTTTTATTTTTATTGCTTCTTTCCTCAATATTTTATTTAAATAACCAAACAAACTTGAAATATCATTTTTTTTCCCCTTTTCTTTTGTTTTTCCACAACATTTTTTTTCTACATCAAAATCCTTAAACCAAACATAGAGTTAAAATTTTCTAATCAATTATTTAACTAACTTTTGAGGACACAATCGATTCATAGGGCGCTTTATCTATTGTACGTTGGAATTTAAGAGAGTTGAAAGTAATACATTATTATACTCTTTCCATAGGTATAGAAAAATTGTTTGGTGCTTCAACTTTTGTTATAACTTTTGCTGTGTCCGAATGGAGCTCCAATGGAACCAGAAAATCTAGAGGAATATTGGAGCTGGTCCCCAGAATGATTTGAAATCCTTGATGTTTATTTTCAGTGTCAATAAACTGGTCGATACTATATATGTACAGTCCTCTAAATTTGATTATGCGAGTGTCACTTGTTTGCTTGTCTGGATGCTTTTTGTAAAGGTTGTTTTTTGCAAGTGACCTTCCCTTATTGTTGTTATTTGGATTTTGAATGGATGGTCTTGTGAGTAGGACCTCCATGGTTGTTGATACTGTTGTTTGTTCAACATGATTGAGAATATATGAATTAAATGTTTTTTATGCGTTTTGGTTAAAAATAGCGTGGAATGATTGTAAAATTCATTTATTGGATGAGATGTTTGCAATTAAAATAAAATTCCATTTGGTAGGTTTTGAGCAATTCTCATGTCCAACAAACTATGTGGTAAGAAATAATGGGTGAACATATTACGATAGGTAAGTTGTTCGCAACTTAATATCAAGTTGCATTAGGTGGAATAACTTTGTGATAATCTCACATTCAATGGATTGTGATATATCATGAAGACTGCAGCATAGACATAAACATCCAAATAATTCAAATTACGAATTTGGCTCAACCAACAGAGAAATCACACATCCAATGAGTAAAGGGTACTTCAACGTCTTTAGGCACTTCGATGCTTTTCCAGAAGACAATGAAGTATTTATGACCTAAAATATCCCCAATATAGATTCAACATGGATGAAGCTAGTATTAAATTTGGTCATCTCAAAATGACACTACAATAGAATCTTTCTTATGAAGATATTGTGGAGAGTAACGTGAATAAAATTTCAATTCTCCTATTGTAATTTCTACAATTAAAGATAAAAAACACTATAAACACCGCAACTTGAAATTGAAAATACCGAACTTTTAAATTTTTGCACTTAGTTGCTTGCATACTATACCAAACATAGTTAGTATTGAAGTTAGCCGAAGAGAAAAACATGATTTTTATCATACAAAATCATCATTGGAGTTTGAATTCATGCTTCCGTACATTAAGGCTAAGGCACCTTTTTGTAAGAAAGTTTAACATTTCTTTAAATCTGAATTTACGTGATGACAACTCCCATCAACTTTGTTAACTTATTTGCGTGTTATCGCACTGACGGGCATGCTATGACTTACGGGAGAATTGCAAAAAGACCCCCTGTGTTATTCATAATTGGCTAAATGACCCCTGTGTTATTTTTAATAGCTTAATCCCCCTCTCAACTTTTAAAAATTAGCAGAGCGCACCCATTTTTTGGCAGTGAAATTAATGCGCGGGAATGTGAGGCTGGGCCATCATTTTTGCACGTGAAAGGACATTTTTACCCTTAAATAAAACCTTGAGGCAGGTGGGTCTTCTTCTCCCCCTTCTCCTCTATTATCTTCTTCGTCGTCTTTTCATCACGTAAAATTTCCATTTTCTTTTTCTCTTTTTTGCACTAAACCTTCTTCAACTAGCCCCACAAACTTCAAAAAAATGATTTACAGAAACAAATGCCTAAAAGATGAGATTTACAACCTAAAAAGATTCCATATAAAGTGGAGTAAGGAAAGTGAAAGCTTCGTATGAGCAGTCCAAGGTTCTAGCAGATCCCTAATATCAATTCATCTCACTACAAAAATATCAAGTTTTCCAGGAGGGAGGCCCCATAGCTGTTCTTCCCTTATACCCCGATGAATAATAACTAACTTACCATTCAATAAACAAACCAAATAAGTACTGTACTATGATGACAAAGAAGCCAACGGAGTCTAGCAGAAACCATGAATTCAGCAAAGATTAATCAAAGATTTTAAATATATTTCCTTTACAAGAAAAAGGGATAGGAATTTTTAAGAAATGCACAGCAATTCAAATTCTTCAAAACTCGAACATGGAGAGTGGCCTGTGAGTCACCGAGATTGGCCACCAGGAAAAAATATTGCAGACAATAAAATATGCCTAATACACAGCCTAGAGAATGAGATAATCTCACACCACTTAATGGAAAAAACAAATTAATAGAAACAATAAAGTGTTCATAAGTGCAACGCGTCCAGCTGTGGACGTAGTTTCTCGAATTTTTTGGTTTGCAGAGTTTCAGATGGTTCAAGGAAAGAACATGAATGCACATATGGACGAGACTCGAGAGTTGCGAGATGATTGAGAATACTCTGTGTTTCTGCCTTTCTGTTTCTTTGTTTCCCACTGGACTTCTTCTGCTATTATTTTATGGCTTTGAATGAAATTATTTATTCTCAAAAAAGAAGAAGAAGAAGAAGAAGAAGTAGAAGGAAGGAGAAGAAGAATGGGAAAATTGATACTTTGAGGACTACATCCATTTTTCACTTAACAAAAGGAAAAGAGGGGCATTTTTGTCACATTACACTAAAAATCTGAGGAAAATGGGCTATGGGGCACGTAAGCTAATTTTTAAAAGTTGAGAGGGGGATTAAGCTATTAAAAATAACACAGGGGTCATTTAGCCAGTTATGGATAACACAGGGGGTCTTTTTGCAATTCTCCCTATGACTTACATGTGGGGACTAATAAATTCCACTAATTACTAAATGACATTTTTAGTTGTTGGTGGGCCAGAAACTGATTTGAAATGCTAACCCAGAGCCTCATGTTTGTTTTCAAACTAACTCAAAACTTTCAATAAATATTGTTTTATTCATTTTAAAATTAACTTAAAAGAACATACCCTTTCCAATTCGTAGTCATCCAAATACTTTGCCTTCAAGTGGATTTCACCAAAAATAAATAAATAAATAATAAAGCCAAAAGAGTGCCCCTAAATGGATTTTCAGGAGAAAAGCATAGTCAGTGAACTAATATATAATTTCCAAGTCAATTTTTAAGCAAAATATAGAATTGAAGAATTAGCATGTGACTTTTATATATTTTGTTAATAACCATTTCATATGCTGAGATCAGCTCATGGATATCCATGTTAATCAATCTTCGAAACTCTTGATCAAATACAACGAATCAAGCTCCATTACTCTCATCACAACCAAATACTTTCAACATGAAAAGAATAAAAAGAAGAGAAAATAATTTCAACTTAGAAGTTTTAAGAATAATCCCAAAACCAGTAATAAATGTAAACATAACATTTACGTAAATTTAAAATTATGATTATCCTTTTTTATTTTGGTTTATATAAGGGAAAATTGTATATTATCTATTTAAAATAATGAATATCTTTTTAAAATTATGATCTTGTAGTGCTTATATTAGATAATTAACATTTTTCTAAGTACCATATTATTTACTAAATATATAATGACAAAAAAGGCAAGACACATTTATAATCTTTATAGAATCTTTTTTTTTTTTTAACTTGTTCTATATGAATTAGAACTACAGTTTTACTATGAAAATGAGTTTATTTTAATAATTTTACTAATAAGAATTATACCATTTGTAAACCATGCACTACTTGGGAGTTATTTGTAGAATTTAATTTTATTTATAAGTACATATGTACAAAAAATAAATATGTAATGTAATTAATTTTTAAGGTGAGTTATCACCTCACATAAAAATATTCTAATTGATAAATTATCCTAGTTCATAAACAACAATAAAAATATAAAAAAGGTGTAGACATTACAAATGACATATATAAGCAAAGTTATAGATAAATATATATTGTAGTTCAGTAGAGAGAATAATTTGCTTTGGCTGATGAGAGAGGATTCCACTGTCTTATTCAATTTTTGAAAATTCGTGATAAATTTTTAGAATAATAAATAATTTGAAGTTTATGAAGGTCACTGAATGCTTCAAAAAATAAATATTTCTATCACAATGAACTTTATAGAATAAAACATTTCATAACAATATTAATTCGTCAAAAAATAATGAATTCTTCAAATTCTTTTTTGTACTTTAATAAGTACAATTGTAGAATAATCACGACATTCCCTATCAATCATACATTGATATCATTTTACAAATTTGTGTCCCAATTGAATGAAGATGTAATAAACAAAAATTTGCAGTAAAGCAATAAATTAATAAATGACATGTACTACTATAATTAAGTATAAGTAAAAAGATAAATATAAATAAATAATGCATACATTTGGTAGATATTATGAAGTGATATATGATTTTGATATTTACATATATAAATGTATTATAGAGCGAAACATATTAAATTAGATGCTTTTGAATAACTAAAATTTTGAAATGGTAATATATGGATGTGGCAATTTGGAGAAATGAAAACCTTTCCACCTTATGATTCACATGGGAGAGAGATAAAATCATGTGGTGGACTCTATTTTAAAAATTATAATATGATTACACTAGGCTCATGCGCGTACTTTTGCGTGTGTGTATTATTATTATCGTCATCATCATATAAGGAGAGAAACTTCAACATCCATTATTGGACGAGAGACTAAATTAACATAACGGCAGATGATTCTCCCTATATCTATATCCGCTAAGATTTCATATCCAAAGACACTGTGGCCTCCTTAAAAGAGTTAATCGGAACAACTCCAAGAAAGATGCCCACGGTCTCGGCGGTGAAGGCCGTTGCGGAAAGACTAGACTATTTACTGTTGGCTGATGGAGCTCCGGCGAGATGCGTAGGAGATTTGAGGGACGGAGTTGTGCAGCTTCGGTCAGAGCTCCACGGAATAGCATCCGCAGCAGATTCAATTAACAGCATGAGTGAAGAATTGAAGGAAAAAGTGACACAACTAGCCTCTGACCTTGAGGATGCCGTAGAATCTTACACCATACAGGAAACAACACACAAAGGGAAATCAGGTGTGCGCGGTTGCTTTTTCAATTGCTCAAGTACCAGTGCGAGGAGTCTGAGGAAAGATCTTCACATGTTCAGGGAGAGAATCAATGAGATCAAACATTTTATGGATGCTGAAAAAGATGCAGTAGCAGGAGGAGGGCGAGGAGAAAGCTTCTGCAGATACACAATGGAGCCGTTGAATGACGAGCAGACTTCGGAACCTTTCAAACTGAAATTTATTGGAGAAAAGGATCAAGGTTCGTTTCCATTTTATTTCTTCTTCCACACATAAACACAGCCTTTGCATATATATATATATATGAATATATGTATTACGCTTCATTAGTTGCTGCTACAAATGCTGAATTTGTGTGATATTTTGTGAGAAATTAAAGTGTTTTGCATCTCGTTGAGTCTAATTATTTCACTTACTTAAAATCTTCGCGTGACTGAGTTTCAATTTTTCACAGATAACTCCACTCGGTACTCTTTTAATTTGCTAACAAATGCCCAAGGAATTACTCAATCCAAGTTTCACACTAACACATCAAATTGTACTTCTTCTCGGCAGAGCTCAAAGAATTTAGCTATAAATCCATTAGAACCTGCCGGACAATCGTAGAGATTGCTTCACATACCTCGTCCTCATCCGGCAAATGACAAAAATCTCCACCTCCTGTCTCCGTAATTTTCAGTTGGATAAGTTCCAGCAGGATGTCCGTTTCAAATTGTGGAGTGGCAACCTAGTTATTCTGAAAAACTCCACAGCCTAGTGCCAGATTGCCGCTGTATCCATAATGCTAGGATCCGCCATCTGTTGTTCGTGTATGATGTTTTATACCATCTTATCTTTACCAAGGAATGAAAAAGATGTTATGCTCCTTTCCTGTATATGGAAGGAACTTAGAAAACTATGGTACATCCATGCTGATTAGCATTTTTTCTCTGTGGAGAGGTTGCAACAAGGAAATTTGAGAAATGGTTCTGCACCCATGAATTGGTTGCATTATGTTCACTCGAAGTAAAAGAAATGCTTGAATTGGACAGGATGCTCTGAATAATGTCTAAATTCCACTCAACCTGAGATTATGATGGCTTAAATTAAACTCCCTGTGTTATCTGAAGCAATGCCCTGAATCAGATGTTTTATGTTCCCCAACTGGATTGGTAATGCTACTATGGTTCTTTCCATACGACTCAATCTGCATCTTATGAGGTCTAGTATTCACATGTGTGCTTTCATGCTATCTGTTGGCCGTCATTATTGCCTACTAATGTCCTGATGCCCCGATATTAATTACCTAAGCAGCTTAATCAAATTGTTTCGTCTTCTTGGATGGATTAAACTGGTGTAATGCTCTGTTTGGGTGTTAGAATTCCAATTCTAGCTTTTGAGATATTGCTTGTGTCGACACAATTTTTTTTTCCCCTTCCGTGCATTAAGGTTCCAATTAAGATTCAACCGTTAGAGTTTTTTTTGCACCATTAGCCTGTGCATTATCAGTTGGTTCACTGTAGATGTGCTCCATCTTGTTAGTAGTGTCCTGGTTATCTATACATAAAAGTTTGTTCCTTTACAATATTTTCCTCAGTCCGTTCAGTCACTACCTACTCATTTCTAGTGCCTACTTCATTTCGATCATTAAATATTTTCGCGTGTTTCGCCTTTTCAACTAATAAGTGCATTCGTCCTCCTCATGTCTTGTATGCTTGTATTTTGTGTAATCCAAAGGGCAGGTTTCATAAGATACTTTAATTGGAGATATTTCATCATCATCTTCACATCCAGTCCAAAATCTCATCAATTCTAGGCGCTAGTAAATCTAATTCCATGCACACCCTGGCCATAGCAGCTTGTGATAAGTTTGCCCTCGGGGACATGCACTTTTGCCAACGGCTTTCTTGTGAAATAAATGTAACGATAGTTTCAGCAAATTTATCCTCACCAGAGCTATTGGAGCCTCAATTGCTGTATTATATAGGGAATCCGTCAAGGCACTATATGTGCCTCATTCAAATTCTCGAGTAATCTTCTTTGTTAGAGAGGCGAATTGCCACTTGTTTTATGCTAATGAAACCTATCTCATAAGACCTGGTAAGACCCAATCCGACAAATCTCAGTCTAAGGTTTTTCATTGTGTATGATCTACTGTAGATAGCTATGCCAACTCTGCACAAGAAAAGAGAATCCGTGGTTTGCTTTTATGAGATGAAACACGTCCAATATTTTCAACATCTTCGAGAAATTTATATTGAAAATGTGCCAGGAAAGATCTGCTTCTTGTGAAACAACAACGACATCGATTTTCTAGGTAACAGGTTTGATTTGCTAGATGGCAAGGCATTTGTAGGCCAGTCTAGAGGCTGTGGAAGCAACGCAGGAGTCTTCCATTCTCCCGTAGACTGTAAAAATTATAATTCTAAATGTATAATTTTACAGAAAATAGTAAGATGATTGAAACTTTAAAAATAAATGAGGAAAAGTAAGAAAAATGTGAAATAAAGAATTCTTATTCAATATTTTTTTATTTAAAATCACATATATTTTTAATATGGCAAACAAACAAGTTTTCAAAAATATATAGTTGGAAACATGTGCAAATAGTGTAGATTAGGAACTTACAACTAAGTACAGTAATATTAATTAATTGTTCGGAAAAAAAAAAAAATTATTGTGGACCGATCATAAGCTACAATATCCGGTAGATTAGTGGTTACATGACATTAGGGAAAAGCCATTTATTACGATATATGGGAACCTAGTTAAAAAACTCAAAAATATAAGTCGTCGTTACTTAATATATACTATATTATCACACGATATTTTTTCACCAATATATATTATATATTTTTCACTGCATGCAGCACCACCAGGCCATGAACAACTGGTTTTTATTGCAGGAGCCAGCCGCGAAGTACATGTACATGCTGAGCGTAGATTGATAAAGGATGAAAAAAGAGAGTTGCGGTCAATACTTTTGGCTGGAGAACCATCTAATTTGTCTGTCATCGCAATATGTGGTTTTAGGGCTATAGGGAAGACCATTGCGGCGAAATCCTTGTACAATGACCCTTTGTTGGTAAAGCATTTTGATAATCGAGCTTGGGTTAAAGTGGGCAAAGAGTTTCGAGCGGAAAAAATTCTGGAGAGTATTTTATCTTCGAGCATGAAAGTGGACAAGATCCAAAAGATGGAGACGATGGAGTTAATGGAGAATCTCTACAAAGCCCAGAAAGGGAAGAGATATCTCGTTGTTCTTGACGATGTGTGGTCTAAAGAGGCATGGGACAACCTACGAGTTGCCTTTCCAGATGACAATAATGGAAGCAGAATTGTCATAACAGCAAGGGACACCAACGTCGCAAGATATATAACCACAAACATACACGAAATAGAGCCCTTAACAGACGAGCAGAGTTGGGAACTTTTAAGAACGAAGTTATTTGCAGTAAAGGATCGTCCAGGTTTTATATATATAATTCGTTAATTAATTTCCACTTTACTTCTTTGTCTAATTCCCTCCCATGCATAATTAAGAACACCCTTGCATATATGTGTGTGTATATATATAGGCCCACTGACGCTGAATTAATGTATTACTTAATGACTATAATGGGCACTCAAACTAAATAAAGATGTAGAAAGCATGTAAGCAATAATTCATCATGAAATTAATTTGTGGATTAATTAAACATAACTTTTTCTCATGCAGATTGGCAGTTGAACTTAGCCCAGACTTGGAGAAAATTGGTAAGGAAATAGTCAAACAGTGTAGAGGCCTTCCTTTAGCTATAGCTGCCGTCAGTGGTGTCCTAAGGAGAATGGATTCAAAAGATTGCTGTGAGGTGCTGCACAGACTGCAGGAAAACCAAAATTTAGCACTAGAGCAAGATAATTTGGCCCAAATGTATCATGACTTACCATTTCATTTGAAACCATGTTTTCTTCATTTGGGACATTTCCTATCAGATCAACCTATACCAGTGGACAAGTTGTACTTATTATGGATTGCTGAAGGGCTGATAGTGATGAAAGATCTACGTGATAGACAACATCGACAAATGGATGTTGCTGTAGATTACCTTAAATAACTGTCTGACAGAAGCCTGGCAATTGTGGAGGAAATGGAGGCCGTGTTACCTGCCCTGAGGTTTAAGTCGTGCTGCCTTCATAGCGTGATGCGTAGATTTGCATAATAGAAGGGAAACAAGAAGGATTTTTTGAGATTATTGATTTTGATGATATGAATCAACGGAGCTCTTTAACTCATAGACTTGCCATATATTTGGACAAATAAAAAGATACAGATGATGACCTTTTCGAAATGTCTGCAGAGGCCAAGCATAATATCAGATCCATACTTCTCTATGATACAGATAATAAATTAGTGTCCAGTTCAACATTACCCAAACAACTCTCTGACCTTAAGGAATTCCAACGAACAGGAGTTTTGGGCTTTGATAAAGTTGATTTTCGAATTAGAAAGCTTCCAAGAGGTGTTGAGGAACTAAATTACCTCAGATACTTAGGTTTCGGAGGATGTTGTCTCCGGGAGTTTCCAACATATTTGTGCAACTTTCCTTTCTTGGAAACATTGGACTTGCATGTAAAATTTATAGAAACTTGTATAATGACTATACAAAATGCCCTGAGGAAGCTATTAAGCTTGAGACATCTGTCCTTCCCTCTAGCATTTCGAAGTGATACAGGCGATAAATTGAAGTTGGATAGTTTAAAGAAGCTTGAAATGCTTGAAAACTTCCATGCTGGTATATGTGATGCAAATGACCTCCTAGAGCTGAAAAATCTTGAAATTTTCAAAGGGATTGTGGATGGCGACAATGAGGACTTGATGAAGACCATAAGGGCTACGAATGAGATGAAATGTAATTGCCATTCGTCACTTGTGGTAAAGGAATTTGATTGTTACTTGGAAAAAAGGCTGTTGATCATGGCGACATTGCTGGAGTGTAATTCTATTCATTATTTAGAGATAGAAGGGTATCTAGGTGTGTTTCCACGTCTTGACAAGGAGATTGGTTCAAACTTCAATGAGATGATCTTTAACGAATCTGAATTTCGCGAAGATCCCATGCCAATATTAGGGAAGCGTCCCAATCTGAGGAGCCTTGTCTTGTGCAATAATGCATTTAAGAAAATGGTGTGTTCGCAAAGAAACTTCCCTCAACTAAAAAGTCTTAAACTAGCAACTTCACAGGTTTTAAAGAATTTGGAGGTGGAAACAGGATCCATGCCAACGCTTAATACTTTCATAGTCAAGCAATGCGACGAATTGGAAACGCTTCCTCGTCAATTGACAGAAACTATAACTCTCCAAAAATTGATGATTGGATCAATGCCCAAAAAATTCCGGAACAAAGTTAAAGAAGAGATGAGGGAACGGGGAAATCACGAGCTAATAGTCACCTTTTGTGATTGTTGATGACTCAAGGAGAAGCAACGAGTTGAGGTACTTCTCTACCATACCTTATAATATTATTGTTCTTCAGAACTAATTCTCTTGTTGCTGCTGAAGATCTCATGAAAGATAAGTAAAGAAAATTGAATTGCTTTAAAGAATTTATTTATCATGTGTTCATAGTTTCCTTAAACTCTTCTAAACAATCATTTCACTAATTTTTTAGCACATATAGAGTCTATATGTGAGGCGCTTTATCTATTGTACTTAGGAATCTAATACAGATGCAGGCAACAAATTATTATATGGGAAAATTTTATTTTTTGTCCCTCAACTTAGTCACTAAATCACTTTTCCTCCCCCATCTTTTCTCCTCATCAATTTATGTACCTCAACTTTTATTTTTTTCATCAGATTGTGTCCGGCCATCTAAAAATCCGTCAAAGCTAATGGCCAGTAGTTTTTTTTTGGGGGAAAATTTCATTTTTTGTCCCCCCAACTTAGTCACTCAATCACTTTCCATCCCCCAACTTTTCTCCTCATCAATTTATGTCCCTCAACTTTCATTTTCTCATCAAATTGCGTCATGGCCAATTAGTTCTTGGAAATAATGTTGATATCTTGAAAATTGTCTGATGATATTACGACATGATAAGTATGTAGGAATGAGGCAGGAATGGAATGGGCATTCTCAAGTTCATTCCAAAA